>OY757947.1:5427764-6027764 GCA_963585895.1 Sepioteuthis lessoniana | reverse complement strand
TCAACCATCTCAACTTCTCATAACTCAATTTTGCCTCAATACTCACAACCCTTCACGAGTCTTGCAGCACCAAAAGCAAACCCAATATTCCATGCTGCAAATAAAAACCTTATCCTTAAACACATTTCGACTCTCGCCATCTTACTTCTTCATCATCATCCTCCTTTTATTTCTTACAAACTTAGCGAGGGGACTAACAACACTAAGCGAGGAAACAACACAACATAAATACACATACGTTACAACCACCTATCCTCGCTAACAAACAAACTTCACCCTCGCTACTAACAACAAAAATCTCCAGCTAAAATCATCCTACCAAAAAACCAGTACAAAGTTTAAACAGCTTGTTCCGCAGCTTTCTTATTCGAATACTGATTCGAAAAGATAACACAGACAATAAAGTTTTTAAAAAGGAATTTTATACAAAAGAAACAAGAAAGAAAGGGATAGAAAAGATAAAGTGTTGCAAATTTTTAGTACAATTTCCTGGGACTTATCTGAGAGAGTGTTCGGGAAACAAAGTTCTTTGAATTTGAGTATTTTTCATTTCTTTTTTTTTTTTTTTTTTGTCTTGTAGAAATGTTTCAGAGTTCCTTTAATTGCGAGTTTTCTTTAAAGTTCTTTTCAGCAGAATTCTCGGTTGAATTTTCTTTCAGTTGTTTAACTTGGTAGAATTTCCGTAGTTGACTTTCATTGAATTTTACTATTATTTCTTGGGAAGCTCCATTCAAGAAGCGAGTGACGAAACTCATCTGCTGGCTAATTTTTCCTGCCTTTACAGTTCGGTCCCCGAATTCATACTGAGGACTTAATAGTAGTTCTCGACAAGAAAGAGGAAGTAGCTTTTTGGTGCTGCACTGTCGGGGATTACTTCTCCCTTTTCCACGCTGGACAAATCAAGTGCCGCACATGGTCGGCTTGATTTTTTTTCTTCTTTGAAATAAATTTTTATAGAATCGTATTCTTTGTACATTTGTTATATATTTTTTTTAGTTTTTCTTGAGAGCTTTTTCCATACGGTAACATGAATATTCCTATCTAATATCAAAAATTTACATGCAGATGAGCTGTTTCAAGTATTCCTATCCAATACAGTCAATTATATAATTTCAAGTAATTATTCTGATTTCATTATAAACATTTCTTTGTACGCAGTTATATGGTTTCAAGAAACTTATAATAATGCTTTGTTAACAATTATCGCTTCTGTTGGGATTTTTTTTATTATAATAGGAACATTTTCTTAGAAGGGACTTTTATGGTTGTCACCCCATAAAGAAATGACGGGATATTTTGGAACTGACACCGCCTGCTGAAAGAATAACCCTTTTGGGACTGAAACTGTGGAGGAGAATTGTCATTTTTGTTGTCCTGTGAATATTCGCAGGATATACTGGTTTTTAAGCCTTGACGTTCCCTACAATTAAGAGAAAATAGTAAATAGGGAATAAATCTCTATGAGAATTTTGCTGCTGTGCTGGACCTCCTTCTGGGGAAATATTCTGTATTCTTCCTGGTGAAATATGCTGTTGACTATATCTGAGAATTTGTGCTGTCTCGACCTTAACCACGAGGTGTCCATTTGAATTTGCTGTCCTATAGAAGTGCAAAAATATATGACCCCTCATGTGTCTGCTTTTATTCGCTGAATTCTTGCCAGAAAAGTGATTTTTCGCGTAAGAGACTCTTCCAAATCTTTTTTTCCATTCATTCAACACCACTTTTTTGAGTTGTAAGTACCAGCACCTTTGTTTGTTGAAGACATGTCAGTTCCTTGTAATTCGTGTGTGATCCAGTGTTTTCTTCGAAACAATTTGTATCATTGTTAATTGGTTCAGTTTTTTTGACTGATCGCTAAGTTGTAAAGTTGGTGACCGTAGTCGAGGGCGACCAGAAGGCTCCCTTTTCAATAGCTACTACACCAAGGTGGAGGGGAAGGTGCTACTACTTTCTCTGGATTGCTCCACTTTATCCTTGATTGCTGAGTGTAAGCAAGTAGGTATCAAGTACCATTTTTAAAGTTTTTGGTATGACACGACCTGGGATTGAACCCAGATCTCCCGGACTAGTGGTGAACATTCTACCCACTAGACCAATGAGCTGGTTGCTAAAATAGCAATTAATTTTAGCAACTAGTGTTTTTCTTCAAAATATTGTAACTCCTTTTTATTTATTTTTATTTACTTGGTAAGTGTCACGTGATATCCCCCCCGGAGACGATAGAGGTAAGATTAATACTATCCTCCCGTTGGAATGAACAGTGGCAACCCGTCAAAAAAGTGACCGTTAAGAGAGAATGTGGGTCACAGAGGGGATATCAACAGGTGTTGGTACTTAGTAACCTCAGGTCGCCGGACACCGGAAGGGATGAGAAGAGAGAAGCCAAATGATTGGCTGGGACCCCAAAACGGAAGTGGGGACTCCTCCCCCTCAGCGGAAGTAAATAATAAGAAAGTTAGTCTTTGAGCAGGGCTCGTGGCAGACAGACCTATGGCCATTTACTCCGGGTTGAAGACAAAAGAATAACTGAGACACGAGGGACCCCAGGTTCTTCAAGCCAGTGTAAAAAAGAATAGAATAAAGTCTATTAGCCCGTGAAAGAAGAAAGATTCTCCAGTGGAACCCCGTCGAAAAATAAGATAAGTAACTTTGGGGCAATTTCTCCTTTATACCCAAACTTTATATACCACCCTCTCTCTCTCTCTCAATTTGAAGAAAAACAAAAGTCAAGGAAAGACATTTATATTCGTGGACTGTCCATTTATTATATGTTTTGACACTTTGAAAGTGTATGGCTTTGTACAGTAAAGGATTAATGTATTTTTATGTCACCACGTGGTCTAAGTTGTTCTTTACCGTGTCTTCTACGAATTTGTTACCTCATGCTCCCTTTTCAGCTTCTATTCGCCTTATGTTATCTTGCTTAGAATTGTCCTATTAATTCCTTAAAAATATCACACGGGAAACCCGAGTTGCCGACTACTATAATATAATATTATTACGACTAAAACCTATAGGTCCATATTCTTCCATTATCCAGGGGAAGGAAGGAAAGCGGCCTGGTGGGTGTGTGGATAGTGTGAAATTTGGAACCTCTTGCCAGCGGCGGTCAGTCTGGCCCTAAATTAGTCCCTCACATAATATGCCAGTTCTTATATGCCTGAGAGAAAACTCTGAACGAGGACTTATTATATAGGGGATCAAGTGCCAACCTGCCCCGTCTTCACACGTGCGAAAATAAAAGTCCTGTTTTGTCATTTTAGTCAATTTCGCGTTACAGTAAGAAATATTTTTTAGTTATACGCACAAGGCACATTTGTCTTTTAATTTTTTCCTTTCTTTTTTTCTAAATGCTGTTTGCTTTTTTTTGTTTTTTCGTGAAAGGATTCTTTTTTTTTTATAAAAATTGATTGTTTTACTTCGAGTAATTATTTTTGATACAAATAATTTATGGCATCAAGGATTTATATCGAATATTAATTTTTAAACACATCTATTAGACTCATAGGTTGGACCCTACAAGGTTAGAGTGGACCTGGGAGTAATGGCAATGTGGCAGTACTCAACACTCCCCAGAACTAGAGCCTTACCATCAATTTCTGTTTACTGTCATTCTCAGGACAAACCTGATAGCGCGGATTCTCTTGACTTTCTCTCTGACTAACAGACTAACAAACTTTGCCTTCAACCTCTCTCTGACTAACAGACTAACAAACTTTGCCTTCAACCTCTCTCTGACTAACAGACTAACAAACTTTGCCTTCAACCTCTCTCTGACAGGCTAACAGACTCTGACTAACAGACTAAAAAACTAACGAAAAAAACAACAACCGCCCAATCGTTTAAATACCTACAAAGCGACGGTAACGGTTCAACTTTAAAAATAAACCAATAATATTTTAGCTATTTTCAGCTTCAATTTGCAAATCCAACCCCCCAAAAAAATTATTGTTACCGTGTTATCAGTCTTCTGCATTTTAATATTTCAGGCAATTTAGTGTAACTATCGACTACCACAAGAGAATGTACTTCATTTAACGGTCCTGTGAAGTCTGTATGTATTCTGGACTGGGGCACATCAATTTTCGGCCAAGGTTGAAATTTTATTGGCAGTGACTTCGCTGCTAGAGCGCAACCTCTGCATGATTTTACTAGATCTTGAATATCTTGATCCATTTTTGTCCTCTTTAAGGATCTCATTCTTGAAATTCCTGGATGCAAATAATCTAGTATCACAATTCTTTCTGTGTATAAAAGTACGTCATTGCATTAGGAAAATGCTTTACTTCCAGTAATATTCACTTTTTTTCTTTAAATCTTGTTTGCTTCTTCATTTTTAGGATAAAGTCATCTTTTTCTGACGTCTTATTTCCTCTAATGTTAGAGGAAGTTCTTTAGCGAAATAATATATTCTTGCGCGTGTGTTGGTTAATAAAGGAAGATGAAGAAGTAAGAAGATGCTGTAAGGTTTTTATGATGGTTTTTAATGGCAGCATGGAATAAAGGGTTTACGTTTATGCTGCAAACCTCGTAGGAAGGAAGGAAGGAAGGAAGGAGGGAAGGAAGGAAGGAAGGAAGGAAGGAAATATAGTTGTTATAGAGTTGACAAAGCATTTTAGCAGCTAAATGCCTGAGCGAAAAGTGCATCGTTTGGTTAAGACATTGTTGAATGTGTGAGGGAGATATGTCGCCATAAGTGTAGCAAAAGTCGTGTTTGCTGGTTGAAGACAGGAACGTTGTAGTCACCCATCATTTTGTGGTTCTGGTTGTTTCTGGGAGAAGCGTGAATGTCTCCAGAAAATGTTACCCAGAGATGAAGTAACTGGATGTCGGAGCGAGATTTTGCATCACAGTAAACATAGCTAATTCTGGAGGCGACTGAAAGTTGTTCCTGTCTGTGGCGTATTGAATTCATCTAATTCATATTCAACTGGGAACCCTTGGTCTAAGAGAATAGACACAAGGGGTCCATAAATTAGATGGCTTTCCTCATGGTGGTGATGCTGCTGCTATTCAACAGAGCGGACAGTCATTACGTCTGTCCTGAACGAAGAAGTTCTGAAGAAGAGAGTGTGTTTGGCGGCTTTCCCCATTTTGTGCAGCCCGGAAAGATGGTCCAGGTTGAATAGAATAAGTCATCCTGATTGGGTGAAAATGTGCGGTCGAATCAAATTACGCGCCAAACAAAAATACGAAATTCTTCGGCAATAGTTCTCTCACTTTATTGTATAATACATTATTGATTTCATTTTCGGCTCTTATTGTCGCAATTACTGTGTCACGTGGTTCGCAGAATAATGGTATCAATCTAGATAGTCTGTCCGTGTGACTCAATTTTTTGAGATCGTAGAAATTCTATTTTATACTTATAGTTCAATAGGATAGTTCCCTAACGCTGCTGTCTATTTACTGTGTGCGTTAGAACAGCCTATTTTTATCCATATATGGACAACAATGGACGATGGTCTGTCCGTAGTATGAATTATCTACCATGAAAATATTTATGATGACCTATGCTTCCTTTTCTATCTTCAAGGATATCGAAACATGGGATGTTGGTTTAGTTTTTCAGTCCTAATATTTGTGTTATATCACGGCTCCCAGACCCAACTCACATCTACTACAACCACAATCTCTAATTTTTGGTCAAAATGACCTAGTGACATATCTGATTTTGAAACTTTCTTAATCTTTTCGAAAGCACTTTGACATTTATCTGACCAATTCCATTTAATTTCTTTGTTTAACAGGTTATTCAAGTGGGCCTTTTTGAATTGAGCACATTTCTCATATTACATTATAAATTTTTACAAAAACAAATTTCTAATTTTGAGAAATTTCTAACTCCGTTAATGACACTGTAATAAAAAGGCGGGGTGGATGGTATGCCTCCTCAGCAATAGAAAAAAAAAAAAGAGTCTGTCGTAACTGAATATGTGGAATCAATTTCTCCTTAATAGAAGGTGAACAGCCGAATTTCTACGCTGAAAAAATATCCCTTTTTCCTGCAACAGTCTTCTAGCAGTCCTTCGCCCCAGTTCGTCACTCGTCCTGCGTCGCATCGACTTCTCCCAAACGCCTGTCTCTCGTGCATTCAGGCAGGATTGTTTATCATCATACAAAAACGCCACATCCGGGTCAATCGTACAATGTGGTAATTTACATGCGCGCCAGCGTGAAGGTAGTTGTGACGTCAAACACGTTTCACGATCGGGAGGATGTGAGTTCGATCTTCCCAATCGCCTGTTTCTCTCTCCCTGATCTCATTTTACACACCAGACATATTCGTGCACGCTTTGAGCTGCCGCATGTGCGTGATTTCTCTCGCCACAGACACGATCGAAATTTTGCTAATCTTCCCTTTAGGTCTTTTGACTTTACACCATTTGTTGTATATTGACCTCCGACCCGGGCAAACTGTCAAAATAGGAAATTCACCTGTGTAAATAACAGGTGCATCCGGTCGAGGAATATCAGGATATTATAACCTTGACCGTGGATGGGTTGAATGAGTGCGAAATTGTGACGCTCGCAGGAAGAAGGGTGAACGTTAAAATATTATATAACCCGGGTGAAGACAGGAAGTCAATCAGTTGGAGATCAGATGAGTTGGAGACAAGATGCGGTAGAGAAAGCCAGCACCCAGCAGAGTGGGCCCTCAGGCCCCCGATTTAGCAGTTGCAGTTGGAGAGAAGATGCTGGATTGAGGAACATGTCCCAGAGAGGCTGGGCCCCCGGTTGAGCAGCCCAGAAAAACGGGAAAGAAACGCGGTTATGGCCAATAGAGTGGGGGTCAATATGTCGCAGTTCTGTTCAGTCTCCAACTCCCTCTCCTACACAACCCTTTCAAATAAAGTGAGAGGTATATTTTTCTTGAGAACTGTGTCGCTCGTCTTTATTGTGCCGTCGTTATGATTCTGCATGCATGCATATGTGTTTGTATAGTTGTTCATGCCTATACAACACATTTTTTTTAAATTTACAATGCGTATCTTTGTGTCAAACTCTATTACATTTGTGGTATTTTTTGTTCTTGAAAAACAATTCCTTTCGAAATGCTTACCTTCACAAACGCGTCAAGGTATAACGAAGAAAGTAGTTAAATTACCCCCTCGTTATACTAGAAGGAAAAAAATATATAAAGAGGGTGTTTGGCAGCTTACCCAATTTCTGCTGCTCGGATAAAGGAGGCCCGGGATGAATAGGATAGGTCATCCTGATTGGGTGAAATTATGCGTCGAATTAAATTGCGCGCCAAACCAAAATATCTTCTGCTACTACTTGATCTTATTTCCGGATCCTTATAAGCAATTAAACCCTGTATGAATATTAGGCATTTAAATAAATCCAGTTTTAGATTATTTAAATTTCTTGCACTCCCAGTTTACAACTCCTGCATAAGTAGAAAAAAAAATTCACCCTTACCCTTTAAGACATTGCCAACGTGTATTGAATAACGAACTTTTATCTCCATAAATCTTTGATAGTATTAATACAGTTTGATCAATATTTATCTCACCTAGTTTTTAGGGTAAAATAAAATACGCATATTTTTCATGTTCAGCGGGGAGACATTTTTTTTTTTTCTTAATAAGCCAACTTTCTTCTCATCGTTCCAACGCCAACAACACATCTGAAGATCACTTAGTATCTTCTTTAATAAGCTGGAAAAGTTGTTCCATCTTCAGGATTGTATATGAATTCACTCACTGAATTGACGACAGCATCTGGATTTGGTTTGGTTGATTTTTAAGGCATATCAACTATCGTAGGTTATTTAATACCAACTCCTCTTTATACATATATATTAAATATATATGATTCGGTTTGGTTGGGTTTTATGGCATATCAAACATTATATGTTAGTTGATGGTAAATCCTCTTTATACATATATATTAAATATATATGATTTGGTTTGGTTGGGTTTTATGGCATATCAACCATTGTAGGTTATTTAATGCCAAATCCTCTTTATACATATATATTAAATATATATGATTTGGTTTGGTTTGGTTGGGTTTTATGGCATATCAAACATTATAGGGTATTTAATGCTAAATCCTCTTTATACATATATATTAGATATATAAGATCTGGTTTGGTTGGGTTTAATGGCATATCAAACATTATAGGGTATTTAATGCTAAATCCTCTTTATACATATATATTAGATATATAAGATCTGGTTTGGTTGGGTTTTATGGCATATCAAACATTATAGGTTATTTGATGCTAAATCCTCTATATACATATATATTAGATATATAAGATTTGGTTTGGTTGGGTTTTATGGCATATCAAACATTATAGGTTATTTGATGCTAAATCCTCTTTATACATATATATTAATATAAGTACGATTTGTAAACACATTTTGTAAATAGCATTCTTAAATGAGCCTATATAAAAGTCACAGTTTAACATCGGTTCTTTGTTAGCACACATAGTTTGTTTGATTTTACCCATAGTAAGGACCCTATCAGGCGCTACCATTCTAGGTCAGAGTGGACCTGGGAGCAATGGTAATGAAGGAGTACTCCACATTCCCCATATCTCTAAGGCTTGAGCTTCGCCATCACATAGTTTAATGTCATATCAGGACACTCGTCCGGGTGGGGGTCTTTCTCCTCTGCAGAGATGTATTCGGAGTATTCTACAACCGAAGCCGACAAGGCTTCAGCATCTGCACTGAATGAACTTGACGTTCTTTCTTCCGAAGTTTTAAGTACGGGGATCATTAAATAAGTTTCCAGACTTTTTTCGCATGGGGACTTTGATTGATAGTACACACATGAAACACTAGTCCCCTTCGAAGTAATCTCCTCCGGCTGCAATGCACTTGTTGTACCGTTCCTACAAATTCTGGAACGACCCATGAAAGTCCTCTAGTGTAAGCGTGTCAATGACCTTCGTCACAGCCTCTTTCATCGCCTCAGTTGTCTCATAACGATAGCCTCTGAACTTAGGGAATAACCAAAGGTCACAGGGAACAAGGTCTGGACTATAGGGAGGGTGACGAACTGTCTTGATGCCCATCTTGGTCAAATCGTCTGTGACAAGGATGGGGTTGTGGACTGGTGCATTGTCCTGGTGGAAATGCCACTGACCGGATTTGAAGAGTGCTGGCCTCTTCCGACGGAATCTCTTCCTGAACTCCCTTAAAACCTCAACATAGTAACCCTAACCCTAAGTCTTTGGCCAACAACTCTGGTGTATTGACTTCCTTACTCCTCCCACACCCCTCATCATCCCTCACAGACTCCCTTCTTTCTTGAATCCCTTATGCCACTCAAAAACTCATGCTCGATTCATGCAAGATGGTCGAAAAGCAGTCTGAAGTATTCTATACGTTTCTGTGGCATCATTTCTTCCAAGTTTAAAACAGAATTTTATTGCATATCATTCTTCTAAAGTGTCTTGATGTCCAGATTGCATTTTTGAAATTAACCAGCTGTGACAACCAGGCTTTAGAAGGGTGTATTCCAATTGTTGCTGTAGCTGTTAATTTGTACCTGGAATCATAAAAATTGGTCAGTCATCTCATAAGATGTATAGCAATAATATAGTGAATTTTCAAGAATCTACGACAATTTTAAATGCTTGTACAAAAAAAGGCTGGAAACATATTGAATGCACCCTGTAACAATTCTAAAAATTTGTTGCTTTTATTGTTTTAATTGTTGTTTCTGTTGTCTTAATTGTTCCAGTTACTGTTTTTGTAGGGCCATCATTTTAATCATGATAGATTTTAATCCTTCCATTCTTCTATAGAGCACAGTTAATCAGTCTTTGAATAACCTCCCTTGGTTATTTTTCTGTAGTCCTGCAAATGTGTCATCACTTTCGTGAAGTGGTAAATATTCTTTCTTTTTAGCTTCCTCACATAAGTTCCTGCAAATAGTCGTTTAGTGGGAAAGTTTTGTTGTTTTTATTTTTAGCGAGGAAAACTTGTAACGTGCATGTGTGTGTTTACGTTGAGTTGTTTCCTCACTAAGTGTGTAATTCCCTCGCTAATTGTTGTTAGGTATCTAAAGGTATATAAAGAAGAGAGAAGTTCCAAGATGTCGAAGTCGAAATGTTTTTAGGAATGGGTTTTATTTGCAGCATGGAATATTTAGTTTGCTTTTGTGCTGCAAGTCTCGTGGAAAAGGAAAGAAGTAGAGTGACAAAATGGAGTTATGAGAAAGTTGAGATAGCAGCGTATGTTGTTGGACGTGCGAGGGATTGTGTTCGTTGTAGTTTAGCGAAAGATTTGTATGCTGTTGGAGGAAATAAACTTTGGAGTCACCGTGAGTTTTGTGTGTCTGGTGGTTTTGGGGAGAGGCGTGCGTATCTCCATTAAGGTTGCCCAGAGGTGAAATGAGAGCTAGGTGCCGGGAGCGGGATTAGGCATCGCATCGACATAGCCAGTTTTGGGGGTGACATAAAGTTGTTCCTGTGTGTGGTGTATGGAATGTATCTAATTCATATTCAACTGGGATTCCTTGGTCTGAGAGAAATAGACGCAAGGAATCCATAAATTAGATAGGTTTCCTCATGTGTCCATGCTGCTGCTGCTCTTGAAGAACCGCCAGTGAGACGTCTGCACTGGACGGCGTTGTTCAGCCAAAAAAAGTGTGTTTGGCAGCTTACCCAATTTCTGCTGCCCGGAAAGGAGGCCCGGTTTGAATAGGATAGGTCATCCTGATTGGGTGAAATTATGCGTCAAATTAAATTGCGCGCCAAACCAAAATTCCTTCTGCTACAATAGTATACCACTTTTGTAACGCTCACATGTGCATAAAAAAAAGAATAGAAAGGCAATTTAATAAAATCATATTTCATTCCAACTGAAATGAATACATTAAACAGAAAGTAAGACAAACGAAAGATTGGTACTATCTGTAACACAACAGTTTTGCCTAGAATCATAAGAGAGTTGCTTGGAACCAAGGGTGTACCGACCAAGCTATGACTGAGGTCATTATTTGATCGGCATCCTACCATGTAGCATAAGGCCTTTTGAACATTGGAACGTGGAGCAGGGCCGTAGTCCATACACGCTTAGCGGCCCCAAAAATGCCTAAGGCCCCGTAAGCATTCCCCCAAAAAAAGTGACTCAGGCGCTAAGTAAAAACTAAGCCCTGTCAAAGTATGTGAGAGCCCTGTCAAAGTATGTGAGGCCCAACGAATATCGGTCTTAGCCACGTGACACGAATCCTGGATTTCCCCAGCACGTATGTCAGGCGGTACTGACAGACAAGCTATGAGCGAAGTTCTTTTCTCTAACCGTATGACACCTCTATTTATACTAATAAACATTTCTGAAAATGAATCCCAGAAAAACCTCCCCTTTTCCTCCTGTGATGAATTTTTGGTACAAAGTTCAATAAAAGTCAACAACCAGCATGTACCCAAATAACAATCTAGAAAAAAAAAACTCCAGAAGGCTTCTTGTCATTAAAACAATTTTAGCCAATCAAAGGGCTGCAAATTACTTAAAATCATTTTCAGAGATGGTTCAGCGGAACCTATTTTCCTAATGAAATAGAAAAAACATGAAGGAGAACGATTACAAATTCGGTCGCAACTAGGCCAGCACCATGAGAATATTCCTTACTGTGGTCGTGGAAACGCAGCCAGACGACGATCAGTTGCTGGTCAAACAAACTATGAAAGCTCAACCAGCATGCAGAGTCAAAAATTAGTGACAACCAAATCAGCCGAAACGAAACGTTCAGAAAACTTGACTCAACAGCTTCCTTTAGTGTATGTTTAGTTCACATACACTATAAACGCTACATAGCGCTAGTAGCAAATACACCCAATCAAGCTGAAACATTACTGCATAGTTTGAAACGAGCCGCCGCAGGTATTGTCTAGTTTACATACACTATAAATTAATTTGCAGCTGTTTATGTAGCGCAGAACAAAAAGCAAAGCCTCTTTGAAGAACAACAATGAAAGGTTTATTTGTATGACAGAAAGTAGACTTGTGTCAGAGTGAGAAAAGTTCTTTTGTGTGTCGCATGTCGCAGCAGTGTCACAGGTAGCAGCAGAGTGTTGTAGGTAGCAGCAGTTATCTTCGGCGATGATCGTCAATGTTGGAGCGTCCAGTAGAAAAGGACGGGAGAGAGGTCTTTCTTCTCTGCTGGCCGGGTACTCTCTGATCTGCTAGCCGACTTCCAAAAAGGGCTAGAAAAAATAGTTCTTTAGAGGTAGATGGAATCAATGCACTCTGCCTGCTGATTGGTCAGTGTGTGGCTGAATCGCTTGGCAGGGACATTGATTCGTGAAAGAAAATAGATCTGTGACTGCTACATTCCTAAATCGCTAAATTTAAAGCCGTGTAAGATACCAACCACCTACCCTTAAAGCCTGAGAACTTTGGCTTAAGAAATAACAGATGAACGAGAGATTTTCTCTTCACATTCTTTTCAAATGGAAGCAGCAAACTATTTTCCCCTCAATCAAATACTGCTTTTCTTCAACAACTCTAAACATTGGTAGTATCTGGATTGATTTCTTTGTTTAATGTCATATTAATCTTCTTAGGTTATCATGATTTTCTTTAAAAAGTAATTTAGAATTTCTTCTCTCAGTCGGTCAGGTGCATCTGCCGTCCCTGTTTTCCTTTCCTTCTTTCTCTCTTTCCTCAAATCTTTGATCAGTTCCCGATGTACACGCTGCAACTCTAAAGGGTATTTGTAGCCATAATCAAAGTTCCATTTTCCATGTGAAAGAATTTTGGCTTGAGTTCAACATGAACAAAATAAATTTTTTTACGTTTCGGCCAAGTTTCACCTCTGGCCATCTTCACGTGATTAACCGTGACCTCGGATAGGAATGCTGACTCTTGTAACGTGGCGCAGCGGATAGAGGCGTTGAGTCTCTACGGTTCCAGGTGAGCATTGTCATAAGATAGCGGTTTCAATTCCTACCCAAGCCGGCCAGAGAGTAACTTGGTCAAAACGTGGTGCGATAGACAACAATTATGGAAGGCAGTAGTTACTGGGGATACGGTTACAAGACTCAGCATTCCTATCCGAAAGTCGCGGTTAATCACCTGAAGATGGTCAGAGGTGAAACTTGGCCGAAACAACAACAAAAACTACCAAGATGAGGACAAAAGTCCGCAATAAAAATTAATACTCATGAACAAAATACTTTCTTTCCTTCAGTTGAGAGGGGTAGATTTTTAGCACATCGAAAGTGAAGCATTTATAGCATAATCTGCGGTGAAGGTTACTAAATGTTGATATATTCAGGTCTGTGCAGACATCGGATGTAGTCTAGAAGACCTGAAGAGAGCAATGGATGATAGAGATGGATGGAGAGAATCAGAGAAATCTGTGTTTGCAGCGTGACAAGGTGATTATATATATATATATATCTCTTTCTTTAAGAAAAAACCAAAGACCGGTTAATTTAGGATGATAAATTTATTTCCATCCTGTTTTTCAGTTTCTGGTGTGAACCAAAAACACGAAGAAAAAATTTTATACAGGACTTCTTCAGATCCAATAGATTATTCAATTATCCATTGGATCTGAAGAAGTCCTGTATAATTTTTTTTGGGGGGGGGTTGGTTCACACCAGAAACTGAAAAACAGGATAGAAATAAATTTATAATCCTAAATTAACCGGTATTTGTTTTTTTTCTTAAAGAAATATTGCTCTGTAATAAATTACATTGAGCTCTCCACCAGGAAAATTTAAATGTTCGGCTCTTGAATGATTTTCTTGTCCTGAAGGAATTACTCCCAACTCTGGTTTAAGTGGACTGAATAATACTAATATATATATATATATATATATATAATCTCTTTAAGAAAAAACCAAAGACTGGTTAATTTAGGATTATGAATTTATTTCCATCCTGTTTTTCAGTTTCTGGTGTGAGCCAAAAACACGAAGAAAGAAAATTTATACAGGACTTCTTCAGATCCAATTGATAATTAATTAAAACAGAATAGACACTTTTAATTAATTATCCATTGGATTTGAAGAAATCCTGTATAAATTTTTTTCTTCATGTTTTTGGTTCACACCAGAAACTGAAAAACTGGATGGAAATAAATTTATAATCCTAAATTAACCGGTCTTTGGTTTTTTCTTAAAGAAATATTGCTCTGTAATATTAATTACATTGAGCTCTCTACCAGGAAAGTTTAAATGTTCGGCTCTTGAATGATTTTCTTGTCCAGAAGGAATTACTCCAAACTCTGGTTTAACTTGACCGAATAATACCTATATATATATATATATATATATATATATATATAATACCTATATATATATATATAATACCTATATATATATATATATATAAAAAGATTATATCACCTCGATTGATAGCTGATGAGGGCAGGGCATCGCACGTGCTTTCACACGTTGTATGATGAAAAAAAAAAAGATGTGTATAACACAAATTATTAACAGCCGATCTCTTTTACAGTTAACACATAAACTCACTCCCAAAATTTACAACCAAATACATTTGGTGTAAGGTAATAAAATTCTAAAATAAACGTAAGAAAATTTCCACAGAAAGGAAAATTGTTCAAATAATACATACATATATATATATATAAATAATATATATATCTATAAGATGTGTATAACACAAATTATTAACAGCTGATCATTTTTACAGTTACGGAAAATAGTTAAGTTTTTGACAACATTTTGCATGGTTTGAAATGTTATTAACATTTCAGTCAAAAATTAATCCTCGTGGTGTAATGATTAAAGTGATGGACTGCGGAATCGTAGGAAGAGAGTTCGTACTCCAGTCACGCTATTATGTTCACTTTCGGGCAAATACCCTTGGGAAAGGTATGAACCCCCTTATCCTCCCAGCTATGGGCTAAATAGTACCACTACTGTTCTTCTAGGAGAATGGCTTTGGCATTAAATAACCCACAAAGGTTGATATGTCATTAAACAAAGAAACCAAAAATTAATCCTCTTTTTCAAAAATGTGGAAAAGTTAATTTGAAGAATAAATCCAAAAAATGTTCCTTTTAAAATACGAAGATCATTAAATAAGATTCCAGACTTTTTTTCGTATGGGCACTTTTATTAATAGTACACACATGAAACTCTAGTCTCCTTTGAAGTAATCTCCTCCAGCTGCAATGCACTTGTTGTACCGTTCCAACAACTTCTGGAAGGCCCCATGGAAGTCCTCTTGTGTGAGCGTGTCAATGACCTTCATCACAGCCTCTTTCATCTCCTCAATAATTGTCTCATAATGACAGCCTCTGAGCTTGGGGAATAACCAAAAGGCACAGGGAGCAAGGTCTGGACTATAGGGAGTGTGATGCCCATCTTGGTCAAATAGTCTGTGACAAGGATGGAGTTGTCGACTGGTGCATTGTCCTGCTGGAAATGCTACTGACCCGATTTGAAGAGCGCTGGCCTCTTCCCTAGGAATCTCTTCCTGAACTCCCTTAAAACCTCAACATAGTAACCCTAACCCTAGCCGTTTGGCCAATCAACTGTGGTGTATTGACTTCCTTACTCCTCCCACACCTCTCATCATCCCTCACAGACTCCCTGGCTTCCTTGAATCTCTTATGCCACTCAAAAACTCATGCTCGATTCATGCAAGATGGTTGAAAAGCAGTCTGAAACATTCCATATGCTTCTGTGGCATCATTTTTTCCAAGTTTAAAACAGAATTTTATTGCATATCATTCTTCTAAAGTGTCCTGATGTCCAGATTGCATTTTGTAAATTCACCAGCTGTGACAATCAGGCTTTAGTAGGGTGTATTCCAATTGCTGCTGTAGCTGTTCATTTGAACCTGAAATCATAAAAATGGGTCAGTCATCTCATAAGATGTATAGCAATAACATAGTGAATTTTCAAGTGTCTACGACAATTTCAAATGCCTGTACCAAAAAGTCAGGAAACTTATTGAAGGCTCCATGTACCTGGATATATATATATATATATATATATATATTATATATATATATATTATATATTATATATATATATTATATGTTTGCAATTGTGTTTTAGTTAAATCTTTTACTTTGCATCAAAACTTGGAAAATTCTTGGGATTTTTCATTTTCTTGTACAGAACCTGTTAAAGTTTTGGAGACTTATTGAAGGCACCACATAGTCCTATAATAATCTAGTAATAATCAAGCAAAAAAAAATTCAACCAAATCTCAGCAGCATAGTCTGAAGTATACCGCAAGAGGCGTTTGTCTCTATGAATTCAGATAAACCAGAGTTCATGTATTTTAATAGCGCTTTCTCCACAGAAAATGGCAAGGATCCATCTGAGCCTCTTTTCTATAAATGGTCAAGACGTGCCTTTTTACTTCTACCTCACTACCCAACATTCTCACATCTCCAGAGATGTTGTCTAATGAAGAAAAGAAGAGAAAATAAAATTGAAGATGGCCGGGAACCTTTTTTTAATTTTTAAAAGACCAATGCACTCACATATACAAAATAAATTAAACAGTTTTGCAAAAAAAAAAAATTAGAGGCAAGAAATGTCTTTTTTAGATATTGGTGATTCATATCCTTTGAATATCTTGTGGTCATTTAAGAATCCCAGGTTCCATCTTGGCGTCTTTATATCACTGCTTGATAGTCAAGACGTTCCTTTTTACATCTATCTTACTACCCAGTGATGGACGTTAACTTTCATAAGTTAGCGACCATAGTCGAGGGTGACCCGAAGGCTCCCTTTTCGATAGCTACTACACCAAGGTGTAGGGGAGGGCGCTACTCCATTCCCAGGATTGCTCCACTTTACCCTTGAACCGTACCTTATAATGCTGAGTGTTAAGCAAGGTGGTATCAAGTACCATTTTTAAAGTCTTTTGGTATGACTCGACCTGGGATTGAACCCAGGTCTCCCGGGCCATTGGCGAACACTCTAACCGCTGGGCCAATGTCCCGGTTTCATACTGGCATCAAAATATAAAGCCAGCTCTCATCTTCAAGATTTGGGGTCCTTTTTTGTACTCCTTTCATTCATCATTTGTTCACAGAAAGCAAAGAAAGGACCACTGATTTTAAAAGAATATGGCTTTTCTACCTTCTATCTTCTTATATGTAGGTCCAAGTGTGCATTCTGTTTAAACGAAGAGCTACACATTCCAGAAGATTATTATTATTCTCCTGTGTGAGTGGGCATATGACGGAGCAAACTTGATTTACGTGAAAAGGAAGAGCTACATATTTCACAAGAATATAGTTTCTCTCCTGTGTGCGTGGACATATGATACAGCAAAGTTGACCTTATTGAAAAGGCAGAGCCACACACTTCACAAGAATATGGTTTCTCTCCTGTGTGCGTGCGCATATGACACAGCAAATATGGTTTACGTGAAAAAGAAGATCCACACACGTCACAAGAATACGGTTTCTCTCCTGTGTGTGTTCGTATATGATCCAGTAAATGAGATTTTTCTGCAAAGGCAAAACCACACACATTACAAGAATATGGTTTCTCTCCTGTGTGTGAGCGCATATGACGCACCAAGCTTGAGTTACTTGAAAAGCAAGAGCCACATACTTCACAAGAATATGGCTTTTCTCCAGTGTGTGTTCTCATATGAGTTACCAAAGATTCCTTTCGTGCAAAGGAAGAGCCACACACTTCACAAGAATATGGCTTTTCTCCTGTGTGTGTTCTTATATGGTTAATCAAGGCTCTATTCTGTAGAAAGGAAGAGCCACAAAATTTACAAGAAAATGGTTTCTCTCCTGTATGACTTTGCATATGATATAGTAAACCTGACTTGCTAGAAAAGGAAGAGTCACACACTTTACAAGAATATGGTTTGTTTCCTGTGTGTTTGTGCCTATGGTATACTAAAGTTGACCTGAGAGAGAAGGAAGAGCCACACACTTCACAGGAATACGGTTTTTCTCCTGTGTGAGTTCGCATATGATCCACCAAGGTTGACTTACGTGAAAAGCAAGAGCCACATACTTCACAAGAATATGGTTTCTCTCCTGTGTGGATTCGCATATGATGCAGTAAATATGACTTTGTTGAAAAGGAAGAGCCACATACCTCACAGGAATAGGGTTTCTCTCCTGTGTGTGTGCGAATATGGCGTAGTAAATTTGAGTTACGTGAAAAGGAAGAGCCACATATTTCACAAGAATATGATTTCTTATCAGAATGTATTTGCATTTTTTTCGATAAAAGTTGATGTTAGAAATTTCAACCAGTAGAAAAATCCAGAAAAAATATGATTTTCTCCACAGTATCTTCACTTACACTGGCTCAAAGTGAACTTCAGTAAAAATCCATGTCAGCAAAAAAAGTAATGTTGAATTCATGTTCCAGGAAATATTTCTCTCAGGTAGGAAAATCTGTAATAAACAAATAATATAAAACTTTTAGTTCACAGTTGAGGAAGTAATAAAGAAATTAAGATGATGTTTTGTAACACTCTCATGTCTATAAAAAGAAATAATTGACAGACAACTTAACAAAAGCCCAAATATTTCATTCCAACCAAAATTAAACAGAAAATAAGACAAATAAAAGATTATTACTATCTGTAAAACTACAGTCTTGCCAAGAATAATTTTATATTTAGCGTATGGTTGCAAGGAAAAGACAAACACAGGTTGAAAGTTTTAAACAATTATATTAACAAAAAGGAAAAACAAGGCGCGAAGAATCAACTGTACAAATTTGTAGCATACAACATCAAGTGAAAGAGTGAACATGGTGTGTGTGTGAAGCCAGAGTTCATGGACAGTCACGTATGTTATAAGTTAAGCAACTCACTTAGTGGGTATGGTGGTATAAGGGTGGTAAGGGTATCAGACGATCTCAGTGGTAGTAGCAGTCGTGGACGGGGTGGTGTTGTAGCCAAGTCAGCTGTTGTTCACAGCAGGTGGTGTGTCAAAAATCTGTCAGTGTTCAGATGAGTTCTTATGGCCGTAGTGTGTCCTTCCTTTCATGCCTCAGTAGGCCAGTCTGACGCCTTTAAAGATTTTCGCTGCTTAAGTAGTTACCCTTTGGATCAAGTCAGTTCTGGGAATTTTTTAAGGGGGAAGATTTACGATTGGCTGAAAAATGGTATTTTGTTAATGTGAATTAATTTCTTGCATTCTTGCCCAGAAGCCCTGCGTGGAGCTTCTTGCTCAAAGACACATTTTATTCATTGTCTCGGCAGCAGCCATCAGGCTAACATCCGGTCGAATGCTACCCTTCTCCAGCTACATGTATATTTTTGAATGAAATTGTAAATTGGGAGAGATCAAAATCCTGCTATATAACAATAATAACAGAATCGCTTCGATCCAAGAGTGTACCAGCCAAGCTATGACTGAAGTCCTTCTCCCTCAAACAGCATGGTACTGCTATTCATACTATCTGGACATTAGCCATTTTCATTTACTAACGATCGGTGTTCAAATGCGAGTGTCTCACTTTATTCCTATATGACACCTAACCTTTGAAGTGCCTGAGGTGTAATGGTTAACATTGCAGGAAATGGACACAGCGACACGAGTTTAAATCCTGGACGAGACTGGTTGCATTTCACATAGCACTAATACCCTTGGGAAAGGTATGAATAAAATTATTCTCCCTCCAGCTATGAGTAAATAGTAGGGCAGACCAGGTTCTTCAGCCTTGGTGAGGCAACTATTCTAAGAGAAGGAAAACTCTGAATTCAAATCTGTTAAACTCCGCTTAAAAAATTGACCTTGTGTCATATCCTGCCCGAGCGGAGGGGTTGGAAAAAAGGAGGTGCCGGTGGTGTAATGGTTATAATCGTAGGAAATGGACATGGTGACTCAAGTTCAAATCCTTGATGAGAATGATTGCATTTCACATAGCACTAATACCCTCGGGAAAGGTATGAATCCAATTATTCTCCCTCCAGCTATGGGTAAATAGTAGGACAGACTGGGTTTTTCAGCCTTGGTGAGGCAACTAGTCTAGGAGAAGGAAAACTCTGAATTCAAACCTGTTAAACTCCGCTTAAAAAATTGACCTTGTGTCATATCCTGCCCGAGCGGAGGGGTTGGAAAATAAGAGAATGACACCTAACCTTTGAGATGACTTCCTCTGGATTCTATTTTTCTTCAGTTTCGGTTCGATATATAAAATTTCTGTTGCTGTTCTTTTTCTTACCGTAAACCCTTGGTTCAGCAGCTACTGGTAGTGGGGATACTTCAAACGTGTCATACAATATTTCTATAGGTACCTCTTTTCTCAGATCAGTGAATCTTCATTTTAACCAGTTAAGGTGTTGCTTATGTTCCTACTTTTGTCCCTGTACCATGGACATCATTTTTCTGGTCTGTTTTTCATAACACCATCTTACCAGAATTCTTTTCCATGGTGGTACACTAAAAAAAATCTTTACCTCCAGGTTTGAAGTATTTGCTTACATTATTCTTATTTCTTGATCTTCTCGCCTTACGAGCAGGTAGCAATTTATTAAAAATGGACTCAATCTTCTTGGTGAACATCAACTCTGCAGGCAACATTCCAGACACGGTGTTGGGATTTGGTGTTATTTTAAAAATGCTCAGAAATTGCTGAAGGATTACTTCATCTACCTCCACTCCCAGCAATATTTTAGTGCCCTTTTTAATGTATCAACAAAAGGTTTAGCCTGTCTGTTTGATCTTTAGGGGGGGGGATAAGGGGGGTGTTGTGTTCTATTGCTAATGAGTTACAGAAAACTCTAAATTCGCAAGCTGTGAATTATGTTCCATTATCTGAAATGATAGTGTCAGGCACAGTGAACCTTGCAAGATTTTTTTTGTAAAAAATTTACTGTTACTGAGGAAGCCAATCTTTTACATTTTGATATTTCTTGCAAACATGAAAGTTGGCCATCTCCACTTTGATATTTCTGGCCATAAGCAGGGACGAACTCATAAGAGATGTACTCTTATGGACCCCCACACATGGCCGTGCAAAAGCAGGACGACCAGCACGAACATACATTCAGCAGCTATGTGAGGATACGGGATGTTGTCCTGAAGACCTACCTAGGGCGATGAACGATAGGGAGGAGTGGCGAGAGAGGGTCAGGGATATCCGTGCTACCAGCACGATATGATGATGATGATTGACTACCATGAGATAGTATATTCCGTTTAATGGTTCTGCAAAGTCTATGAGTTTTCTAGACCATGGCACATCGGTTTTCGGCCAAGGTTAAAATTTTATTGGTGATGACTTTGCTGCCAGAGCACAACCTCCGCATAATTTTACTAGATCTTCAATGTCTTCATCCATTTTTTGGCTGGTACGTATAACCCCTCATTAAAGAGTTCATTCTAGAAATTCCTGGATGTCCTACGTCAAAATCTTTTGCAACTAATCTAGTATCGCAATATTTTCAGTGTTCATAATACATTATTGCATAAGAAAATGTGTTACTTCCAGAAATATTCACTTTTTTTTTGCTTCTTCATCTTTTTCTGACTTCATTCTTATTTCCTCAAATCTTATGGGAAGTTCTCTTGCTTAATACATTCTTGAATTTAATTTTTGGCTCTGATTGCTGCAATTACTGTGTCCTCAAGTTGTTCCCAGGATTTTGGTGTCAGTCTAGATAGTCCGTTCGTGTGACTCAATTTTTTAGATGGTAGAAACTCCATTTTATAATCATCGTTTCATAGGATAGTCCTCCAATGCTGCACTCTATTTGCTGAATGTGTGGTAACAGCCTTTTTTGTTTTATCCATATATGGACAACAATGGATAATGGTCAGTCTGTAGTATGAATTCTCGACCATGTATGTATTTACGAAACTTTTTCATGGCAAATATGATAGCCAATGTTTCCTTTTCTATCTTCAATGATATCGAAACATGGGATATTGGTTTAGTTTTCCAGTCCTAATATTTGAGGTCAAATGAACAGTATGTACCCATAATACATGAAATCAATGAGAAAACATCTCTTGTGAGAACTCATAATCTCCACCTCCAGCACAAATACGACCGGGGATGTTCTCGTCGTGTAATGGTTAAAGCAATGAACTGTGGAATTGTAGTAAGCGAGTTTGTACTCCAGTTGTGCTATTACTTCACCATGGGAAAGGTATTGAACCCCCTTATCCTCCCAGCTATGGGTTAAATAGTACCAAAGCTGTTCTTCTTGGAGAATAGATTGGGCATTAAATAACCTACAAAGGTTGATATGCCATTAAACAAAGAAACCGAAACAAATACAACCATAGATTTTTTTGTAAGAGAGTCTTTATTAAGAATAAATGGATGTAGACAAGTTTTCATTAAAGTTGACTATAATGACTTGTATCAATAGCAGTCAAACTAGCAGTACTTACCCATGGTACATACAGATTGTAAGATGGTCATTATTGAAAATTATTAGTTTATCTTATTATTATTTTGGATAATTATTTGTATCTGTAGCAGTCAAACTAGCAGTACTTACCCATAGTACAGACGGGTTGTAAGATGGTCATTATTTAAAATAAAGGACATACAGTCATTCTTATTAAAGTTTAGGATAATTATTAATATTTGAAGGGGTCAGACTGGCAATATTCACCCATACATTAAAATCAATGAGAAAACATCTCTAGAGAACTTATAATTTCTATCTCCCACCCAAACACAAAAATATTTTTGGGTGATGGTCATTATGAAGAATAAATGGACACAGACAAGTTTTTATTAAATTTAACTATAATTATTTGTATTTATAGCAGTGAAACTAGCAGTACTTACCCAAAGTACATACAGGTTGTATGATGGTTGTTATCAAAAATAAAGGACAGAGGGTCAGTCTTATCAAAGTTTAGGATAATTGATTTTATTAAATCAACGAAGATACCGAGTTGTGTTTTTTTTTAAATATCTCATCTTGGAAATATAAATTCTTTTTTTTTCATTTTGGCTTCATGATTTTACTAACAACGAAGATTTTTCTCTGATTTTGTGAAAAAGTCATATTTCATGTGGCATAAATAGCATTTACTTTTTTAATATATTGTGACTTTTTGAGACAAAACGAATTTTAAAAAATCAGCACCGCGAAATTGTTAAAAAAAAAGTTAAAATGTCAAATGGGGTAAGAATTGTATTTTTTTCTGTCGGCCAATGTTATAAATAAAATTCAAGTCTCATTTTTTTTATTCAGTAAAAGCACTCAAAAATAAGTTTCGGACAATAAAATTTATGGTACGAAAATTAAAATCAAAGTAAATTAAATACCTTGTATTTTTTGTTTCTTTGGCGAAAAAAGCAAACAATTTAAACTTCAGCAGAAAATTCATGCGCACACACAACGGAAATGGACGGTGTTTAGTGTGAATTTGTTCGGCAACATATTTAATCCGGCAAAAAACACTGAACACATTTAGATTTTTAAAACTTTAATTGTATTTAGTAATTTACTAAGCTTTTTTGCTTTGATGTGGCACAAGGCCGTATGAATGGAGCACTGAAAGAGACTCGAACTCACTCTTGTAGGTTTGCTAGTCGAGTTTGCTAACCATTACACCACCTGAGGCGACCGTTTTGCCGTGGGGATAAAGTACTTGTTACAAGTGTAGCGTGAATTTAGCAAATGATACATTATGAGTGACTGTTACAAAACGTTGTTGTGGAGTCTTCCGGGTAGTGTGATGTGAGCCAGACGAGCCAATTCCAGGATTTGGACTCACTCGATATATAACGTGATCCCATGTATGCCTGCTCATAGCTTGAACTAGATCCGAGCCTTAATTTGCTGTTGGCTTTGACGCTAGAGGACACTGTTCAACACAGGCAGACGTGTGGCCAAAATCTTCCAGTGCTTCGGCTTGGCCACCTTCGGGTAGGCGAGCTGCAGCATTGTCACCGTGGTATAGCACTGGGCCTTGTTGTCCAGATTAGCTATTATAGCGGTTCGGGAAATTGTTAATTTCTCTAACACTATATTTTTAGGCAACACAAATGAATGACGAAACTTTTCTTTAACAACACAACATCCGAGCATTAATTTGCTGTTGGCTTTGACGCTGTTACAAGACGAGATCTTGCCTTGATTTGGAAAAAAAAAAAAAAAAACGGAAGTTACCACTTCGAGTTCTCAACTCAAAATGAAAAGTGAGTCGTCTACGCATCGGCTCCGCGCAGAGCTTCCGTTTGCGATAAATTAACAAAAAAAAAAAAAAATAATAAATACATTAATAAAGATCCAATCGGAACGCTTCCCGCGGGGCACAAAAAATTGCCGTTCTGAGCCTCCAAAAAACATATAAATATACAGACCGAATAATTATTAGTCAGTCTTGCTACCTCACTCCACTCGTGCTACCAGACTTCACGCTACTGGCCGGCGCCGTCATCTGATACTTCAAACGATCGCCGCCGTTAGGAACGCTGGCCTTGTTTTCAAAGAAACCATCTCTTCACCACGAGACAAGTATAGTATATGAACTTTGTGACTATCACTCTGAATTCCTTATTTAACTATAGATATATTTTCTCCATTCAATTCTCTGTGTTTAACCAGTTTATAAAATTTTCTATGACGTCATTGCTGTGTTATTGTGATTATCTATACGTTCTTTGTTTTGCAACCATACACATTTCTCGCCCACAACATTTATATCACATATACCAAGCAATTCAGAATATAACAACGCTGGAGGACACTGTTCAACAAAGGCAGACGTGAGGCCAAAATCTTCCAGTGCTTCGGCTGGGCCACCTTCGGGTAGGCGAGCTGCAGCATTGTCACCCTTAAAGGTCGCCCTCGACTACGGTCGCCAACAACTATATATATGTATGTAGAGAAAAATTGATAACAAGGCAATTCAAGTGGAAGGAGAGATTTATTGAGAAGTAAAGTCGACACTATAACGTTTCGGTTCTACTGAACCATCATCAGGGCTATGAGGGGTGATATTAGCGATGCTAAATCAGCGATGGATGTTTAAAAATGCAAAATACAAAAACCTTCGGGAGAATTTGTATAAAAAATGTTGGCCGTTTAATTAGTGAATCAGCGTTTGTTGACTTATTAGGAATATTGTATAGAATTCATGTTACGTTTGTTTATCGAGAAAGATTTCGAGTTAAAACGGAAGAAAAAAATAGAAAGCATAGAAATTATGATATACAAGGCTCATTAAATAAGTTTCCAGACTTTTATCGTATAGGCACTTTTGATAGTACACACATGAAACTCTACTCCCCTTCTAAATAATCTCCTCCTGCTGCAATGCACTTGTTGTACCGTTCCAACACCTGAAAGGCCCCATGGAAGTCTTCTTGAGTAAGCGTGTCAATGACCTTCGTCGGGCCTTGTTGTCCAGATTAGCTATAATAATTATAACAGCTATAGATAGGTATCCGTGCCTGGACCCAGATTTGAGTCTATGTCCAGCTAGGCTCATCAGGCCCACATTGCACTAAGTGGGCCGATGACCAGCACAGTCAAGCAGGGCTAGAGCCTCGGCTCATACCTGACCTTCCCTTTCCCTAATCCCCACTATAATAGAACTTCGGGTTTTAGTGTTTTTAATGGTTAGTTTCCATAACACAATAAATTAATTGACAATACAAATAAAAAACGAAACTTCTTTTGAAAACACAACAACGAAAGGTTTATTATAGAAGCAGAAGTAAACGAGTCAAAATGAGAAAAGATCCTTTTTGGTGTCGCCAGTTAGTAGGTTTGTCCTTGAGTTTATAGGGGGGGGGGTGTCACTGTAGCAAGTAGCTCGTGTGACTGGCCGCAAGGCTGGTTTTTCTGTGTGTGAAGCTAGTAGCAGCGTGTTCTTCGGGGAAGGCGAGAGAGCTCTGTCTTGGCTGCTAACTATGTGCTCTCTGGCTGTCGTGACTTCCAAAAAAGGAGAGAAAAAGTAGTTCTAGTTATCTTTTCGAATCAGTATCCGAACTAGAAGGCTGCGAAACTTACCATTTAAAATTACACGCTAAAGCCCCCTAAAACATTACCCAGTTAAATACTAAATTTGGCTGTTAGTGTCATTCCTTTATATCAAATTTTATCTCTCTAAATTCCTTTATATTGCAATTTTATCCTCCAAATTTTCTTTATGATAGATGAATAAATTGAGCTTCCTTTTGCTTACCTTCATAGGTATAATTTCATTTAACGGCATATAAGGCGTACTTTTTTCACTAAAATATCTTTTAAAATTCCCCTTGCGATTTATATGCCATATGTTGGTTTAGAATTCGCGATAGTCGGCCGATATTAGCTTCCTGGCAGCTCCTATTGGCTTAGAGTAATTTTCATACACCTATTGTCATTATTTAAAAGGCTATTATGCAGATTAAAATCTTATTGATAATATTCATTATATTAATTTCATCACGTTTAATATTGGTACTTTTTTTCTTGATTTGCCTTGCTGAAGTTGCGGTGTGTCTTATACACCCGTGCGTCTTATATACCGCCAAATACGGTCATTATTTTCACCACACACACACACACACAAATACATACATCTTTTAAATATTTTGATATCATAGTATTTTTTGATGATTCTGTTTTTCTGAATATATTTGTGTGTCAATGATTGGATTTGACCTAATGTCTCATTTAATATAAGAAATTTAACGAACCCCCCCATTTGAATCGTAAAAAGAATAGACAACACAAACGGATATTCAAACACTGTTGGAATTTGTAAATTCGGTGGTCAATCCATAGCTAGGGATAAGAGGGTTCATGCCTTTCGAAATGGTATTTGTCCAAAAGTGAATGTAACAGTGTGATTGGAGTTTGAACTTGGTTACTTTGAGGTTGCAGTCCAATATAGAGGGATAAGGGGGTTCATGCCTTTCCCAAGGGTATTAGTCCAAAAGTGAATGTAATAGCTTGACTGGAGTTTGAACTCGCTTACTTTGAGGTTGCAGTCCATCCCTTTAGCCTCGATAAATGGGATAACAGGTGCTGCCACTCCGAGTCAGAGTGGACATGGAAATAATGACAATGAAGGGATACAGCATACTCTCCAGAACTAGAGCCTCACCATTAGATACACTTCTGTGTCATACCAAACCATCCCCTTTTTTATGGGGGTCAGCATATTTTAAGCAATGCCAACAAGGATTACAGGTTAGAAAAAGAGAAATTGGCAGTACAACTTCAGTTTTGTGGAATGTTGCTTCCAGGATTTCTTCATAGCTTCCAGTAATCATTCTTAATACAAATAATTCACAGTTACATGACATTAAGTATTCCAATCTAAAACAAATAATCATATGGTTTCAAGTATTCCTATCTAATACTAATAATTATAAGGTTTCAAGTATTGCTATCTTATACTAATAATCATATGGTTTCAAGTATTCCTATCTAATATTAATGATTATAAGGTTTCAAGTATTCCTATCTAATACTAATAATTATATGGCTTCAAATAATCATTTCTATTAAATAATAGTCATATGCTTTCAAGTAACTAATGGTAATTCTTAGAAAACAATTATAACTTCAAGTAACTATTTTTATCCCATTTGTATAGTTATATGATATCGATATTCCTGTCGGAGTCAATGGCCCAGGAGACCCGGGTTCAATCCCAGGCCGAGTCATACCAAATACTCAAAGAACGGTACTTGATCCCTCCTTGTTTAACACTCAGCATTATAAGGTAAGGATCAGGGGCAAAGTGAAGCAATCCAGGGGAAGGAGTAGCGCCCTCCCCTACACCTTGGTGTAGTAGCTATTGAAAGGGGAGCCTTCGGGTTACCCTCGACTACGGTCGCCAACTTTACTTTTTACTTATTCCTATCTGTTGTGTTCTGTTTAGTGAACACAAGTAGTAGTAATAATAAGACAAACCACGATATGTGAGGAAATAGTTATATTTACAGGAAAGAGTATTTACAAAAGAGAGACTGTTAGTAATAAGAACATAGGATTAGTGATAGAGTAATGATATACTTCAACAATAGGAACGGCTCTTCTGGTCTGACTTGTAGGCTTATTCCCAGACTGATCTCCGCTACTGCCATATATGGCAGATGGAACAGCTCATTATGCTGAAAGGGTTGGTGATACCCAACACTATCTCATAAAAACAATTTGCACAGTTATATGATATTAAGAATTCCTAATACTTATATGGTTTGATGTCATTATGTATATCTAATTATATAATTTCATAAGTCTTATTAAATTTGACTAATCATAATTGGATAAGCTACACACTTCGTAAGAATATGGTTTCCTCCTGTATGTATTCTCACATATACCAACTGTAGAATTTTTTGTCTCAAAAAGCGGAATGACACTCTTCAAAAGAATATGGTTTCTCTCCAGTGTGGGTCTACATATGTCGGTGCAATACAGAAGTTTGAGAAAAGGAACGTTTACATTTTTTACATGAATATGGTTTCTCTCCAGCATGTGTTCTCATATGAGGCACCAAAGATACCCTATTGTGCAAAGGATGAACAACACACTTCACAAGAATAAGGTTTCTCTCCAGCATGTGTTTTCATATAAGGCACCAAAGATACCCTATCGTACAAAGGATGAACAACACACTTCACAAGAATAAGGTTTCTCTCCAGCATGTGTACTCATATGAGGCACCAAAGATACCCTATTGTGCAAAGGATGAACAACACACTTCACAAGAATAAGGTTTCTCTCCAGCATGTGTTTTCATATGAGGCACCAAAGATACCCTATTGTGCAAAGGATGAACAACACACTTCACAAGAATAAGGTTTCTCTCCAGCATGTGTTTTCATATAAGGCACCAAAGATACCCTATTGTGCAAAGGATGAACAACACACTTCACAAGAATAAGGTTTCTCTCCAGCATGTGTTCTCATATGAGGCACCAAAGATACCCTCATATGTTGATTCAGATATCCCTTCTGTTTAAAAGAAGAGCCACACACTTCAGAAGAATATGGTCTCTCTTCTGTGTTTGATTTTACATGGTTCTTTGAGGATCCTTGCCCAAGAAACAAAGAGTAACCGACTCTAGAAGAATATGGTTTCTCTCCTGTGTGTTTTCGCCAATGAATCGACAAACCAGACTTTTGTGTAAAAGAAGAGCCACATAATTCATATGAATATGGTTTCTCTCCAGTATGTGTGCGCATATGACTTACATGAAAAAGTAGAACCACGGACTTCACAGTTAGCCGGGCCGCCGAGTCAGTAAGTATTGTTCAATATTTTCTCCTGTGTGTTAGGGCAGTAGCTTCTTCTGGATTTTTGGATCTGGTATTGATCAGGTTTATTTTTATATTTTTGGTACAATTTTGTTTCTCTCAAAAAGGACAGAATTTCATCTTTGTTGATATTTACTTTATACAACTTTTCTTCCATATCAAAGTTCAGAAATATTTCATTCTGAAAAACTTTCTCTAAAAATGAGAGATTACTGCAATGAATAGGGAATAATGGTGAGTGTTATTAAAAAAATAGGAAATCAAACCCTTGATATCCAATTATTCCTCCACTGATTGGTCGACATTTACTATTTATGGACCCCTTTCAAATACTGCTGGTTCACGGAACCATATGGGCTGCTTTTATATTATGACACACAATAGTTTATGGAACAGTATGTGCTCATTTTATATGATGAGACAATTGTTTATTCTTGTCGACAATTCATGTACGTATATTACGTATGTATTAAATAATTCTCCATGAGTATATATATATATAAACCAAATACAAAAATATCTTTTATAAAACTATAGAGGAAAATGATTATGGGAATAATTGTGTTTTTTAGGCGTGCAAACAAATTGTACTGAACTTTGGATGAAAATTGAAACTGACAAGAAATTTATTTATTCACAAGTAGATAATATGAAAAAACGAGTTATATATAAAGATAAAACTTGCGTATGAAAGGTAGAAAAAGAGGCAAATGTCCTTAGAAATATAAGGGAAAAGATTAGAAACAGGTAGGCTTTATTTGTCTCTGCCTCCCACCCGACAGAACTTAACATAAGGTCAAGGACCCTGTAGCAGTCACAGATCGATTTGCTTTCGCGAATCAATACTCCCGCCAAACAATTCGGTCACTCCCTGACCATTCAGGAACAGAGCACATTGATTCCTTCTCCCTCTCTAGAACTATTTTTTTTATCCCTTTTTGGAAGTCACGACAGCCAGAGAGCATGCCGCGACCGGCCTACGAACGTAAACAGATCAGATAACACCTGCGCCCTTGAGAAATAACATCCGGGCGCGGCTGGAAATGATGAAGCCCTTTTTCGACTCTAACCGGCCGTTACAGCTAAGAAAGGGATAAATTGATATTTATCAACATTTGCAAAACACTTCTGCCTGAAATAATTCTATAAAAATGGAAGTAATACTCTTCGGTAGCCTATACCAGGCTATAGAAGTACTTATTTTCTGCGTCCATTTTTTGTAGAAGAACTTTCTATTCAGGTGGCGCGACAGAAGTGGAGTTCCTTTTCTTCCGTATGAAAAAGGCTTCAGGCAGCGAAAATTCAACGGTCTCGCGGACGCTCTCAGGGGACACTCGGCTCCACGAGGCTCGGGTCCTACGTTATCGTAGTTGCACCCACCTCACCGCCACTTCTCGAGGTAGATTCAACAACCTTTTTTTTACGGTCCTTTTTAAGGGCTATAAGAGGTCACCTTCTGCGGGTCAGAGCATCTCTGGCGGTCATTAATGACCAGTCGAAATAGACGGCCTGGAGGCAAACATGAAGAGGACTCACTAAGACCAGCCGGTCTTAACCATAGCTCGGTTCTGCTCGTCCGTTTGGCTGCGCAGCGCTAAAGGCAAGGGTTGGCCTTTAGTTACTGCTCCACTCTCTGCGCAGCGCTAAGATAACGCCAATCTTAGCCTCGGCCTCCTGGCCCGTTTGCTCGACAGTGCAGAGCTTTGGCGCGCAAGCCTTAGCCATCGTCTCGAAACGTCTGCACAGCTTTAGCGCGCAAGCCTTAGCTACCGCCCCATACGCTCGCACAGCTTTGGCGCGAAAAGTCTTAGCTGCTACACAGCTTTGGCGCGAAAAGCCTTAGCTACCACCACAGCTTTTGGCGCGAAAAGCCATAGCTACCGTCAACGATACGCCCGCACTACTATCTGGCATGACAAAGCCATAGCTACCGTCAACGATACGCCCGCACTGCTATCTGGCACAACAAAGCCATAGCTACTGTAAACGATATGCCCGCACAGCTATCTGGCACGACAAAGCCATAGCTACCGGCCTGCGCATAGCTACCGACCACGACGCTCCTGCAATCCAGTCCACGTAACAACTCGCTGTTATGGACTACCCTAGCAATGCAGCATCTAGTCCACGTAACGACTCGCTGTTACGGGCTACACTAGCATTGCAGCATCTGGCCCACGTAACGACTCGCTGTTACGGGCTAGCAACCAGATTGACACACCCCGGTTAACCCAACGTACTGTCAAACCGGGATATCGATCTACCGACCACGACGCTCCTACAATGCAGCATTCAGTCCACGTAACGACTCGCTGTTATGGACTGCCCGAGCATTGCAACAACTAGCCCACGTAACGACTCGCTGTTACGGGCTTGCAACCACGATTCGACCATACCAACGAAATGTCAAAACCGGAACATCGATTTACCAACGACCAACCGACCGACCTCAGCTGCCCACAACGACCATCCAGCTGCATAAAACGACTCGACCGACTTCGTCTTTCGGCTACGACCATCCAGCTGCATCCAACGACTCGACCGATCCCAGCTTATCCCGCATCAAACATCTAGCTGTATCTCCACAACTCGACCTACGGCAGCTACCCTCGTTGAACGTCCAGCTGCGCACATCTACAACTCGACCATACCAGCTACCGATATCACCCATTCTAGCTGAAGACCACATACAACCGCCACGGACATTTACATACACGTTTGTAATTCCGGCAAATAAAATCGTCACTTTTGTTGTATCTGTTATCTCGCCTTTTATCTTCCTCCATTGTCTTTGGCCATGCACACTCGCTGGCATTTAACTTAAATCATTTGTGGAGTCGACGCGCTTATCGGCTCCGCAACAGTATCGTCTGTTGAAGAAGCGAGTGACGAAACCCTTCTGCAGGCTAATTTTTCTGCCTTCCAGTTTGGTCCCCGGAGTCGTACTTTCGTTTGATTTTGGTTTTATTTCTTGGGAAGCTTCTTGTCTGGTTAAAATATTTATCGGCTATTCAAGAGGTGAATGACGAAACCCTTCTGCTGGCTATTTTTTCGTACCTTTACAGTTGGTCCCCGAATTCGTACTGAAGGTCTCAATAATTGTTCTCGGCAAATAGTGGGAGGTAGCTTTTTGGTGCCATATTGTCTGGGACTACTTCTCCCTTCTCCACTCTGGCCAAATCAAGTACCGCACGTGGTCGGTTTGATTTTCTGAGAAAATTTTTTTAAAAATAAAACTATTTATGTCTCCTCTTTTTCTCTAACCTATGGTTCCTGTTGGTGAGGCTTATAAATGCTTATAGAATCCCCTGCTGAAGGAGAGACTACTCTCCACCAAAATAGTGTCCAGTTGATAATCTTCTCATAAATCTATTACATGTAAATCCTTGTTTAGTAGATATGTAATCTGATCCGGACAGCTAGTATCTGTAAGGGTTCTATCTTAGGGTTAGATATATTCTAAAATTATTAATATTTAATAAAACCATGTACTGTGTTCTGGTGCCGATGGCGAGCGATAATAAATAACACGTGAACACGCAAGCTATCTAATAAGGAAGTGACTTTATTTACATTCAAGGGAGCTAAACCTACAGAGCCGGCCTCACTTTCATGGGGCTGTTTCGTACCCGTGTTTTACGGAGCTATATACATCATAACATCCCTCTTATCAAGTGATGTTTACACTGAGTTCAAGGTGATGTGTGATGCTGTGAAAGTTCATACTTTGTAATTGTGTGTGAGTTCATTTTTGAATGAAGCTAGTAAAATTCCGAGTAATCAAAGTAAGGTCTCTATGTGCTTTTTTCTTTTCTTTTTCTTTCTCTCTCCCTTCTTCCCCTTTCTCCTCAATTTTTGCTTTGTGCGTCTACCTTTCGATTGGTCGTGGTCCTTTAATCGTGCTGGCACTTGGATAGGACGACTAGATCTACGGGTTTGGATTTCATGTGTCTCTGATGTGCATGTTTGTATGGGAGTGTATTGGGGGTCAGCTGGTGTTTGGTCGGGTAATGTATCTAGTTGCCGGGGGCGAATATTCAGGGGCTCAGTGGGTTCCCGGTCAGGAAATGTGGCCTGTTGGCGCAGGTGGATCCTGTTTCGCCTGTACTGTTGTCCATCTACCTGGACCATGTAGCTGCATGGTGCTGCTTTGCTAGTGACTGTACCAGGCGTCCAGTCGCTGTTAGGGTTTTGTGGATGACACTTCACCCTGATAGGTTGTCCTATGGCGAGGTCTTCCTTCTCAATTTGAACATAGTTTCGCACCGTTTTAGTAAATGCTCTGGACGCATACGCGATGGGGTGTCCACCCTGTTTTATTACAGCTCCAAGACCAACCTCTGAACTATCGCATTCCAGTGAGACTTCCTTGTTAACATCATAATATTGGAGGACTGGAGCTTGGGTGATGAGTTCTTTCATCCTACTGAAAGCCGTTTCGTGTTGTGGCAACCAGTCAAATACAGAGTCCTTGTCCAGTAGGCGTCACAGCGGTTCACATACAGTGCTTAGTTTGGGTGTAAACTTAGCAAGGTAGTTTGCGATTCCTAGGACTCTCTGAACACCTTGGACGTCTGTGGGGTATTGCATCTGCGAAACTGCCTTAACTTTCTCCGGGTCTGCTGCTAAGCCCTGTGCACTGAAGATGTGTCCCATGTAACTGACAGAAGTTTGTTTGAAGTTTAACTTTTTGGGGTTGCGTTTTAAACCCTTTTCCGGGCATCTTTCGATAAGTGCTCTGAATGCTGTGTCGTGACTTTTGTCGGCCTCCGCATCATTCTCACCAGAACCATATATTATGGTGTCATCTGCGATAACTTGAGTGTTGTCCAGTCCCTCGAAACAGTGGTCGAGTCGTCGTTGCCATTCCTCTGGGGCTGAGCTAATTCCAAGTTGCATTCTAAGCCACCGTATCCTGCCAAATGGAGTCCAACACGTTGTCAAGTATGAAGACAACTCATCCAGTGCAACCTGAAGAAACCCATCCTTAGTGTCTACGACCGAGAAGAGCCTGGCCTTGCTCATCTTTGTCGCTATTTCCTCGACTGTTGGAGTTGGGTAGTGGTTACGCTGGATTGCCTTATTCAAATGGTATGGGTCAATACAGATCCTCAATTTGTGGGGTTTCCGAAAGACAACTATGTTGCTGATCCAGGGTGTCGGTTCTGTGACCCATGCTATCACTCCTTGTTCAACCAATTCCTCCAGCTTTTGTTTCAGCTCCATTTTGAGTGGTAGTGGAACTCTGCGGGGGTTGTTCTGAACTGGTTTGATGTTTTTATCAATCTGTATTTTGCATTCTCCTGGTAGTCTTCCCAGCCCGGAAAATACCTCTTTACAGTTGTCGAGAACACCCTCCTCGGTGAGTGATTTAACTTCATCCAAGTGTCTGACGCATTCAACGTTGAAGGCTATAAGCTGGAGTGCAGAGCTGGCCCGTTCAGATAATAAGGATGGCGAATTATTGTCCACTACTTGAAAATGGACTTTTTTCTTGATGTTGTTTGCTTCATACCACAGTGTTACAGCTCCCAGGGGTTGGAGAATGGAATTGTCGTACAGCTTCAGCTTTATATGGGAGGGCTGTAAGGGTGCTGTGGTGAGGCGTTTGTAGTCCACAAGAGCAAGAGTGCTGCAGCTTGCCCCAGTGTCAATTTGGAACTTGAGGGTTAGAGCTTTCTGGCCTCCTAAGGGGGATACGTGGATGTTTGCGTAGTAGTGTTTGCGGTCTGACAAAGGGTCCAAGGCATATATGCTTTCATCACTGCAGGCGGGTTTGTCGTTGACGTAACGGACCTTTGCATGTGCTGGCAGTTTATTTGACCGTGGTGGATGCGCTTGGGACTGGCACATCCTTGCAACATGGTTACGCTTTAGGCAGATTGCGCAGGTTAATCCATAGGCCTGACATTTGCCTTTGTCATGGCTTAGTCCGCAGAATTTACAGTCCTTGATATGCTCCCGTCTCTGTTTTCTTTTTTCTGCTTTTTGGGTATAATGCACTGTTTCTGTTGTTTTTCTGCTGCCTATCACGTCAACTTGTCTGTCCCTTTGTTCAGTGCTCCGACATATATCTATTGTCCGGTCTAGTGTTAGGTCTGGTTCACTGAGGAGTCTGGTCCGAATTTCTTTTTTATTTGTTCCCATCACTATCCGGTCGCGGAGTAATTCATCTTCCAGCGTGCTGTATCTGCACGTTTTTATTAGTTTTCTCAGCTTGTTCAAATATGCATCGAAATGTTCGCCTATTTCCTGGTCACATGAATTAAATACGTAGCGTTCGTATGTCGTATTTAATTTAGGTTCGAAATAGTCCGATAATTTTTTTATGGTGGAGTTGATGTCCACACGTTCCTCCTTTGTCATGGGCAGATTTTTTATAATTTTTAGGCATTCCTTGCCAACGATAGAGAGAAATGTTCCTACCTGGACTTTAGCCGGTTGGGTATCAATGCGCGTAGCGTCGGCGTAGTTCGTCCATGAGAGTTTAAATAGGGACCAGTTCTCTCTCAAATCGCCGTCCATGTCCATTTTTTCCGGTGGTGGGATGGGGTAAGCCATTATTCCGAAGTATTAGTCTTATCTCCGAGGTATTGTATCCGATTTGTGCCGTGTAATGATCCGGTCCGACTTCCGTGTTTTATGTGTTCACGTGGTGTCCGAAGAGTAGTTGGATTAGTTTGCCGGTGCGTATACACTATTTTAGTTATTTTCCGAAGTAATGTGTGTTTATCCGAGGTGTGGAGAGATGACTTCGCCGAATGTAGAAAAAAAATCCCACTCTGATACCATGTTCTGGTGCCTTTGGCGAGCGATAATAAATAACACGTGAACACGCAAGCTATCTAATAAGGAAGTGACTTTATTTACATTCAAGGGAGCTAAACCTACAGAGCCGGCCTCACTTTCATGGGGCTGTTTCGTACCCGTGTTTTACGGAGCTATATACATCATAACATACTGAAAAATCTATTAAGAAATAACTCAACAAAATATGTACAGTAGCGGCCATAAATTAAGGAATGAACAACAACAGCAAATATTCAAATGATTTTTACTTGAATAAATTTGCATGCACGTTTACGAAATTTTCCCAAAATATACTTGGAACATATATGTATTTATTACATATAAAGTTCCCTAATTTTTTTTACAGTAAATTAATTGTGAACGAAAAAAATATATATATACTTTTGCCATGGTCAAATGTTAAGGAACGCTGTTAAATTATCGCAATTTAGGTCATTTTGATTTATAGTCAACTTTCCTACATTGTTGGAACTATTTTTAAACAAGATGGAGGCGAAAGTACGTAATTGTTTAACTTGAGAAAAAAAAGCTCATTTTAGCAAATCATGAAAAAGGCAAATCGTATTCTGAAATTTCTGACCTCGTACGAAGGTCAAAAAGCGTTGTTTATCGTGTAATCAGTAGATTTAAGGCAGACAAGACACTTGAACCAAAACAGAAAACTGGCAGGCCTCCTATGACTACCAAACGGGAAGATCGGATGATTGTTAAAATGTCTTTAAAAGACCGTTTCAATACTGCAACGTCTATTTCTTGTGCATTTTGTGAACAAACAGGAAAGTCAATGTCTAGAAAAGCTGTTTCTTGTAGGTTAGATAAGGAAAAATTAGTGGCTTGGATTCCATGTCACAAACCTTTAATTTCAAAGAAAAAGCAAAAGGTTCGTCTTGACTTCACTACAGAGCATATCGTGTGGACAGAGGAACAATGGAATATAGTTCACTTTAGTGATGAATCTAAATTCATCTTGTTTAGATCTGATGGTAAAAGGTTTGTGAAACGTAAAAATGGAGAACGCTTATCTCCTCAATGTTTTAATAAAACTGTGAAATTTTGGAGGGGGAAGCGTAATGGTGTGGGGGATGATTTCTTCTGCTGGAATGGGACCCATTGTTCATTTTCACACTAATATTATTGCCAGTGTTTATAAAGAACTTTTTCGCCAGCATGATCTTCCACATTTACGCAAAGGGACAGTTGAAACTCCAATATTTATGCAAGACAAGGCACCTTGCCACAAAGCTAAAACTGTGTTAAGTTTTCTTGAAGAGGAAGGAATAGCTGTTATGAAGTGGCCACCACAAATCCCAGATATGAATCCTATTGAGAGTGTATAGAAAATCGTTAGAAAGAAAGCTCAGAACAGAAATCCTTAAAATATTGATGATTTATGGGTTTTTCTCAAAGAAGAATGGGAAAGTATCACAACCACCTTTTGTAAGAAGTTAATTGGCTCATGTGGTCAAAGATGTCATCCAATGCACAGGTATAATTCCCTAAATATTGAATTTTTCTTTAATTTATATATTGATCTGACAAGGATTTATGATGCGTTCCTTAACTTTTGACCAGGGCAAAGTCTATATTTTTGTTTTTTCTGTTCACTATTAATTTCCTGTAAAAGAAAATTTGGAAAACTTTATATGTAATAAATGCATATATGTTCGAAGTATATTTTGTGAAATTCTCATAAATGTACATGGAAATTTTTTCAAATAAAAACCATTTAAATATTTGTTGTAGTTCCGTTTCTTAACTTAGGGTCGCTACTGTATATATGAACGTGATTCCCTAACCTCTAGGTATAAAATAGCCTAGAATGGTTGATATGCCGTTAAAATCAACCAATCATCTTAGTCACAATGAATCTGAAGTAAATCTTTACATAGGCTGAGAGGATTTATGGAGATATTTTTCTTTTCTAGTCGTTATGTTTTCGTTTTCATGAATAAAATTCTCATTTCCTTTTATTCAAATTCTTACAAGCCATTGTTGCGGAGACCAGATAAATATACCGGTCCCCGCAAACTTTTGAAATCTAAGTGATTGACAACGAACAAGGCAAGAATGACAAAACAAGGGTTTTCTTCGAAAGGCCAAATTTTATTATGGCGAATCGTAAATCGAAGAAAGCGTGCCGCGACCTGCCGATAAACATAAACATATCAAGTTACACGCCCGCTTTAGGACAATTATATCCGAGTACGACCGGAACTGACTAAGCCCTTTTTCTTTCTAACGACCTTGACATCTCGTTATAGCTAAAAGAAAAGGATGAATTAAAATTAATAACATTGACAAAGCACTTCGGCCAAAAATAACCTGATAAGACTGGAACTAATAGTCGTCGCCAGCCTATAGCAGGTTAGAAAAATACTTTATGGCTACACTCATTTTTTATCAAAGAATTTTATATTCACGCGGCTGGAGCTGTGTGTCACAGCACTTTCGTGATATCAACAGGCCCTTTTCAACGCTCGTCGGCTCGTTTTTTTGACGAAGCTCATTAAGGAGGAATCCTGCATTCTGTGCGGTCGCATTCACTTTACCTTCCAGCGTTGATCCCACTTCTCGTGGTAGATCTGCTTTTCTTCCACCTACATAGGTATGCACAAAGGTCCTTTTTAGGACCATAAGAGGTCACTGTCTGCGGGTCAGAGCATCTCTGGCGGTCAGTAATGACCAGTCGAAGTAGACGGCCAGGCGACAAACACGAAGACGGATTCTAAGACCAACCGGTCTTAACTCTCACTCGGTTCCGATTGTCCGATAAGCTGCGCAGCGCTAATGGCACGGTCCAGCCTTTAGCTACTGCTTCGCTATCTGCGCAGCGCTAAGATAACGCCCATCTTAGCCTCGGCCGTCCGTTTTCGTGTTTGCCGCCTGGCCGTCTATTTCGACTGGTCATTACTGACCGCCAGAGATGCTCTGACCCGCAGACAGTGACCTCTTATGGTAAAAAAAAGGACCTTTGTGCACACCTATGTAGGTGGAAGAAAAGCAGTTCCACCACTGGATACATCACCTCTGGCCTTAGGGGGGCGTCCCCCCAGGCTTCAACCCTCTTCGGAGGGGTTGGATTTATCGCCCGACGCCTGAGGCGCCCCGAAAAGGGGAATGCCGACGGGGTCCGAGGCATTTTTGGAACTGTCTGTCGCGTTGGGCTTCGGCCCTGCGACAGGACCCACATTAAAAACGGCCTTGTGCCACATTCGTACGCTGGTGGGGCGTAGGATAAATATCGGCACGTTCTTTGCGGAGCTCATACGAGGAAAAGAATCCTACGTTATTCGTGGTCGCATTCGCCTCACCGCCACTTCTAGTGGTAGGTTCAACACCCTTTTTTTACGGTCCTTTTCAAGGGCTATGAGAGGTCCCCTTCTGCAGGTCGGAGCATCTCTTACTGGTTATTAATGACCAGTTGAAATAGACGGCCAGCAGGCAAACACGAAGAGGACTCACTAAGACCAGCCGGTCTTAACCATCGCTCGGTTCCGCTCGTCCGTTCGGCTGCGCAGCGCTAAAGGCACGGGTTAGCCTTTAGCTCCCACTTCGATACCTGCGCAGTGCTAAGATAACGCCAATCTTAGCCGCGGCCCCCTGGCCTGCTCGCTCTCACAGCTTTGGCGCGAAAAAGCCTTAGCTATTGTCTCGATTCGCTCTCAGTTTTGGCGTGACAAAGCCATAGCTTCCGCCCGATACGCTCGCACACCTTTGGCGCCAAAAGCCTTAGCTATCACCACAGCTTTGGCGCGAAAAGCCATAGCTACTGCCAATGATATGCCCGCACAGCTACCTGGTGCGACAAAGCCATAGCTACCGTAAACGATACGCCTGCACAGCTATCTGGCGCGACAAAGCCAAAGCTACTGTAAACGATACGCCCGCACAGCTACCTGGTGCGACAAAGCCATAGCTACTGTAAACGATATGCCCGCACAACTATCTGGCACAACAAAGCCATAGCTACCGTAAACGATACGCCTACACAGCTATCTGGCACGACAAAGCCATAGCCACCGTAAACGATATGCTCGCACAGCTAGGGGCAAGACAAAGCCCTAGCTTCCTTGATCCGCTCGCTCGACTGCGTATATGCTAAGGCCTGGCAAACCTTAGCCACCATCTATCCATTCGTTCACTCGGTCCACAGTACTAAGACGCGATTAAGTCTTGGCAAACTACGCTCACTCGATCTGTACGCTACCAAGCTGCCAGCACCGCGGCGCTTTTACAGATGCTCCTGCATCCTACGACTCGACTGATCTCAGCTCCCAGCAACGATCATCCAACAGCACCTACGACTCGAACATACCAGCTACCGACATCTCCCATCTAGCTGGAGACCGAACATTACGACCACGTCTGTAATTTCTGACAATAAATTGCCATCCTTGTTGTATTTGTTACCTTGCTTCTTTGTCCTCTTCATTGTCTTTGGTTGTCACTACTCGCACGCGTTAAACTAAAATTTATTTGTGAGGTCGACTCGCTTATCGGCTCTGCAACAATTTCACCCTTGATATTAGCCAATGAAAATAATTTAAAATCCAGACATTAATTAATGACCAACACTATGATAAAAATTACAGTTTCAAAGAACAAGCTGATGGTCGATAGCTTTAATTAAAAAATGATGACGTCAACAAAATTCGCTAATTTTGAAAATATTTTGTTGACTTTAATATGTTGTATACGTCATAATAATGTTGTGAGCAAAGCCATCTAATCTATTAAGTTATAAAGAATTCTGCTCAATACGTCGTTTTCTCTTTCGTGAATTTTCCGGAAAATTCCAGTAAACACCCCATTTTAGTTCATGAGAAGGAAAAATATTTTGCTCAAAACATACGCAGGCAGGTTATTTGATTTAAAAATAAACCAGAGCATCAACTACCGATTTTAAACACGTACATTACCCATATAAAAATATCTAAAAAAAATTTTCAGGTTAAATAAGTTGTGGAACTAATTCTCCCTAAACACCGTGCATTTCCGTTGGGAATCTTCTACTAGAGTAAAAATTGTGTACGTTTATCGCCAATAAAATAAATAAGACAAGGTATTTAATCTCATTTTTTTTTATTTTGAATTTTATTGTTTAAAACTAATTTAGAGTGCTTTTACGAATAGCCTCTCCTCACATAAAAGATTATGTTAAAAATCTTACATCGAAATGTTGTCTTGTAAGTAAGTAAATTTAGCGACCTAAGTTGTGGTGACATGAAGCCCCCCTCACTTTTCAATAGCCTCTACACCAAGATGTAGGGGAAAGAGCTACTCCATTCCCTGGATTGCTCCACTTTACCCTCGATTCTTACCTTATAATGCTGAGTGTTAAGCAAGGCGGCATCAAGTACCATTTTTTGAGTCTTTGGTATGACTCTATTTGGGATTGAACCCCGGTCTCCCAGACCATTGACGAACACTACTCATTAGGCCAATAAAAAAAAAACAAAAAAAACACTGGCCTACAGAAAAAATGTCTTGCTCTAGAAGACATTTTAACTTTTTTTAAACAATTTTGAGGTTCTGATTTAAATCAATGAAAATTATATATATATATATATATATATATATATATATATATATATATATATCTCAAAAAGCAGGAAAAAAATTAACAGGACTTCTTCAGATCTAAAGGATAAAATAAATAGGATTTATTTTATCCATAAGATCTGAAGAAGTCATGTTAATTTTTTTTCGTGTTTTTTGATTTTATCAAAAACCCATAACAGGACGGAAATAAATTTATAATCCTAATGTGACCGGTTTGTGTTTTTTCTTAATGAAATTATTGCTCTGTAATGTCAGTTACATTGAGCTCTTTACCAGAAAAATTTAAATGTTCACTGTTGAATATTTTTTGTCCTGATGGAATTCCTCCCAACTCCGGTTTAACTGGACCGAATAATACTATATATATATATATATATATATATATATATATATATATATATATATATAGGTGCACCAGCTAAAAAAATACAAAAATAACTTATGAAAAATCGTTAATTAAAAATGGTAATATATTGTTTTAAAGTTTTTTTCTTTCTATTAGTAAAGAATTTCAACCGTAAAATAAACAAACAACGGATATTCAGCCTAATTACATTTGTTTTCAAGTCGTTTTCTGCAACAAAACGTAAACAAACCCACGAAAGTAGGCGGAGTTGGGGTGCGTACTGAAATATGGTAACCCAAATGCGTAATAATCTGTGTTGCGGATTATAATTTCTTGATTCATAAATTTACCAATTTCAACAGCCAATATGTTTAATTTGTTCATAAACAGCAACAACAAAGATTTATTGATTTTTATAAATGATTATTATGAAATACTAAATTTCAGGTCGAAATTTATGTAAAATTTTATAAAAGTTTATGAAGTAATTATTGAGAAAATTTCTGAGCGAGGAAAGTAATTCATTAAAATATTTTGAAAACTGGTCCATTGGCCTAGCAATTAAAGTGTTCACCTATGGCCTGGGCCGAGTCATGCCTAAGACTCATAAACTGGTACTTGATGCCTACTTACCTAACACTCAGCATTATAAGGTATGGATCAAGGGTAAAGTGGAGCAATCCAGGGAAAGGGGTAGCAACGCCCCACCTCACCTCGGTGTAGAAAAGGAAGTCTTCAGGTCATCCTCAACTATAGTCACCAACTTTTCTTCACTCTCCACTGAGATGAAAAGTCATCCTCCCTCTCAACAACTAGTTGTTTTGCAGGCAGCAAATGTCAGTTATCCTGAATAATAATTGCTTTTTGTCTGGACATCCATAATATACCTCTCAACAGAAAAAGAAACCTTTTTTTTGTTAAACATACATACAGCCCTGTTTTTTTGTTTTGTTTTTTAAGGATGTAAGCAAGTAAAGTTGGCGACCATAGTCGAGGGTGACCCGATGGCTCCCTTTTCGATAGCGACTACACCAAGGTGTAGAGGAGGGGGCTACTCCTTTCCCTGGATTGCTCCACTTTACCCTTGATCCGTACCTTATAATGCTGAGTGTTAAGCAAGGGGACATCAAGTACCATTTTTTTAGTCTTTGGTATGACTAGACCTGGGATTGAACCCAGGTCTCCCAGACCATTGGCGAAAATAATTGTGATTCACTTAAAATGAAAATATTTGTGTTCTTTTATGTTTGAGTTTTTTCATGTTTTTCAATTTTAAAATTCCTAAAAACAGCTTCAACAAAAAATAAATAAATAAATAAAGTGAATTTTTTTCTCTTTTCCTAAAGACAGAACCTAATGGAAATGAATTAAAACATTTTTTAAAGCCTAGAAAATTACAAAATATATTCATCTTATTTTTTATTTGAAAAATGTAAGACGCTTGTAAAACCGGACAACAGTTTTATATATTAAGAAAGAAAAAAAAAAAGAAAACAGAATTGCTCTTGTAGTGGATAGAAAAAAAATTAAATTGAATGAAAAACAGATATAAAAAAATGCCTATTATGGGGTTTCAAGTAATTTCAGTAGCTATCTGATTCTGTTTTTGGTTTCTCACTTCTTACCCCAAGTTATTTTGTTAGTCTAACTTTTTGGATATGAAGGCTGTAAAGGAATTATATGGAAAGAAGACAGGAAAAGAAGATAGGAGGCCAAATGGCTATGTCTCCCAGACAAGGTGTTAAAATGTGTCAGTCGTTCTTGGGTATATATGTCCAAAATTTGGTGTTTAAGGCGTTAAAAATGTATTAGTCGTTTTGGGGAGATATGTACATTATTCAGTTTGGTTTGGTTTGGTTTCTTTGTTTAATAGCATATCAACCTCTGTTGGTTATTTAATGCCAAATCTATTCTTCTAGAAGAACAGTAATGGTGCTATTTAACCCATAGCTGGGAGGATAAGGGGGTTCATACCTTTCCCAAGGGTATTTGCCCGAAAGTTAACGTAATAGCGCGACTGGAGTACGAACTCGCTTACTACGATTCCGCAGTCTATCGCTTTAACCATTACACCACGAGGGCAGGGGCTTCTGGGAGTTTCTGCATTTTTTTTTTCTCTATTTGTTTTTTTTTTAATTCAATTTTAATTTTCTTTTTCTATCCTCTACGCTTTCTTTATTGAAAGTTCTTTCATGTAAAAATCAAGACTATACTTAATTAAATAACGTTTTCAAATAATAAAAATGCAAAAAAAAAAACAAGAAAAAAACGTCTTCAGAATTTTGGGGTTTGCACTTTTTTTTACTTTATCTTGTTTATTTATCTATTTATTTTTTTTTATTTTATTTCATTTTATTTTATTTCATTTCATTTTATTTTTTGTTTATCTATTTATTTTATTTTATTTTATTTTATTTTTTATTTATTTATTTATTTTATTTTATTTTTTATTCATTTATTTATTTTATTTTATTTTATTTTTTGTTTATCTATTTATTTTATTTTATTTTATTTTTTGTTTATCTATTTATTTTATTTTATTTTATTTTTTATTTATTTATTCATTTTATTTTATTTTTTATTCATTTATTTATTTCATTTTATTTTATTTTTTATTTATCTATTTTATTTTATTTTATTTCATTTTATTTTTTTTTATTTATTTATTTTCTGTTATTTTATTTTATTTTTATTCATTTATCTATTTTATTTTATTTTATTTTTTATTTATCTATTTATTTTATTCTATTTTTTATTCATTTATTTATTTTATTTTTTATTTATCTATTTTATTTTATTTTATTTCATTTTATTTTTTATTTATTTACTTATTTATTTTATTTTATTTTTATTCATTTATTTATTTCATTTTATTTCATATATTATTTATCTATTTTATTTTATTTTATTTCATTTCATTTTATTTTTTATTTATTTATTTTATTTTATTTTTTATTTATCTATTCTATTTTATTTTATTTCATTTTATTTTTCATTTATTTATTTATTTTATTTTATTTTATGTTATTTTATTTTATTTATTTATTTATTTTATTCATTTTATTTATTTTTGATAATTTCATCATTTGTTACCGACATAGCAAGAACTTTATGAAAATATGATAAATTGCTGATTTTTGATGATTTTTTTTTTTTTTTTTATAAAAACCCTATGTTTTAGCAGGTCTGCGTTTATGTTCATATCTTATATAACATTTTATACCCAATTGACAGAATTATTTTTAGATTTTAATGAAAATCTTTTTCATTTATTAATAAAAGAATTTATTTTTGCAAATGTTATTTCTCAAGTGAATCAACCCACCCAACTCAATTTGATTTTAGCAAAATTGTAAATATTATCAGAAGATATTCAACCAAATATATTTTTCAAGTATAAATGTTTTTAAAAACTTACTTTTAACAAAAATTTAAATAGGTGTAAAGTTTAAAGAAACAAAAACTTTTTGCATAGAAAATTAGTATTAGTTTTTTTTTCATTATTTCTTCATCTTTTGAAATTAAAGTTTCATACTTGTTTATTACAGATTTCCCCCTAAAAGAATCAATTCCAGGAATTTGAAAGCATCATCACATTCAATGGTGACCTGGATTTTTATTGAAGTTGTATTTGAAGCAGTAAAATTGAACAACTAATGAAGAAATCTTCATTCTTCTGGATTTTTTTACTGTTGCCAAATTTTATCCAAAAAAATGCAAACAAACACAGATGAGAAACCATATTCTTGTGAAGTGTGTAGTTCTTCCTTTTCACAGAATTCACGTTTGCTGGAACATATGAGAACACACACAGGTGAGAAACCATATTCTTGTGAAGTGTGTGGCTCTTGCTTTTCAATAAAGTCAAATTTGCTGTGTCATATGCGAACACACACAGGAGAGAAGCCATATACTTGTGAAGTATGTGGGTCTTGCTTTTCAATAAAGTCAAATTTACTGTGTCATATGCGAACACACACAGGAGAGAAACCATATTCTTGTAAAGTATGTAGCTCTTACTTTTCTCGTAACTCAACTTTGCTGCGTCATATGCGTACACACACAGGAGAGAAACCTTATACTTGTGAAGTGTGTGGCTCTTGCTTTTCACAGCAAGATGTCTTAAATAGACATATGAGAACACATACAGGAGAAAAGCCATATTCTTGTGAAGTGTGTGGATCTTCTTTTTCACGAAAGCAATATTTGGTGCATCATATGAGAACACACACAGGAGAAAAGCCGTATTCTTGTGAAGTATGTGGCTCTTCCTTCTCACAGAATTCTCGTTTACTGGAACATATGAGAACACACACAGGAGAGAAACCATATTCTTGTGAAGTGTGTGGCTCTTGTTTTTCACAAAAGTCAATTTTGCTGCATCATATAGATACTCACACGGGAGAGAAACCCTATTCTTGTGAAGTGTGTGGCTCTACCTTTTCACGTAACTCAAATTTGCTTCGTCACATGCGTGTACACACGGGAGAAAGACCATATTCTTGTGAAGTTTGTGGCTCTTCTTTTTCTCTAAAGTCAGTTTTACTAAACCATGTGCGTATCCACACAGGTGAGAAACCATATTCTTGTAAAGTATGTGGCTCTTCCTTTTCACGTAAGTATTCATTGGTGACTCATATGAGAACACACACGGGAGAGAAACCATATTCCTGTGAAGTGTGTTGCTCTTCTTTTTCAAGTAAGTCAAGTTTGCTGTATCATATACAAACCCACTCAGGAAAAAAACATTCTTGTGAAATCTGTGGCTTTTTGTTTTCACATAAGTCAAATTTGCTGGACCATATGTGCACACATGCATGAGAAAAACCATATTCCTGTGGAGTGTTTGGCTCTCGCTGTTCACTAAATTTAAATTTGCTTCCTTCATGTGTGAACCCACATGAGAGAAACAATATTCTTGTAAAATCTGTCACTCTTTGTTTCCATGGCAGGTTAGTTTGGTTTGGTTTGGTTTCTTTGTTTAATGGCATATCAACCTTTGTGGTTATTTAATGCCAAAGCCATCCTTCTCGTAGAACAGCAGTGATGCTATTTAACCCATAGCTGGGAGGATAAGGGGGTTAATACCTTTCCCAAGGGTATTAGTCTGAAAGTGAATGTGATAGCACGGATGGAGTTTGAACTCACTCACTATGATGTTGCAGTCAAACATAGAGGGATAAGGGGGTTCATGCCTTTCACAAGGGTATTAGTCCAAAAGTGATCATAATAGCGCGACTGAAGTTCGAACTCACTTACTACGGTTCCAGAGTCCAGTGCTTTAACCATTATACCACGAAGACACCCCCTCCAGGGCAAGGAACCTTGAAGTAACATATATAAATGTGCATAGGACAGAGATCATAAAATCTTGTGAAATGTATAGCTATTCTTTTAAATTGAAGGGACAGTTGAACGAGCATGAGAGATCACACCTGGGAGAAAAGCTATATTCTTCCTTTGCATGAAAAGAATCTGGTGACTCATCTGAAAACGCATACAAGATAGAAACCATATTCTTTTGAAGTCTGTAGCTCTTCCTTTTTTTGCCCAGTCAGCTGGGAGGGGGGCTGTAGAATACACAGACTTGCTTCTCTGCAGAGGGGTAAGACTCCTGCCTAACAAGTGTCCTAGATATGACACTAAACAATCTGATGGTGACGCTCCAGTGATGCTGGAGCTTTAGGGAATGTGAAGTACCCTTTCATTGCCATTGCTCCCAGGTTCACTCTGGCCCAAAAAGGTAGCACCTGATAGGGCCCTATCTATGGATTAAGTAGAACTAACTGCATACTTATGCTAAACTGAATTGTTTGAATTAGAACTGTTTGACTAAAATGAATAGCTTGAAATAGAAATGTTTTTGACAATTAAACTGTATTTACATTTAAACCGTGTGCTTATACTAAACTGAATTTTTTAATATGGAACTGTTTTGACATTTAACTGTGTGTAAACAAAATCTGTACTTACACTAAACTGAATTGTTTAATATGGAACTGTTTTGACATTTAACTGTGTGTAAACAAAATCTGTTCTTACACTAAACTGAATTGTTTAATATGGAACTGTTTTGACATTTAACTGTGTGTAAACAACATCTGTACTTATACAAAACTGAATTAGCTGAATTAAAAATGTTTGACTAAACTGAATAGCTTGAAATAGAAATGTTTTTGACAATTAAACTGTACTTACATTTAAAGGGTAAGTTGAGCAAGGGTAAAGTGGAGCAATCCAGTTGTACCCTCCCCTACACCTCAGTGTAGTAGCTATTGAAAAGGGAGCCTTCTGGTCGCCCTCGACTATGGTCGCCAACTTTACTTTTTACTTACATTTAAACAGTGTGCTTATGCTAAACTGAATTGTTTCAAATGGAACTGTTTTTGACATTGAAACTGTACTTATGCTAAATTGAATTGTTTAATATAGAACTGTTTTGATATTTAACTGTGTGTAAACAAATTCTGTCCTGATACTAAACTGAATAGCTTGAAATAGAAATGTTTTTGACAATTAAACTGTGTACTCATGCTAAACTGAATTGTTTGAAATTGAACTGATTATTTACATAAAAATGGATTTGGTGTTAAATAACCTAGAAAGGTTGATATGCCATAAAACCCAACCAACCAACTCTTCCTTTTCAGGTTCAATAACTTTGGATCATATTAATACATATACAGGAAATACTGATCGAGGGATGAGAATTCATATTCCTATGAAGTGTACAACTTACCTTTTTCCAATTAATCAAATTTCAGCTGACATATTCAAAAACTGAATGAAAATTATATTCTTATAAAGCATGTGGATCTTTATTTTTTTGGTTAAGCGTTTTCCATAACCAATAAATATTTTCTCACAGACTAAAATTCTTTGTTATATCCTTTTTTATAATTCGCAATGAAACTGTTTCACTTAAATTGTTGTATATTTGATATGCATTTGAAATAACAATATATTGCACGAACAAACAGCAGGAATCATTACTTGATTTAGGGATGATCTTGCTAGGCAATTCCTCTCATAATGCCTGCAGCTCAGAGACTGATGTAAAAGCAGCCGATAACCATTTTTTGTGATAGTTTGTTTAAAGTGAAAGGTTGATATGAGGATCATTAAATAAGTTAACAGACTTTTTTTCGTATGGGCACTTTTATTGATGGTACACACATGAAACTCTAGTCCCCTTCGAAGTAATCTCCACCAGCTGTAATGCACTTGTTGAACCGTTCCAACAACTTCTGGAAGGCCTCATGGAAGTCCTCTTGTGTGAGCATGTCAATGACCTTCGTCACAGCCTCTTTCATCTCCTCAATTGTCTCATAACGACAGCCTCTGAGCTTAGGGAATAACCAAAAGTCACAAGGAGCAAGGTCTCAACTATAGGGAGGGTGACGAACTGTCTTGATGCCCATCATGGTCAAATAGTCTGTGACAACAATGGAGTTGTGGATTGGCGTATTATCCTGTATGACACTTTCATTAAGTGTCAAGGAGTTGGCTGGCGAAATTAATTAAAGGAAATTAATTAATTTTATTAAATCATGATAATAAGTATTTTTATCAAAAATAAATTCATTTTTGGGTGTCCAAGTATTTTTTGAGAACCGTGTATAAAATAAATATCAAGTGATTAAGTACGAAAAAGTTTGAGATCCGATCAAGGCTTGTTGACCTATAAATCTGTCACCAAAAAAATAAACATCCGCACAACTGCAAAAAGCTGTCAAGACAGCCATCGGATTTCAAACTTTAAACAAAAAGATGTATTTTTAAAATAGCGGACAATTTGGGTTGGTGTCACCAAGTTTGGCACAAGGCCTTGAATCACTAAATCATTGGTCAGCTAACCACGGGACTGCTCCTTGTGGCCCCTCCCAATAACTGTGGCTGATTGGCCGATTGTCTAAACCAATCAGGGGCAAACCGGGGGGATTGTTACGATGATAGCCATTGGTCGGCAGTCCCCATTGGCTGACCAATCAGAAACTGATTATTCGGGATTCGGGCCCATAAATGGAGGACACCCAAAACGAAAAATTGAGTTGGTTCAGGAATTCGCCGCTTAAGGAACCAAATCCGTTGCCATTGCATTCGCCATTGTGACACTGACTAGTTGCAATTAAAACTCCGCCAGTCAACTACTTTCACTCCCAGTTTGTGGTGTTTGACTAAAAATTATCTAAACAACTGTGTAAATAAACGTTTGTTACTGTTTATAACAAACGCCTTATTTTCGTCATTTTTTTAAATTTGCTTGGCAACTTTTTCACCTCTCCAACACGAATTCCAACCTTCATCGACTGGACCTCAACCATCTTCTCTTTCCTCGGATCTGAAAGCAACGTGGGCGTGGAAAGAAACAGAGAAAGACCAGTCGACACATGTGGTAATCACGAAACCAGCGGCAAACTAGGTGTCGTGAAGCTATAGTACCACACCTGGTGGAAATGCCACTGACCTGATTTGAAGAGCGCTGGCCTCTTCCGACGGAATCTCTTTCTAAACTCCCTTAAAACCTCAACATAGTAACCCTAACCCTAACCGTTTGGCCAATCAACTTTGGTCTGTTGACTTCCTTACTTCTCCCACACCTCTCATCATCCCTCACAGACTCTCTCCCTGCCTTCCTTGAATCTCTTATGCCACTCAAAAACTTATGCTCGATTCATGCAAGATGCTCCAAAAGTAGTCTGGAGCATTCCATATGTTTCTCTGGCATCATTTTTTCCAAGTTTAAAACAGAATTTTATTGCATATCGTTTTTCTAAAGTGTCCTCACGTCCAGATTGCATTTTTGAAATTCATCAGCTGTGACAATCAGGCTTTAGGAGGATGCAATCCAATTGCTGCTGTAGCTGTTCATTTGAACTTAAAATCATAAAAATTGGTCAGTCATCTCATAAGATGTATAGCAATAACATAGTGAATTTTCAAGAGTCTACACCAATTTTAAATGCCTATACAAAAAAAAGTCTGGAAACTTATTGAAGGCACCACGTATTTGCGTATGGCAATGCAGAGGAGAGAATGGAGCAGGGGCTGTGAGATTCTCAGCTTCAACATTAGATATCTCGAAGGATGGGAGTCTACTGTGTCAGTTCATTATTTGGTACCATGTCCTGAAGACCAGACAACTACTGTGAAACAAGATAGGGAAAACCCAGTTCCTGTACGCAAAGATGATATTATGTCTGGGAACTTATTGAATTCACCACGTATATCTCTGTTTGGAGAAGTGCTCAGCAAAAAAGCCTGTCCATTGGTTGCATTTGTTGTGAGCAAGAGATCAGTGGGGAGTATTGGGAAGATTTAGTTTTTTGGTCAAAGAGAGTGTAGTGTAAAATAAAACAGAACAACTGTAAATGTAAAGTTGGCGACCTTAGTCGAGGGTGACCTAAAGGCTCCCTTTTCAGTGGCCACCACACGGAGGTCTAGGGAAGGGCGCTACTCCATTCTCTGGATTGCTCCACTTTACCCTTGATTCTTACCTTATAATGCTGAGTGCGAAGCAAGGCAGCATCAAGTACCATTTTTTGAGTCTTTGGTATGACTCGACCTGAAATTGAAACCTGGTCTCCTGGACAATTGGTGAACACTCTACTCATTGAGCCAAGGGTCCAATTACTGTAAATGTACTAAGCTTTATTCAACAAAACAGAAAAAAGCTCCAAAAATAATACAAGAAGTCTGTTAAATAAAATATTTTGGGCTAGTCCATTCTTGCCCAGGGAGTGTGTAGGGTACTACTACAGTTGGCATGCATTTTTTGATATAAAAGATGTATTTGATTTATATTTTTATTAAAATGTTCACTTTAGATATCATCAACAATATGCACTCACAAACAATGAAAGACAAAAGCAGATAAATATAAAATTTTATGAACATGTATGAAATGTGAACATATTTGTTTGGTTTGTTTGTTTGGTTTCTTTGTTTAATGGCATATCAACCTTTGTATTTTTTTAATGCCCAAGCTATTCTCCTAGAAGAACAGTAGTGGTACTATTTAACCCATAGCTGGGAGGATAAGGGGGTTCATACCTTTCCCACAGGTATTAGTCTAAAAGGGATTGTGACATATCAAGGTTTGGTTTGGTTTCTTTGTTTAATGCCATATCAACCTTTGTAGTTTATTTAATGCCAAAGCTATTCTCATAGAAGAACAGTAGTGGTACTAGTTAACCCATAGCTGGGAGGATAAGGGGGTTCATACCTTTCCCACAGGTATTAGTCTAAAAGGGATTGTGACATATCAAGGTTTGGTTTGGTTTCTTTGTTTAATGGCATATCAACCTTTGTAGTTTATTTAATGCCAAAGCTATTCTCCTAGAAGAACAGTAGTGGTACTATTTAACCCATAGCTGGAAGGATAAGGGGGTTCATACCTTTCCCACGGGTATTTGCCCAAAAGTGAACGTAGAACACATTTGTGTATAACTATAAAATTATTTGTATTAATGTAACATGGGACCAAAAAACATTGTGTCTGAAAGAAAGGAGTCCGCAGGAAAGAAACACTCAAAACTCGAAATTTAAGGAAGAAAATAGTAGTCGCTTTTATTCATGGGGACTACAGCGGGCGGTAGTTTAAAAAAAGTTTTTTCAATAGCGTTCTTCCTCCTTCCTTTTCTTGGGGTGACAGCAGCGTCTGTTGTATAGCCATGAACAACTATACATACACATATACATACAGAAACATATTCAACACAATAAGGACGAGCTAAGACACTTCTTTAGAAAAATTTACCTCTCACTTTATTTGAAAGGGTTAGTAAAGGTTTTACTGTGTGAGAGGTGAGTTGGAGACTGAACAGAACTGCAACATATTGACCCCCACTCTTATGGACATAACAGCATTTATTTCCTTTTCTCCTGGGCTGCTCAACCGGGGGCCTGGGGGCCCTGCCTCCCTGGGACATGGTCCTCATTCCAGCATCTTCTCTCCAACTAACTCGAACAACCTGTGTCCCGAGTTATATTATTGTTTTACACCCACTCAATTCAACCTGTCGACAGTCAAGGTTATCCTCTTGAAACCTTCGACCGGATGCACCTGTTATTTACACAGGTGAATTTCCTATTTTGACAGCTCGGCCAGGGTCATTATGCAATATGTCATTATAGCAGGCTTGTTGATAATTTCATATCAGTCATATTTTTGACAGGCTGGGTATGCCATGGGTCGGGGTGTCTGAGACCTCTGTTGAACCTGTTTAGAAACCTGCCTCGAACTGCCCAAAATCTTGTGACTTGTTTTCTTATATAACGATTTGGTGGATCAATTCGAAGGTTCCAGAAGGCTCGATGAACACCAGTGAAAACAATAGTGTAGCACGTGAAAGTTCACGCGTGATTATATTAGAATCATGCTTGAACTCTACAGGTCATTCTGCCCGCACGTGCTAAGTTCGTGACATTTTTCAATGATTGATGACAGCCGATGTGCTCGCGCGTTCTCAACGACAGCGCCCGTCCATAATATTACATTAAAAATAGTTTCTTAAAGCTGTAATTCTTTACTTACAATTATTATTAGTTACTTGAACTCAAATAACAAATTATTATTAAACAGAAATAATTACTTGAAACCATATAATTATTTGTATTTGATAAGAATACTTGAAACCACACTGCTGTGGGTAAATTGTATTAGTTAGGAATACTTGAAACCATATTATTGTGAAAACAAATGATTATTATTATTTAATAGAAATAATTACTTAAAACTATAAAATTATTTGTATTAGATACGAATACTTTATATATAAGTGTAAGTTGTTTGTCTGTTTGGTTTGGTTTCTTTGTTTAATGACATATCAACCTTTGTAGGTTATTTAATGCCAAAGTCATTCTCCGAGAATAACAGTAGTGGTACTATTTAACCCATAGTTGGGAGGATAAGGGGGTTCATGCCTTTCTCAGGGGTTATTTGTCCGAAAGTGAACGTAATAGCGCGACTGGAGTACGAACTTGCTTACTATGATTCCGCAGTCCATCGCTTTAACCATTACACCATGAGAACACACCCCTTGTTTGTCTGTTATTGCAGAATTATACAAACACAATATAATGTGGTGTTTATTTTTCAGACTTCATTTGAATTCTTCATTTTTACTTAGTCATTAAAATATTATTATTATTATTATTATTATTATTGTGCAGACTATGCAGAGAAACTATTACTTCTTGCAAATACACCTGCTCAAGCCAAATCTCTACTGCATAGCTTGGAACAGGCAGCAAGAGACATTGGTCTTTACATGAACTCAAATAAAATAGAATTCATGTCTTTATCAAGATGGTGTCATCTTCGCTTTGAAATAGCAAGCCACTGTAATTAGTTGACCCGTTCATATGCCTCAGTAGGAGTATCTCATCGACTGAAAGCAATGTTAAGGGGTGTTTATTTTTCAGACTTCATTTAAACTCTTCATTTCTATTTAATCATTCAAATAGTATTATTATTATTGTTATCATGCAGACTACCACCGGACATTGGCATAATGGTTAGAGTGTTCGCCAATAGCCCGGGAGACCTGGGTTCAATTCGAGGTCAAGTCATACCAAAGACACAAAAAATGGTACTTGATGCCTCCTTGCTTAACACTCAGCATTATAAGGTATGGATCAAAAGGGAAAGTAGGTCATCCAGGGAAAGGAGTAGCGCCCTCCCCTACACCTTGGTGTCGTAGCTATCGAAAAGGGAGCCTTCAGGTCACCCTCGACTAAAGTCGCCAACTTAACTTTTACTTTTACTATGCAGACTACACAGATTAATTACCACTTCATGCAAATACACTTGCACAAGCCAAATCTCTACTGCATAGCCTGGAGCCGGCAGCAAGAGGCATTGGTCTCTTCATGAACCCAAATAAAGCAGAATTCATGTTTTAATCAAGATGGTGTCATCTCCTCATGAAATGGCAAGGCACTATAATTAGATGTACATTTTTTCTTTTTTTTTTAAATAGAGGAATTATATTCTGAATTGAATTACTATGACCAGAAAATCCGCTGAACACTTATGCACAACATACAGAAACACTAGATTGCTGTTTCGACCTTATTAGGTCTCATCAGCAGTGTATACTGTGATCTCCACCACTGGAGATTGAACCAGCGACCACAGATTGCAGAGCCGAAACACTACGACTGAGCCACCTATCCATATTCTACACAAGTGATGCCAAATTAACTAGTCATGGTAATTGCACGGCCAGTTAACCTGAATGTGTCTTGTGAGTTACATCAGTACTATTTACAGAGGACATGGTCACCACTAGAAACCGAACCAGAGCCACACCTTCCAAAGAGGAATAGAAATACGCATCCATGTAATTATTATGACCTCAAGTTCAAGGATATAGATGTACATTTTTTCTTTTTTTTAACTATAATTATTATTTTTTACTATAATTAGTTGACCAGTTCATATTCTCAGTAGCAGTATCTCATCGACTGAAAGCAATGTCCATATATGCATTGGAAAGTTATGGACTGCTATTGACTGATAGTCAATATTATGAAAATGTGCACTTAGAATAACATAATTCATTAAATAGAGTAAGAGACAAATAGAAAACAATATTTTTTTCATCATATGTATGAAAGCACGTGCGATACCCTGCCCTCATCAGCTGCCAACCAGGGGTGATAACACAGTTTCAGTAGCTCAAGGCGGTACTGCCACTCCTGGCGCTACCAAGCAGCTTTTGTCACCAGACAGGGTATTTAAAAGAATTATATATATATATATATATATATATATATATACGCCAGATCAATTAAGAATAGAGATTACATTGGACATTCATCTTCATTTTTAGTGTGCAGTTTGTGATTTTTAAAAAACGCGTTTACTTTCGGCCGTTGATGTTATTACACGTTTACAGTAACCGTTTCTTGATGTTACGTAATCACATGGGAATGGTGGTTCCTGGTGTATTTTATTCATGCTGAAAAATTCTCACTTTCAACCAAATCCAACTTGATGCATATTGCGCCGCGATCTGAAGACGATTTGAGACAACTTTCAAACTGCAGCCAGTGATTCCTATTTTTGAAAGAAACGAAATGACCGAGTGTCCTAGAAAACCACGACAACCAACTTCAATAGTGTTGTATTTTGACCTTCGACCCGGCCAAAAATGCCATTCCAAAGTGATGCACCGGAAGGAAGTGACACATCCCAATGGCCCGTGATCGAAAGAAATCGCGTTGGCGGATTTGGCTGACGAAATGGGACAAGGTAAAAGCCCATGATACACTCATAGACTGATGCACCGGAAGAGAGCGACCTCTGAACTGCATGACAGTTATTTCCGCTTGATGACGATCAAACGTGCCATTCCAAAGATTGAGTGGGCGATTAAGTGGGCGTTGAACTATTATATAACTCGGTCAAGACAGGAAGTCAGACAGTTGGAGATTATAGGAGTTAGAGGTGAGATGTGGTAGGGAAAGCCACACCAGGCCAAAGGGACCCTCGGGGCCCCCGATTGAGTTGGAAGTCAGCGAGTTGGGGATCAGAGAAGTCAGAGACAAGATGTGGTAGAGAAAGCCAGCACTCAGCAGAAAGCTGAGCCCCTGGGCCTCCGGTTGAGCAGCACTGGAGAACAAGAAAGACACAACGCTGATGGCCATAAGAGTGGGGGTCAATATATTGCAGTTCTGTTCGGTCTCTAACTCCCTCTCACAGTAAAACCCTGAGTAACCCTTTTCGAACCCTAACAATAAAATGAGAGGTATACTTTTTTTAAAGAAGTCTTCGTTCGTCTGTTATTCATTGCGTCGGTATGTATCCAGCATATATATGTATACATGTATATGTATTATGTGTTTGTATAGTTAATCATGGTCATGGCTATACAACAATAGGAATCACATGGCATATCCAGCCCTTTTCACGTAGTCGGTACACACAATTATATTTGAGTGATTTGAGAAATGGTTCATTTCTCTAACACTATATTTTATTAGGCAACCAAATGAAATGAACAACGAAATTTCTTTTAAAACAACAAAGAAAGGTTTATTAATGTACCAGACGAAAAGGGGTGAAAATGAGAAAACGTCCTTTTTGTTGTAGCCGGTTATCATGTTGGAAGTATGTGTAGTTAGTAGCAGCGTCTTATGCAACGAAAAGGAGGTGCCCGTGGTGTAATGGTTATCGTCGTAGGAAATGGACACAGCGACACGAGTTCAAATCCTGGACGAGACTGATTGCATTTCACATAGCACTAATACCCTTGGGAAAGGTATGAATCCAATAATTCTCCCTCCAGCTATGGGTAAATAGTAGGACAGACTAAGCTCTTCAGCCTTGTTGAGGCAACTAGTCTAAGAGAAGGAAAACTCTGAATTCAAACCTGTTAAACTCCGCTTAAAAATTGACCTTGTGTCATATCCTGTCCGAGCGGAGGGGTTGGTATATATATATGTATGCAGCGAAAAGGTTCCGAGTACGTAAGAGATGTCTATTCAGGCTGTGGGTTAATTGTACTCTGGCGTCGGCTCTTTACCCAAAAAAAGGACAAGAAAAAATAGTTCTTTAAAAGAAGGAATTAATGCGCTCCGCCAGTTGATTGGTCAGGGAGTGACCGAATCTCTTGGCGAGGGTATAAATTTGCGAAAGGAAATAGATCTGTGGTTGCTACAATATAAACATGTATTTCACACAAAATATATTTATTTTTCATATGGAATCATTTATGTATAACAAAGCTTATATTTTAGATTGGATTTGATTTTTTTTTAAATTTCTGATTAACATTGAATTTACATCAATTCCACGAGGCTTTGGCACTATAGTCTCAGTGTACCATAGCCAGATACGGGTATGTGTGAATATATGTTCGTAACATATATATATAGAACATAGGAATCCCGAAACACGAAAAACACGTAACGACTTCTTAGTTCAGGTACGAAACCTATTATTACCTTTGAGTTAAAGTTTTCGACATGAGGAAGAGAGATGCACAATCTTTCTATGATGACTTTTCCATCTGCGCCCCCCACCACCACCACCATTACGTGCGCACCCGTCGCAAAGCCTCCGTGAGCAAGCGAAAGTCGACCCTTCCCGTTCGGAGTCTAGTTCTCGACTCAACTGACTTTTTCAAAATCCCCCAAATCCTCCGCGCGCGCTTCCGGTGCATGACGTCATTCACATCCACTGGTCAGGTCAACCTTTCTATCTGGGATTTTTATTTTGACATCTGTGAACGACACATCCTCCCCGCGCGTTTGTCAACACCTGTGCTCAAGTTTGCACCTAACTAACCCATGTGCTGAGCCGAAAGGTTCTCAGCCTAACTAAACCCAAAGGCAAGATATATAAAACGAAATCCCTCGGCCATTATATTACATCACCATTAAAAGCATTTTGCTGTCAAAGCCAGGACATATGTGGCGATTTAGGAATTAACAGAAAAAACTCCCAACCGGATATTGACTCGTCGGCTGCCAGATACAAAATGTATAAATGCGTCGCCACGCATAAGGCTCCACGCATCCATCCGGTTAAAATCAGAAAAAAGAAAAATAATAAAATGTAAAGTAGCCAATGAGAAGTGGTCGCGCCAAAATTAGAAGGATTTTGGCGTAGCGAATTTGGAGCCGGTGAAGAGAGATAAATACTCAGGTTTTCTGTGAACCGACCTCTTTTCGGGTAGTGACGTCGAACCGACAACACCGATTTTACTATCTGGTGTTTTGGGCACCACGCTATGTCTTTAGACGTAGCGTTGGTTAGTCCATTCACCAGGTAAATAAAGGAAAGTATGAAAGAAATGTTTTCGTCTTTTATCTGTTCTTATCTTCCCTTTTTATATTTCTTATGGACCTTCTTTGGGCAAGGCATTGCACCGGCCAAGTCAACGTGGGGTAAAACTAAATAACCAAAATATGGAGTCAGATATCTTACGGCAACACAGCCTTGCCCTTGGCCACTGACTACCATAAAAACCTTCAAAACCCCACACATATGAGTTATAAATAACATAGTGTTGTATAGTGGCTCGTACCACGTGACTTCTGGTATCTCAGAGGTATAAAAGACGTGTTTCTTAGGCACGGGGTGTACTGAAAGATCTCGGTCAGTAGTAAGACCAACTTTGGACGTAACACCAACAACGCGAGACTTATGATATTTGTCAGACAGTACTACTTCAGTTAATGAATAATCAACTTTATTTCACTGTGTATCTCTTCCTTACTACAATACAACACAGTCTTAAACTTAATCGGCTAATAATCAGATTTTGATAAAACATTTTCGTTATTTGAAGCAATAAAAGATGAGGTGGGTTTTTTTTTTAATAGGCTAATAATCAGATTTTGATAAAACATTATCGTTATTTGAAGCAATAAAAGATGAGGTGGTTTTTTTTTGTTTTTTTTAATAGGCTAATAATCAGATTTTGATAAAACATTATCGTTATTTGAAGCAATAAAAGATGAGGTGGGTTTTTTTAATAGGCTAATAATCAGATTTTGATAAAACATTTTCGTTATTTGAAGCAATAAAAGATGAGGTGGTTTTTTTTTGTTTTTTTTAATAGGCTAATAATCAGATTTTGATAAAACATTATCGTTATTTGAAGCAATAAAAGATGAGGTGGGTTTTTTTGGGTTTTTTTTAATAGGCTAATAATCAGATTTTGATAAAACATTATCGTTATTTGAAGCAATAAAAGATGAGGTGGGTTTTTTTAATAGGCTAATAATCAGATTTTGATAAAACATTTTCGTTATTTGAAGCAATAAAAGATGAGGTTTTTTGAAAAACATTTTTCCTCAAAATTCTGAAAACAATATTTTGTTTTTAATTGTTTTATTGTCATCTTCACACACACCCCCGTCAAATAATCTGTTAATTTGATACTTTTAATGAAAGTGCAGGTAAATGATTCTTTCATTTTTTAAAAGACAGTTCCATAGAGAATTAAATTTGGTTTACTTTTTTAAAAAAATAATAGTTTGCTTATTTTGTTCATAAAGATGCCTTGTTTTTTAAATTAAAAAGGGTAAAATAAGGACATTTTTTAGAAATTCGTTTTGTAGGCTTAATTTTCTAAGGATGTGGTTAATGAAATAAAAAAAAACCCAGGCCAATCGTTTTTGTCGAGGTTTAAAATTGACACCCATAAATAAAACTCTTCCACTCACAGAGTGTAATTTAAATTGTCTTTTTTGGTTGAATGTAATACACAAAAGAGGGTGGAGGGTATGCCTCCTTCACAACAAGAAAACCACGTGAAATAAACTTCTTTGTAAACAGCTCTTCATTCTTCTTCAGCCTCTTTCCTCTGCTCTGCTGTCTCTTTCTTACTCGACGCGTTCACTGACTCAGCGTTCCTGCTACTCTCCTCTCCTCTCATCCGTCCGAAACTTAAACGATATTGTCTAAGGGATGTAACTCACACCGCTTTGCTGATACACTTCACTAATGCAGATTCTTTCCTTTCAGATTCACCACACAGAGAGTGATTGGAATTTTGTTGATTAATGTAAAAGTTCTAAATAATTAAATCTGACTGATAAGATTTAAAAAAGAAAGAAAGTATTTTATATGAATAATACTTTTTAGTCTACTTTGCGTGTGTGTGTGGTTTTTCCTTGGACGATGTTTTTTTTTCTCAGGAGTTTGGAAAATGAAACAATATAAAGATAGATAAACCTCTTTGGAGTATTTAGTAACATAGAAAAAATATCCAAATTATTTCGCTTCCGATTATCCATACTTTAGAAGCAATGTCTACATGATAATCCGAGATAAAAGAGCCTGTTTTTAACATGTTAACTCGGGACGCATAATTTGCTGAATTCACGCTTCCCTCGCAACAAACACCTTACGCCACTGCAGAACTTGAGCCAATTTTTTCTGTTTGTTTGTTTTTTTAATTAAAATTGAGCAATAATTACCGAGTTTATATTGAATCACAGTAGATGTATATTACGTAGAAGTAATTAAAAATACGAGGTGAATACGATAAGTTTCAAGACTTTTTTCGGTTGGGCACTTTTATTGATAGTACACACAAGAAACTCTAGTCCCCTTTGAAGTAATCCCCTCCGGCTGCAATTCACTTGTTGTACCGTTCCAACAAATTCTGGAACGCCCCATGGAAGTCCTCTTGTGTGAGCGTGTCAATGACCTTCGTCACAGCCTCTTTCATCTCCTCAATTGTCTCATAACGACAGCCTCTGAGCTTAGGGAATAACCAAAAGTCACAGGGAGCAGGGTCTGGTCTGTAGTGAGGCTGAAGAACTGCCTTGATGCCCATCTTGGTCAAATAGTCTGTGACAAGGATGGAGTTGTGGACTGGTGCATTGTCCTGGTGGAAATGCCACTGATCCGATTTGATGAGTGCTGGCTTCTTCCGACGGAATCTCTTTCTGAACTCCCTTAAAACCTCAACATAGTAACCCTAATCCTAACCGTTTGGCCAATCAACTCTGGTGTATTGACATCCTTACTCCTCTCACACCTCTCATCATCCCTCACAGACTCCCTGCCTTCCTTGAATCTCTTATGCCACTCAAAAACTCATGCTCGATTCATGCAAGATGCTCCAAAAACATTTTTGAAATTCACCAGCAGTGACAATCAGGCTTTAGTAGGGTGTATTCCAGTTGCTGCTGTAGCTGTTGATTTGAAGCTGAAATCATAAAAATTGGTCAGTCATCTCATAAGATGTATAGCAATAACATACTGAATTTTCAAGAGTCTACGACAATTTTCAATGCCTGTACAAAAAAAGTCTGGAAACTTATCGTATGCACCTCGTACCTAATTCTTTTTTATGGTAGTTGGATGCCAGGTTAAATATGTTATGGAACTAATTCTCCATAAACACCGTCTATTTCCGTTGTTTTTATATTTGTTTTTGTAATCTGCTGAAATGAAAATTGTTTACGTGTATCGCTAAAGAAACAAACAAGACAAGGTATTTAATTTAATTTTGATTTTTTTATCCTGTACTTTATCGTCTGAAACTAATTTTAGGGTGCTGTTATGGAATTGCCTCCCCCACGGAAATTTATATTGATTTTGTTCTAATCTATATTTAAAAAAAACTTTTTTAAAATACACTCCTCAACAGAAGAAAAAAATTCTTAAGACATATTTATTTTATTTTCTAACAATAAACAAATTAGTTTTGCCCGAGATGTTTGGGTGTTTTGCTTCAGAAAGTCACAGTATATAGAAAAAAATAAATGCTGTTTATGCTGCAGAAAATGTAACTTTTACACCAAATCAGAGATTATCTTCGTTGTTACTGAAATCATGAAGCCAAAAAGAAAAGATAGAATTATGTTTGCAACCTGAGAATTTTCTTCATTAGATAAAGGCTTTTGTTGCTCCCTCCCCTAAAAGGATACATGTTAAACGACTTTACTAAAAATCAACAAAGATCTGTTGTCATTTCTCTGTCCCACCGTCTATGGTAACGTTCTTCCACCATTTTAAGATTCTACTCCAATTTTATTGAAGCTAATTGAAAATTTTCATTGAATTGTGTTCATTAGATAGGAGCTTTTCTTATCTAAAATGAATAGAGATGATTAAAAAAAAAAAGCTAAAAAACTAAACATCTACATACATGATGCATTCAATAAAATCAATTCAGTAACGTTTAAAAATTTCAAGTCTTTGAAATTTTATCAAAAAATTCAAACAAGTCTCTGTATCCATGAAATATTTGAACTATTTGTATTTTTAATTACACATTTAAAATAAGGTATTTTAAAAAAAATTTAAGATCTATGGAGGACAGTTTAAGATATAATTAGCAATAAGCTCCCTTGTTTAGTTTCCGTTCTATACATTCATTCTTGTAATCCTTTTCATTGTTAGAAGACTTCTTATTTCTTCCGTTTATTCGTATGAGCGATTTTTTTTCACTCATTGAACTATTTAACAATTTCGTTTATTCCGGATTTTTAAAAGTTCACAATTTTTTTTTCTAAATCATAAGTTGATGACATGATAAATTTGGGTTCAATCCCAGGTCGAGTCATACCAAAGGCTTTAAAAATGGTACTTGATACCGCCTTGCTTAACACTCAGCTATGTAAGGGTCAAGTGGAGCAATCCAGGGAAAGGAGTAGCGCCCTCCCTTACACCTTGGTGTAGTAGCTATTGAAAAGGGAGCCTTCTAGTTGCCTTCGACTAAGATCACAAACTTTACCTACTTACCTTGTGGAAAAAAAGAAACTAGTGTTTCTATCTAGTTGATATACACATTAATTTCATGTAAGAAAAATAGTAAAACATATATTCCATATAATAAAAAAAAAAAGTCATTATACCCTAAATACATTTAATCTCCATTTAAGCTTTCTACAAGTGAATATTTTCATATTTGTAATTCTGATTTATTTTTGTACGATTTATTTAGAACGAGTTAAATGTTGCAATTGGAAAACATTTTATTTAATGATATTTATCCATTTGTTTTTCATAAGAGTTCAGAATTTTTGAATGGCGTTAAAACATCCACCGATTGTTGGAAGCATATTCCAAAGTTCTAATTTTGTAATTTAATCTTTAAACCTGTTTCCTTAAAAAGAAATGTAACGATTTGGAAAAAAATTTTTTTATATCATTTGGTCTCATTGGGTATGTTTGCCTATGGCCCAGGAGACTGGGGTTCAATTCCAGGTCAAGTCATACCAAAAACTCAAAAAATGGTACTTGATGCCACCTTGTTTATCAATCAGCATTAGAAGATATGTAACAAGGGTAAAGTGAAGCAATCAAGGGAAAGGAGTAGAGCCTTTTCCTACACCTTGGAGTTGTAGCTTATGAAAAAGGAGTCTTCAGGTCAATCTTGACAATATCATCATCATCATCATCATGACGTGTGGCTAGCACGGATATCCCTGACCCTCTCTCTCCACGTCTCCCTATCATTCATCGCCTCTGGCAGGTCTTCAGGGTTACATCCTGTAGCATCACATAGCTGCTGTATGAATGTTCGAGCTGGTCGTCCTGCTTTTGATTGGCCATATGCGGGGGTCCACAGGAGCACATCACTTACAATCTCGTCCTTGCTTCTCTCATCAACCGAAAAAGACATCGACACACGGCTAACGAAGGCATGGATAGCTATCGATAGGCTTTCAATCATATGGAAATCAAACCTGACTGATAAAATGAAACGCAGTTTCTTCCAGGCTGCGGTTGTGTCGATACTGCTGTATGGATGCACTACTTGGACGATGACTAAACGGTTGGAGAAGAAGCTCGATGGCAATTATACAAGAATGTTGCGAGCAATATTGAACAGGTCCTGGCAGCAACACCCCACAAGGCGCCAACTGTATGGCCACCTACCACCTATCATGAAAACTATACAAACTGGACAAACCAGACATGCCGGTCAGGGATATCTGTGCTAGCGGAATGAAATGATGATGATGATGATGACAATACCGCAGTTCCAAAGTTGACCAACCTGTAATGTTCTGACATTAAAATGGACTTACCTACTTAACCCTCTATATACTAGTAGACAAACTAGCTTGTAGTAGCTTTTTGATGTACGAACTGACTAGTTTTAGACTCTGTTTTTACCTTTTTCTTCTTTGAAGATAGTTTTTATGCCATTCTAATATTATATTTGTGTATGGCAATGCAGAGGAGAGAATGGAACAGGGGCTGCGAGATTCTCAGCTTCAACATTAGATATCTTGAAGGATGGGAGTCTACAGTGTCAGTTTTTGATTTGATACCATGTCCTGAAGACCAGACAACTCCAATATCCCTATTGTGGAACAAGATAGGGAAAACCCAGTTTCTGTGCGCTAGGATGATATTATGTGTTGCCATAAGAAGCTAAAGTCAAGAATTAAAACCTCCTAATCAATATGGATGACAGTCTTAATATTGATGCTACCCCCTTTGTTTAGCACTGTAACAATCAGATTCACATGATGATTGCAGTGTGCTGTAAAAACTGTTAATGCCATCGCTATCTTGCTGCTAATTTTAGTCAAATAAAGCTTGTTTAGTTATTTCTTGAGTTAAGATTCTTATTTGACTTTCTGAAGATATTCTGGTTCTGCAAAAGAGTAAAACTTTAACTGGTTCAGTAGAAGAAGAATGAAAAATCCCAAGAATTTTCCAAATTTTGATGCAAAGTAAAAGATTTAACTAAAACAAAATATGCAAACATATAATATATATGTATAATATATATATATATATATATATATATATATATATATATATAATATATATATATATATATATATCCAGGTACGTGGTGCCTTTAATAAGTTTCCAGACTTTTTTTGTATGGGCAGTTAAAATTGTCGTAGACTCTTGAAAATTCACTATGTTATTGCTATACATTTTATGAGATGACTGACCAATTTTTATGATTTCAGCTTCAAATGAACAGCTACAGCAGCAATTGGAATACACCCTGATCGTCACAGCTGGTGAATTTCAAAAATGCAATCTGGACATCAGGACACTTTAGAAGAACGATATGCAATAAAATTCTGTTTTAAACTTAGAAAAAATGATGCCACAGAAGCATATGGAATGTTTCAGATTGCTTTTGGAGCATCTTGCATGAATCGAGCATGAGTTTTTGAGTGGCATAAGAGATTCAAGGAAGGCAGGGAGTCTGTGAGGGATGATGAGAGGTGTGGGAGGAGTAAGGAAGTCAATAGACCAGAGTTGATTAGCCAAAGAGTTAGGGTTACTATGTTGAGGTTTTAAGGGAGTTCAGGAAGAGATATATATATATACATTTTACTCTTCATCTCTTTTTACTGTCAACTAAGCCACTTTGAGAAGGATATGAGAGAGGGAGAGAGAGAGAGAAATGACTGATATGATGAAATCCATCATATTTGTATAAGGGACATCATTTTACGATTTTAATTTATTTGAAATATACAAACAACATGAGAAAACTTGCTGTAGAATCACCTATTCACGTAAATTCAGTTTTTTTTAAAGTAATTCTTCATTATTATTATTATTATCATAGGAATGTAAGGTTCCTACCTTTTCTAGTGAAAACTTTAAATGATTTTTCCAGGAATTAAAAATAGTGTAATTTTCTTTTTGGCCACAATAACTGAAGGTAATAGTTTTTTTATATTTTAGATCTCTGAATTAGATATTGAGTTCATCTGAGCCTATTGAAATATGTGCTTTTACATAAGTAAGGTTGGCAACCATAATTGAGGGTGACCCAAAAGCTCCCTTTTCATTAGCTACAACACCGAAGTGAAGGGGAGGGTGCTACTCCATTCTCTAGATTGCTCCACTTTACCCTTGATCCGTACCCTATACTGCTGAGTATTAAGCAAGGAAACATCAAGTACCATTTTTAGAGTCTTTGGTATGACTCAACCTGAGATTGAACCCCAGTCTTTCGGACCATTGGCAAACACTCTACTCTTTAGGCCAATGGCCCGGCTTTTATATAATCGACTTGATTTCTTCATTTCTGAAATTCAAGTTTTATATTATTTGTTGATTACAGATTTTTCCACCTACAAGAAATAATTTCTGGAATTTGGACTCATTATTATTTTCTTTGAAGACCCGGATGAACGGAGAGGGAAGATAGTTTCATTCTTTTAGATTTTTTTTTACTGAAGTCACATTTCCTAACATCAAATTTTATCCAAAAAATGCAAATACATACAGATGGGAAACCATATTTTTGTGAAGTATGTGGATCATCCTTTCCACAGAATTCACATTTGCTGGAACATATGAAAACACACAGAGGAGAGAAAACATATTCTTGTGAAGTGTGTGGCTCTTACTTTTCACGTAACTCAACTTTGTTGGATCATATACGCACTCATACTGGAGAGAAACCATATTCATGTGAAATCTGTGGCTCTTCCTTTTCACGTAAGTCAAATTTGCTGAATCATATGCGTACACACACGGGAGAAAAACCATATTCATGTGAAGTGTGTGGCTCTTCCTTTTCACGTAAGTCAAATTTGTTGTATCATATGCGAACGCACACAGGAGAGAAACCATATTCTTGTGAAGTGTGTAGCTCTTCATTTTCTCGTAATTCAACTTTGCTAGATCATATGCGTGCACACAAAGGAGAGAAGCCATTTTCTTGTGAAGTGTGTGGCTCTTCTTTTTCACGTAAGTCAAATTTGCTGGATCATATGCGCGCACACAAAGGGGTGAAACCATATTCTTGTAAAGTCTGTGGTTCTTCATTTACACAGCATGGAGTCTTGAATAGGCATATGAGAACACACACAGGAGAAAAACCCTATTCTTGTGAAGTGTGTGGCTCTTCTTTTTCACGAAAGCAATATTTGGTCATTCATGTGAGAACGCATACGGGAGAAAAGCCATATTCTTGTGACGTATGTGGTTCTTCCTTTTCAAAGAAATCACGTTTGCTGGAACATATGGGAATGCACACAGAAGAGAAACCATATTCTTGTGAAGTGTGTGGCTCTTCCTTTTCATGTAAGTCAATTTTACTACGTCATATACGCAAACACACAGTAGAAAAACCGTATTCTTGTGAAGTGTGTGGGTCTTCCTTTTCAAAAAATTCACGTTTGCTGGAACATATAAGAACACATACAGGAGAGAAACCCTATTCTTGTGAAGCCTGTGGCTCTTCTTTTTCATGTAACTCAATTTTACTGTGTCACATGCGCACACACACTGGAGAGAAACCGTATTCATGTGAAACGTGTGACTCTTGCTTTTCACTAAGATCAAATTTGCTACGTCATATGCTCACACACACAGGAGAGAAACCATATTCTTGTGAAATATGTGGCTATGCTTTTTCATGTAAGTCAACTTTGTTACGTCATATGCGCACACATACAGGAGAGAAACCATATTCTTGTGAAGTGTGTGGCTCTTCCTTTTCACGTAAGTCAGGTTTGTCAGTTCACATGCGAAAACACACAGGAGAGAAACCATATTCTTGTAAAATCTGTGGTTTTTCCTTTCCCACACAGGCAGGTTTGAAGAAACATGAACAAACACACAGAGAAGACAAACCATATTCTTGTAAAGTGTGTGGCTCTTTCTTTAAACAGAAGGAACACTTAAACCAACATTTGAGAACACACATAGGAGAAAGGCCATATTCTTGTTAAGTGTGTGGGTTTTGCTTTGCAAAAAGAACATTTGGTTACACATATGAGAACACACAGAGAATAGAAACCACATATAAAGAATCCATCCATTTCTTTTCATCAATTTCCCTATTGCATCACCATATGTTGACACATGGGAAAGAATCCATATTCTTTTGAAGAGTATCAATTTTCTTGGTGGATGTGAGAATACTAATGGGAGAGAAACCAAATTCTTTTGGAAGTTCGTAGTTCATCCCCTTCTGATTTATTAAATTCCAGCTGATGGATAAGAACCATATTCTTGTGAAGCATGTAATTCTTTTATATTTCATTGAGAATTGACAATAAAAGTTTCTATTTTTTGAAATAATTTTATTCAATGATTTGCAAGAAAGCTACATTCTTTGTTGGCAATAGATATGTTTAAAACTTATATTTGAATTACGTTTTGAGTAAAATATACACTTGAGTTTATGTAATACACTCAAAAGTAGAAGGAAATATACAAACAGAAAACCATATCACTGCACCATTTATATACATATTACGTACAAACATTTATTTAATTGTAAATTATTTGTATTAAGAATTGTTACCTAAAATTGTTTATGAAGGATTATTATTATTATTAGTTACTTGAACCTAAAATTGTTTATGAAGGATTATTATTATTATTAGTTACTTGAAACCATTTAACTGTGTGCAAATTATTTGTATTAAGAATTGTTATTTGAAGCTAGAATTGTTTACTAAGGATTATTATTATTATTATTTTTAGTTACTTGAAACCATTTAACTGTGTGCAAATTATTTGTATTAAGAATTGTTTACTAAGGATTATTATTATTAGTTACTTGAAACCATATAACTGTGTGCAAATTATTTATATTAAGAATTGTTACTTGAACCTAAAATTGTTTATGAAGGATTATTATTAGTTACTTGAAACCATATAACTGTGTGCAAATTGTTTATATTAAGAATTGTTACTTGAACCTAAAATTGTTTACGAAGGATTATTATCATTATTAGTTACTTGAAACCATATAACTGTGTGCAAATTATTTGTATTAAGAATTGTTACTTGAAACTAGAATTGTTTACTAAGGATTATTATTATTATTAGTTACTTGAAACCATATAACTGTATGCAAATTATTTTTATTAAGAATTGTTATTTGAAGCAAGAATTGTTTACTAAGGATTATTATTATTATTAGTTACTTGAAACCATATAACTGTGTGCAAATTGTTTATATTAAGAATTGTTACTTGAACCTAAAATTGTTTACGAAGGATTATTATTATTAGTTACTTGAAACCATATAACTGTATGCAAATTATTTTTATTAAGAATTGTTACTTGAAGCAAGAATTGTTTACTAAGGATTATTATTATTATTAGTTACTTGAAACCATATAACTGTATGTAAATTATTTGTATTAAGAATTGTTACTTGAAGCTCGAATTGTTTACTAAGGATTATTATTATTATTATTAGTTACTTGAAACCATATAACTGTGTAAAAGTTATTTGTATTAAGAATTGTTACTTGAAGCTAGAATAGTTTACTAAGGATTATCATTATTAGTTAGAAATGTTGAGTATCCCTTCATTGCCATTGCTCCCAGGTCCACTCTGACCCAGAGTGGTAGCACCTGACAGGGTTCTATTTATGGGTCAAATAGAACAAACTGTGCGCAAACAAATGACTAATGCTAAATTGTGACTTATATAGCAATACTTGAAACCATTCAACTATGTCCAAAAAAGAGCTCAGGCTTGTTAAAGAATGTTATCTCCAAAATGTGTTTACAAATCCTATATATATATCATATATATGTATAAAGAAGATTTAGCATTAAATAACCTACACAATTTCATATGTCATAAAACCCGACTAAACCAAATTATCTATATTTAATAGATATGTATTAAGAGGGTTTGGCATAAAATAACTGACAATGGTTGATATGCCATAAAACCCAACCAAACCAAATTATATATACTTAATATATATGTATAAAGAGGATTTGGCGCTAAATAACCTACAATGGTTGATATGCCATAAAACCAAACCAAACCAAATCATATCTATTTAATATATATGTATAAAGAGGATTTGGCATTAAATAACCTGCAATGGTTGATATACCATAAAACACAACTAAACCAAATCATATTTATTTAATATATATGTATAAAGAGGATTTGGCACTAAATAACCTACAAAGGTTGATTTGCCATAAAACCCAACCAAACCAAATCATATTCATTTAATATATATGTATAAAGAGGATTTGGCGCTAAATAACCTACAAAGGTTGATTTGCCATAAAACCCAACCAAACCAAATCCTATATATTTAATATATATGTTTAAAGAGGATTTGGCATTAAATAATCTACAATGGTTGATATGCCATAATGACCAACCTGGTAAATTTGGAGCATAATTTTAAACTAAACTTCAAATTTGCTGAAGTTTCTCTAAGAATTCAGACAATAGAAAGGAATGAAACAATATCTGACAGTAGCATTCCAAAATGAATTTAATCATTTGAAGTGTGATCATATGTCATTTTAAGTAATTTTCAGTAGTTGATGACAATCATGCGTCAATTATGATGCTTTTAACTCTGACTCCAACTTAATTACCCACACTCAAAAACGTACAAAAAACTAGAATCATCAAAGATACTATGATATATAACAAAAATATAAAAGGAAAAACAAAACTTTATGTATAAAAAAAGATATATACGAAGGTAAGTAAAATGGAATATCCGTCTACCTATTTATCTATCACCTTACCTATATCTTATCTTTTTGCTCACCTACAATGCCTGTTATACAGGGTATATGCTGACTCTCCCCTGTAGAAGGATAAGACCTCCCCCTAAAAAAAACGAAGTTTTCATCGGTATGATACTTTTTTTGCTGCCTATGTGTAGTAGTCCATAGAATGTCTCTTATGAGTTTATCATCGGTTATGACACTAAACTGCATCCGATAGTGAGGCTCCAATTCTTGGCAGTGCTGAGTACTGCTTCATTGCAATGTGTTGTGGACCAATATAAGGTCCGGAAGAAAGACTCGAACTCGGGATTACGTGAAACAAGTATATTGAATGAAAGTATAAATACAGCATAGGTAAAAGAGTGTTGAACGTCAGTCTGACTACCAAAGTTTTAGGCTGGAGTTAACTTCACACCGAGATGAATATTCTCCAGTATCCATAGTAATAGGAAGAGTTCATTATAGTCCTTAAGGTAGGTACCATAACACAATGACTCCTAGGTCCACCCTTACCCAGAGTGGTTGTATCTTTTCTTGCCCAACCTCCTCCTTCCCTTAAATACCCACAATAAAAAAGACTTTGTATCAAGTCCTGTCTGATGGGAGACAGAGACATATATACCTATGGGTCAAATAGATATGTTTAAAACTTAATATTTGATGGACTGTAAGCAAAAAAAAAAAAATTCTTTAGAAACGACTATACCAAAAATGTAAATATGAATTTATTCCCTAATTTTTAGGCTTGAAATAATCCTAGACAAGATGATATGCCGTTAAAATCAATCATCTAACCTATGATGAATTTGAAGTAAATCTTTAACTGTATCTGACAGGATGTACAGATATTTTTCTTCCAGTTGCCATGTTTTCGTTTTCCTGAATAAAATTTTTATTTCCTCCATCCGACTTCTTTATAGTCATCTTTATTTTCTCTATTTAGGGAAATTATCTATTTTGGTGTGCAGATAGTCATCAAACACACCCAAAACTAGTTAAGACAAACATATTGGGTCATCAAAAAGACTAGTCAAACCAGTCCAGCAAAGTTCGGATAAGTTTATTTTTGAGGGTAGTGCTAAGAAGGATATTTAGCCATGTCCACACTCAGCATGTACCATAGCCAGATACCCGGATATGTGAAACGTACATAGAATGTTCATAACATATATACATAGAACATAGGAATCCCGAAACACAAAAAACACGTAACGACTTCTTAGTTCAGGTACGAAACCTTTTATTACCTTTGAGTTAAAGGTTTCGACATAAGGAAGAGAGATGCACAATCTTTCTATGATGACTTTTCCATCTGCCCCCCCCACTTCCCCCATCGCGTGTGGCACCCGCCACAAGGCCACTGCGAGCTAGCGAAAGTCACCCTTCTTCGAACCGCAAGACTCAACTCAACTCGCTATTTTCAAAATCCCCCAAATCCTCCGCGCGCGCTTCCGGTGCATGACGTCATTCACATCCCCAAGTCCTATCTGGGGTTTTTATTTTGACATCTGTGAACGACACATCCTCCCTGCGCGTGCGTCAACACCTATGCTCAAGTTTCCACCTAACTAACCCATGTGCTGAGCCGAAAGGTTCTCAGCCTAACTAAACCCAAAGGCAAGATATATAAAACGAAATCCCTCGGCCATTATATTACAAGCAAGCCTATGTTAATACCCCACATTAGATAATGATTATCTGGCCGGAAGTTTATATAAACAATATTCTCTTACCGGAAGTAAGGAACCCTACTATATCTCGTTAACTGTTTTAAGACTCGTTTTAAACATCGTTCATTCAGATCCTGATATTTAACGAGCATATATAACAAAGGCCAGAGCCCGCGATACTCAACACGACCGGAAGTAGGAAGGGAACGCGAGTAGGAGTTGGACAAAGAAACCAAGAGAAGGCAGTTGGCGAAGGGTGACGCGAGTGGCCAGTCAACACCGGACAGCAGAAGTGACGAGCTGGCATCAGATAGGGTCCAGAGCAGTGAGGGAAGACCGGTCAAGATGGGTTGGCATTCCTAGTAGCTTTGTAGAAATTTTGCTAGAAATCCAGTCTACATATGCAAACAAGAAATGCAGAGTGTTACATAACTCCTCTTCTTGCGCTTGAATTAACCCAAGCATTTTGTTCGTTTGTTCTTTTTCTCCCACTCCCTTGATTGTATTTCTTATAGCTATGAAGAAATGTGCGATGCCCCTATCGGAACCACTAGATGATCACCGGCCAAGAAGTTAAATGGTTTGAAGAAGTTGATGTATCAAGGAGCCAAGGGGGTATTGTCACAAGCAGAAAGAAGTGCATAGGATTCGGCCGTTAATTAATAAACTGTGACGGCGTGAATCAATTTGCTAAGGTCTGTTGCAGCTGTGACCGTCCCCCTAAAAATCCCTACAATTGGATGCAGTATTCCAAAAAGAAGATGTGTACGATATACACACATGCTATGCGAATAAAAGGACACCTCAACAGCAACGCCCAGTCGATGCAACCACAATTAACCCAAACTTGAGAAATAAAAAAAACCCGTGTAGTGAACCAAATAAAAAGAAGGGAGGCAACAATACAGCGAGTAATTTAAAGTTCTTCCTCCTTGCAGTGAAAAGCAATTATGGTCCAGAACGTATTTTAGCGTCTTCTTCCTCTCGAACTTTGAAACCTTGGGTCGGACCTTCGCACGTCTAAATACTCCTAACGTCTGTTATATACAAGCGTGTGGTTGCAAGAAAAATAAGACTGATGAGAAGGTTTAGTTTATTTTGTTTATTGAATAAATAAAATAAACAAGCGGATGAAATATCTGGCTGGCTGACAGGGGTGTTATCTATTCGGCGACAAGCGATTGCTTTGATCTGGTCGGATGGTATTGTCGGGTGATGCTCTTAGGACGAAATCAACGATTCAACTGGCGTGTGACCTCTGCTTGGCCTATTTATATATTCCCGACTTCAAACACCGGCTCCTGAAAATTCTACATGTGGAAAAAAATGATTGGTTAAAAAATAAACCTTTTTTTCATAACTGAGGATTTTCTGGGGATTTTGGATAGACTATGCGCGGAGCCTATGCGCAGAAGCCATGATTTTCTCAGTTTGACACTGGCCATTGTTGGGTCAACATCCGGTAGCTATTATTTTCTTCAGCAGTGTCGATGTTTGTGGGTCTGTGTTTTGTGGGTTTTAGTAGTTAGGTGTGTGAAGATTTAAGTGGATAAATCACCAGAGATTTGATGTATTTTACTATTACACGTCTTAGAACGGCAAATGCACATAACTATTCACCGTGAGAACAATAAACACACAGCCGCTATCCTATAGACTTGAATGGCCAAACACGAAATTATATGGTGAACGACTACTCACGATTGCCCAGTCAGCTGGGGCTGTAGAATACACCGACTGCTTCTCTGCAGAGGCGTAAGACCCCCCTAATGAGTATCCTGGATATGACACTAAACAATCTGATGGTGAGGTTCCAGCAGTGCTGGAGCTTTGGGGAATGCGGAGTACCCCTTCATTGCCATTGCTCCCAGCTCCACTCTGGCCCGGAGTGGTAGCACCTGATAGGGCTCTATCTATGGGTTAAATAGAACTAACGGCATACTTATGCTAAACTGAATTGTTTGAGTAAACTGAATAGCTTGAAATAGAAATGTTTTTGACAATTAAACCGTACTTACATTTGAACTGCGTGCTTGTGCCTAACTGAATTGTTTGAAATAGAACTGTTTTTTCGACATCAAAACTGTATTTACACTTAACTGAATTGTTACATATAACTGCAACTGTTTTTTGACATTGAAACTGTATTTACACTAAACTAAATTGTTTAACATAGAACTGTTCTGACATATAACTGTGTGTAAACAAAATCTGTACTTTTACAAAACTGAATTAACTGAAGTAGAATTGCTTGACTAAACTGAATAGCACGAAATAAAAATGTTTTTTTTACAATTAAACTGTACTTACATTTAAAACTGCGTGCTTTTGCTAAACTGAATTGTTTTAAATTGAACTATTTTTGACACTGAAACTATACTTACACTAAACTGAATTGTTATATATAACTGAATAGTTTGAAGTAGAAATTTCTTTGACAATTAAACTGTGTACTTATGTTGTTTTAAATAGAACTGTTTATTTACATAAAAATGGATTTGGTGTTAAATAACCTACAAAGGTTGATATGCCATAAAACCAAACCAAAACAAAACAAACTACTCACGTGAAAACCAGTGCAGGAGGAGAAAAAATGTGTTTTCAGTTCGGCGACTTCTACATCCCGAGGTTACTGCTACTCCCTCCTCTCTATTCCCTGCGTCTTCTCCTCTTCACCTCTCAAACCAAAAAAAAAAAACCAACAAAAAAAACAAACAGCGCCCCCAAGAATGATCGTTGCGCATACGTGACGATACTCTCGCACCATCAGGTTTTCTGGCGAGATTCACTCCGAGCATAAATACCCCCCCTGCCAACTCAATTTAAAGGAGAAACTCCTGCCCTACAATTCTCGGATAATTGACGTACGCAGAAATTCAAAGCAGCTGGCACATTATCAAGATAGCGATCTGGCCCAAGAGATAGCCATGAAATTCCTGATGAGCTGTCCAGTGATAGTAGTGTGGGGGGAAATTGACATGTTGTGGTTTTGGTGTTTAGTTCCCCCACCATTATTTTTGGTTTATATTTAAAAAGGCCAATGAAGTAAACGAAGTAAAACGACGCGGACAAAAGAACATTCAAAACAAAGCAGTACAAACAAAATTAAATTTATATATCAACAAATACATGAAAAAGAAACATTACATTATTCTAATATACTCTGTTAAATATTCCTGTGTGTGTGCGTGTGTGTAACTAACACGGATATTATAGAAAAAGACTAAATATTGAAAGTGTCCTGTCGACTATAAAATGTATGAGGTCTAAGTATTTTATATAAGATATCGATATATAGAAATATAGCAACATGTACTCGAAGACATGTGTCTTCTCCCATGTTGGTTTTTGTCCCTTTTGGGGTTTGACGAGATTTCTGTGGTTGTATTCGAGGCTGGAGCAAGTTGTTGTGTTCTGGTTAGTGAACGCTTGTAATATTAAATAAAGGACAAACCACGATATGAGAAGAAATAGAGATATATTCTCAGAAAAAAGTATATACAATAGAGAGACTATTAGTAGACAAGAACATAGGATTAGTGAACGCTTGTAATATTAAATAAAGGACAAACCACGATATGAGAGGAAATAGAGATATATTCTCAGAAAAAAGAATATACAATAGAGAGACTATTAATAGACAAGAACATAGGATTAGTGAATACAGAATAAAGATATAGTCCAACAATAATATCGGCTTCCGTTATTACGGTAGCAAGTAAGGTGATCTAGTGCAATCTCCAGTCTCCAACGCTCTAATACTATTCCTATAAGAAGCTGCTCTTCACTTTCTAGTCTGCCCTGGTAGTAGTAGCTACTACTGTATATGGCAGATGGGCTAGTTCATTGTGTGGAAAAAGGTGGGTGATTCCCAACACAAGTCTAACCAAAAAGACCGGACAAGAAAGAAAAAGGTTTCAGAATGTATACATTTTCGTGGGGTTGAGTACTTGAAGTCAAAATGTAAGAGAATGTGTTGTCTCTGGAAGTCAAAATGCGAAAAAAAATGAGAGCTTGGAAGACGAGAGTATATATAGTCAATCCTTGTCATGCAGTCGGCTCCAAAATCGCGGGACGAAATCAAAGTCAACCTTCTTCTTCGGGGGCAAAAACTCAACTCTACCAACGCGCGGCGCCCTTAGCGCACAAATTCGTCTGGCCTCAGCGAGGTCTTAATCTCAACTCTTCCGTTCGGACACGAGAACTCAACTCACTGCTTTTTCTCAATTCCCTAAAATCCTCAGCCCACGCTTCCGGTGCATGGCGTCATTCACACCGCCTGGCCTCGTTTCTCTTCTGGGGTTTTTATTTTGACATCTCTGAATGACACATCCTCTCCGCACGCGCGTGAACACCTGCGTTAATGTTTGCACTTAACTAACCCATGCACTGAGCCGAAAGGTTCTCAGCCTAACTAAACTGAAAGGCAAGATATACAAAACGAAATCCCTCCGCAATTATATTACACCCCCCTCGCTCGGGCAGGATATGACACAAGGTCAATTTTTAAGCATAGGTTTGAATTCAGAGTTTTCCTTCTTGACTAATTACCCTCACCAAGGCTGAAGAACCCAGTCTGCCCTACTATTTATCCATAGCTGGAGGGAGAATTATTGGTTTCATACCTTTCCCAAGGGTTTTAGTGCTATGTGATTGGAACTCGTGTCGCCGTGTTCATTTCCTACGACGATAACCATTACACCACGGGCAGTTGAAATATCTTTATAGTTGTTTTTTGTTTTTTTTATCTCATTTTATGTTTTATCAATTTAATATTTCCTGTTTTCCTCTTTTTCCTTGTCATATTTTTTGTTTTTACTGTTAATGGTTGCTGTAATTAATCTCTGTTTTTGTTTTTTTTTTGTTTATTCTTCAAGTTGCCATATCAACACAATCTTTCTTTAACGCACATAAGTTCTCTTCATCCATCTTTTCTTTTCACACATAGTCTGTCCACATCATCTCTTGGATGTAAAGTGTATCGCAATTTTATTTAGTCAACAAAATTGGACTCTAGTAATAGTAGTAATATTACAAAAATATATGAAGGCAAAAATAAAATAAAATAAAGGTGAGACAGATCCTTGTATAAAATTCAGAGTAGTTTATAAGGACAAAACGAAGGTCATTCCGCTTAGTTGCATCTGTGTCCTAATGCAAATATGACAAGTAACTCATAAACAAAAAAAAAAAAGTCAAAAAAATTATTTAAAAAATCGTTCATCTACTGATACATTCACAAAACAGGGAAAGAAGTCACTATTTCTTCCCTTCAGCTAAACAAGGGTTCACACGTGTATCTTTATTTTTTTTCTAGGAGACCAAGTCCTTAAAATGTCCCTTTTTCCCCTATTCTTTTAATGAAAAGTCACTGTCTGTCTTTCTTTCTTCTGCGTGACAATGTCTGTAATAATGTTCTTGTTTTCTTTTTTTTTTCTTTGGTGGTCGTCTTCCCTCTCGATAGAGTAGATAATGGCGTCTGAGATTTGTGTAGTTGTTGAAGTCGGCTGAAATCGTTACTTCTATTTTTCTTGAAGAACAATTCCTCTAAAATATAAACGTAGTAGAAACCTATTTTCTTCGGTTTCTTTCTTTCTTTTCTTTTCTTTTTTAGCTTGTGCTAAATCTGATGGTTGGTTGGTTGGTTGGGTTTTATAGCATATCAACCTTTGTAGGTTATTTAACGCCAAATCCATTTTTATGAAAATAGTTCTATTTTTGACACCTTAAACTGGGGGATTCAACCATTTCAATGTATTCAGGAAAAACTCCCTCATCCACGGAATGGTTGTTGAACCCAATAAATAAAGGCAAGTATAAAAGAAACGTTTGGTTTGGTTTGGTGGGTTTTATGGCATATCAACCTTTGTAGATTATTTAACGCCAAATCCATTTTTATGTAAATAATCTGTTCTGTTGAAAACAGTTCAGTTTAGTATAAGTACACAGTTTAATTGTCAAAAACATTTCTATTTCAAACTATTCAAGCAGTTATATGTAATAATTCAGTTAAGTGTAAATACAGTTTTAATGTCGAAAAACAGTTCTATTTCAAATAATTCAGTTAAGCATAAGCATGCAGTTTAAGTGTAAGTACGGTTTAATTGTCAAAAACGTTTCTATTTCAAGCTATTCAGTTTACTCAAAACAATTAATTTTAGCATAAGTATGCTGTTCTATTTAACCCATAGATAGGGCCCTATCAGGTGCTACCACTCCGGGGCAGAGTGGACCTGGGAGCGATGGCAATGAAGGGGTACTCCGCATTCCCCAAAGCTCCAGCACTGCTGGAACCTCACCATCAGATTATTTATTGTTATATCCAGGACACTCGTTGGGGTGGGGTCTTACCCCTCTGCAGAGAAGCAGTAGGTGTATTCTACAGCCCCAGCCGACTGGGCAATAAAAGAAACGTGTAGTGGAAAGAAAATTTCGCATTCTGGTTTGGCGCGCAATTTAATTCGACGCATAATTTCACCCAATCAGGATGACTTATCCTATTCATCCCGGACCTCCTTTTCCCGGGCAGCAGAAATTGGATAAGCTGCCAAACACACTCTTTTTAGCTGGACAACGCCGCCCAGTGCAGACGTCTCACTGCGGCTCTAGAATAGCAGCAGCAGCAGCAGCATGGACACATGAGGGAGCCTATCTAATTCATGGATCCCTTGCGTCTATATAATTTAGACCAAGGAATCCCAGTTGAATATGAATTAGATACATTCAATACGCCACCACAGGAACAACTTTATGTCACCCCCCCCCAAAAAAAATTGGCTATGTCAACGCGATGCTTTTATTCCGCTCTCGACACCTAGCTCTCAATTCACCTCTGGGCCACTTTAATGGAGACAACGCACGCCTCTCCACCAGACACACGAAACTCACGGTGACATCCAAAGTTCAATTCCTCCAACGGCAACATGGCTTTCGCTAAACTTCAGCGAACACAATCCCTCGAACGTCCGACGACACACGCTGCCATCTCAACTTCTCATAACGCCATTTCGTCTCCTTACTCATAACGAGTCTTGCAGCACAACAACAAACTACATTTTCCATGCTGCAAATAAAAACTATTCCTAAACACATTTCGACTATCGTCATCTTACTTCTTCATCCTTCCTTTATTACCTTACAAACTTAGCGAGGAAACAACTCAACGTACTCACACCCTCGTTACAACTACCTTCCACGCTAAAAACAAAACTCTTCTCGTTAAAAACTAAAAACAATTTTACAAGGGCTAAAAAAGTCTTCGTCTCTTATCTGTTTCTATCTTTTCTTTTTGTATATTTCTTTTGGGACTTTCTTTGGGCAAGGTATTCCGCCGGCCAGTCAACGTGGATAAAATAATATAACCAAAATATAGTCAGATATCTTACGGCAACACAGCCTTGCCCTTAGCCCCCAACCTTCAAGCCCTAAACCCCACAGACCTGACCACGTCAGTAAGAAAGCACGCTAATGAATTAAAAGTCCACGAGAAAACTGTGAGGACAGCATTCAAACAAGATTTAAATCCCTTGATTATGCTATGTGGGTGTTTTAGAAAAAACTAATGTAACTTCCCATCCAAATATTGGTTCGCTTAAGACTGCTATTCAGAATGTGGGGACACAAAAATAAGGGACACCGAAAAAGGAGTAAGCTACCCCTGTGAGTCAGCTTACTGGGTCTTGTCTGGGGCAGATGGTTTTTATGACCCTCACCAAAGAGGAGAAAAATGACATTCCACCAGTCGGTGAGTTCGTGAACTTTGTTGTCTCTGTATTTATGTAAGCAGTAGTATATATATGTTTGTTGGCATAAATGTAAAATGTGTTTGGGCTCAGTGTTCTTTATTTTATGTTAAAATGTCTGTTCGGTTTGATGGGTTCAGTAATATGTGAACATTAATTGTTAAACACATTAAAACCAACAAGAAGAAATGGAATAAAATGTCTGAAAAATTTATTTTGAAGGCATACAAATCGTTTCAAAGGCGTGTTAATTGAAAAAAAAAATAACAGCCATATTCAGAAAATGTATTCTTTTGTGTCTATATTCTTATTTCGTTGGTTTTTTTTTTTTGTTTTTTTTAATGAAAATTATCTTGTTTTATAATAGATCCTTTATTATCATACTGAAATATTCTTAATTTTACTTCTGTACCTTGTACAAAATATGTCCTGTAGAGAGGAGAAAAATTTCGTATTTTGGTTTGGCGCGCAATTTAATTCGACACTTAATTTCACCCAATCGGGATGACTTATCCTATTCACCCCGGACCTTTCATTTCCGGTCAACAAATCGGGTAAGCTGCCAAACCCAGTCTCTTTGGCTGGAGAACGCCGACCAGTGCAGACGTCCCATTGACCGCTCTTCAATAGCGATGCTTTTTAGCTGGACAACGCCGCCCAGTACAGACATCTCACTGCGGTTCTAAAATAGCATCAGCAGCAGCATGGACAAACGAGGGAACTCATCTAATTTATGGATTCCTTACGAGGAATCCCAGTTGAATATAAATTAGATGCATTCAACATGCCTCGCACAAGCACAACTTTATGTCACCCCAAAATTGGCTACGTCGACCTGAGCGTAATCCCGCTCTCGACACGCATGGAGATAACGCCTACCCACCCCAAATATCAGACACGAAACTCACGAATCCAAAGTTCAATTCCTACAACTGCAACATTGTCTTTCGTCAAAATGCAACGAACACAATCCCTCACTCATCCGACGACACACGCTGCCATCTCAACCATCTCAACTTCTCATAACTCAATTTTGCCTCAATACTCACAACCCTTCACGAGTCTTGCAGCACCAAAAGCAAACCCAATATTCCATGCTGCAAATAAAAACCTTTTTCCAAAAACACCTTTCGACTATCGCCATCTTACTTCTTCATCTTCCTCCTTTTATTTCTTAACAACTATTAGCGAGGGGACTAACAACACTAAGCGAGGAAACAACACAACGTAAATACACATACGTTACACCATCTTTCTCGCTAACAACAAACCTTCCCTCGCTACTAACAAACCAAATTCACCAGCTATCCTACAATAAACCTAGTACAGTCCCAAGAGATAAACCATTCATATAATATCATATGAAAAAGCTGTGTATAAAAAGGGTGTAGGGAACAAAAGGTAATTGTCTCCCTTTCATGTGATTCATGGGCGAAGATTCCAACAATCACGTCATGTGACAGTTTGAAAAGCGTCTTCTCGCCCTTTTTGACCAATGAGGTCCTCGCAATAAGACGTCTACTTCAGCCTCTGCTATGTGAGAAGCACGTACATACAAATCACCTTACGAGAGTTCGCACTACACCAGACCTACGTAAGTGTAACTTCTGCCATTCATCACCTTGTTCTTGGAGCAACTATTGTGCTTTCATTTAGAATGGTTTGGGATAATTGTTATTGTCTACCATATATGTAAGTATTAAATATTGCAGTTTAATTTTTCTTGTCATGTAGTCTTTCCTTGCCGAACTATTCAGTGTTCAACTATCTACAAGATAGACTAATGCATTATGGGAAATTGTCGTTGGTAGTTAAATCTACTATCATACACCACATAAAAAATCGTTTTGCATCTATAGCAGTTTCGGGAATTTAGTTATTTTCCCGAACACTATATTTTTGGGGCACCACAAATGAATTACGAAACTTTGCTTTAACAACACAACAACGAAAGTTCTTTATTTGCAGCTTTGAATATGGATTGTTTTTGGTGCTGCAAGACTCGTGGTATTTAGGTTTGTTAGTGTTGGAGACGAAATGGCTTAGCGGGATGTTGAGATGGCAGCGTGTTGTTGGACGTGTGAGGGATGTGTTTAAAGTCACCGTGTAGTTTTGTATCTGGTTTTTGGAGGAGAGTCTGCGATATCTCCATGTTGTCGAGAGCGGAGTTACGCTCGGATCGACATAGTCAATTTTTGGGGTGACATGAAGTGGTGCCTGTGGAAGGCATGCTGAATGTTTCTAATTTATGTTCAACTGGGATTCCTCGTAAAGAATCCATAAATTAGATGGTTCCCTCGTTGGGTGTCCATTTTGCTGCTGCTAGTGTTAAAGCCACAGTGAGATATCCCCACTGGGTGGTTTGTTTAGCTAAAAAGCATCGCTCAGCAGGGACGACCAGAGGAACGTTTGTTCTGGTCGCCGTCTCACTCTGAAGAGAGTGGGTTTGGCTGCTCACCCGTTTTGATAGCCGGAAATGAAGATCCGGGCTGAATAGGATAAGTCATCCTGATTGGGTGAAATTCAGTGTTGAATTAAATTGCGCGCCAAACAAAAATACGAGATTTTCCTCTTCTCTACACAACAATGGGTCAGCGATTGAGGCTAGCTTGGGTCCCCTTAATTAACAGAAAAACAGAGAAGACCGCTTCCCTTCCCCACATATTTTTGGGGCTTTATGCCCCCCCCCCCCGACATGTTTTTTACAATGTTTTTGTTTTGAATAAATAAAAACAAACGGATGTGAAGGAGGCCATTGAGGGAATTAAAATAAGAAAATGAAACAACAACAAAAAATGACAGAAGCGATTTCACGTGTAGATTTACATAAACTTTTTTCTTCATATTTCGGCATAAATATCCTTATCTCTTTCCCGTCATTCATTCCTTTTCAACCCGAATAACCAACAGAAGTGGATGGGGATAAATAGAAAAAGTAAGAGACCAACTTCCTAATCGTTCCCAAAACATCAAAACCTCTTATACCTCATATATGTAATGTTATTTTGCTATGATATTTATAAATATGATGTTTATTATCTTTCAAATAAAACTAAAACATTACCTTGAATAATAACTTTAATTATTTTAAAAAAACGTTTTAACGGGAAAAAAGGAGCGTAATTTTGTTACTACCCGAAAAATTCCCTTACTCCAATATGGAGCATCATTTTGTTACACTGATTCATTACGCAAAATTTGCTAAATTCACGCCCACCCCCGTAACAACAGCAGAAATTGGGCCAAATTTTTCTCTTATTTACAAAATATATAGTCAGCTGAAATTGGGTTACAACTACCAATTTCATATTGAACCTCATTACACGAAAATTACTCAAACGTAAATAAATTTTTCAAGATATAGCGGATTAAATATGGTCCGGAACTAATTTTTACTAAACACCGTTCATTTCTGTTGTTTTCTCGTGAAGAATACTGGATGAAATTTTCGCCTTTTCTGCAGAAATTAAAATTCTTTCCATCTATCATCAAAGAACTACAGCAACAAAAAAAAAAAAAAGGACAAGGTATTTGATTTTAATTCTAATTTGGTTTTTATTGTGAACTTAATCATCCAAAATTAATTTTAGAGTCCTCACCCCTCGTCATGAAACTTTATGTTAATTTTGTTTTAATCTACATTCAAAAAAACTTTTTTTTAAATATGGATTACAATCTAGAAATATATATTGTAAAATAACATTGACCCACGGAAAAATTAAAATTCTTACCCCTGGAGGCTTCACTTTTTTTCTAACAATTTTTATTTGCTTATTCATTTTATTTATTTATTTATTTTTTCATTCATTTTGGCCCAGATCGTCTGGATGTTTTCAAAGGGAAAATTGTTGGCTCATGTTATCCTTTATAAAAAAAAAATGTTTTCAAATTCTTAATGCAGATAATTTACATACAATTATATCATTTCAAGTATCCCATACTAAAACAAATTGGTGCACGATTAGATTGTATGAAGTGACTATTTATATTTAGTATTAATATATCTATTATATTTTTTACTGCTTTAAGAGTTTTTCACACCAACGTTAGCTGATGGTTTCTTACAGGATTTTAAATGATAGCAAGTCTCCTGGACTCTCCTCAGTATTTTGCCCAATCTTGATAATGCTGTACTCTAAATGGTCTCCTCTGTATATATCGTATTGTAGTTGTCTCCCTGTAGCCTCCGCGCCCTGGAGGAAGGGAAATTAAGAAAGGGCATTTATTATGGTATCCTTAGAATAAACATATGTGTGACTTAACCTCTTTGTTTGTGCTGCATTTTATCTCTCAATTCAGCTGATTGGCCTAGTGGGTAGAGTGTTCGCCAGTGGCCCAGGAGACCAGTGTTCAATCCCAAGTAGACTCATACCAAAGACTTAATAAATGGTACTTGATACTTCTTTGCTTAACACTCAGCATTATAAGGTACGTATCAAGGAGGTGCCTCTGGTGTAATAGGAAATGGACACCATGACAAGAGTTCAAACCCTGGACGAGACTGATTGCATCTCAAATAGTGCTAATACCCTTGGGAAAGGTATGAAACCAATTATTCTCCCACCAGCTAGGGATAAATAGTAGGGCAGACTGGGTTCTTCAGCCTTGGTGAGGGCAACTAGTCTAGGAGAAGGAAAACTCTAAATTCAGACCTGTTAAACTCTGCTTAAAAAATTGGCCTTGTGTCATATTGGTAAATATGATTACGTACGTATCAAGAGTAACGTTGTACTTCTTTGCTTAACACTCAGCATTATAAGGTATGTATCAAGAGTAAAGTGGAGAAATCTTGCGTAAGGAGTAGTGACCTCAATGATTTCCTTAATGACTTTGCCAGATAGATATCTTGTGCATTTTGAGACTGTCTATTATTTAGCTATGCTGGACCATATCATAGTCAATCTCTGCCATGGCTACATTTTTCCATCTTGTTTTGCTCCCATTGAGGATGTGTTGATCAATGTATTGTAGCTCTCCTGTTCCTCTGGTTCCTTTATGGCATCCTTTCTGTTCTTTGGAGAACAGTCCATGGCTGATTACCAAATAGTAAAATTACTCCCAAATTTGTACTTTTTAGCATTTTCCACCTAATCAGTAGACACGTTATGGGTCTGTAGTTGTCAGAGGCCCTTCTTTTTGGGGGGGACTTTTGGGATTAGGCTGGTCTTCCCTTGGTTATTAGTTGGTTTATTATGGGTCTGTAGATTTTATTTTTTTTGGCTGGCAGATAAACGCATAGCCATGATTGCATGGGTATCCAGAAAATTATATAGACCATTTTGACCTAGGAAAATGTAGAGAGAATGTTGGAGTTTGGCAGGAAAGCTACTAAACGTTATGCTACTCTGAGCACTGGCTTTGCACTAGAAAGCCCAGGGTTGAGAAGCAGAGAAAAGCCTGAGCTGTAAGAGACTTACCAAAGTCAGAACAAAAGTAGAGACTATAGATAAAATGTCCTTGTACATTAAAGCAGAACAAAAAAAAGACTAACCTATATAAGATTCACTGAATGTTTTAAAGTGGCCCTGCGTCAGTCTCTCAGACGCAGAATGAAGAAGTAGTTGTTCACTGAGGATTTGTATCTCACCCCTGTATGTAACTCTGCTTCCTTTGACTCTCTCTCACTCTCTCTACCCACAAGAACATTTCAGGAAATAAAAAGAAAAAAAAGATTATGTTTTTATACATGAGAATTGTTATTAATAATCCCTGTATACTATACTAAAAGTTTTATATTTGTTTATTACAGATTTTCACACCTGAAAGAAAAAATTCCTTGAACTTGAATTCACCATTACTTCTTTTTTTTTTGACGACTTGGAATTTTTCTAAAAAAAAAGTGAAAACGGAGTGAAGAAAATCATATAACTGAATATTTCTTCTGGTTAAAATTTCTAAGATTAACTTTTATCCAAAAAAATGCAAATACATACAGATAAGAAATCATATACTTGTGAAATATGTGGTTCAACCTTTTCAAAGAATTCCCATTTGCTAGATCACATGCGGACCCACACGGGTGAGAAACCATATTCTTGTGAAGTGTGTGGCTCTTCCTATTCAAGCAAATCAACTTTGTCGAATCATATGCAGACTCATACAGGAGAAAAACCATATTCTTGTAAAATCTGTGACTCTTCCTTTTCACGTAACTCAACTTTACAGTATCATATGCGCACACACACAGGAGAGAAACCATATTCTTGTGAAGTGTGTGGCTCTTCATTTTCAAGTAAGTCAACTTTATCAAATCATATGCGAACTCATACTGGAGAGAAACCATATTCTTGTGATGTGTGTGGCTCTTCCTATTCAATTAAGAAAACTTTGCTATTTCATAGGCGAACTCATACAGGAGAGAAACCATATTCTTGTAACGTGTGTGGATCTTCCTATTCAAATAAGTCAGGATTCCTGTATCATATGCGCACACACACTGGAGAGAAACCATATTCTTGTGAAGTGTGTGGCTCTTGCTTTTCTCAAAGTTCAATTTTGCAGCGTCATATGCGAACACACACTGGAGAGAAACCATTTTCTTGTGAATCATGTGGCTCTTCATTTTCACGTAAATCACATTTGTCCCTTCACATGCAAACACATACAGGAAAAAAACTATATTCTTGTGAAGTGTGTGGCTCTTCCTTTTCAAGTAAGTCAACTTTGCTATTTCATAGGCGAATTCATACAGGAGAGAAACCATATTCTTGTGAGGCATGTGGATCTTCCTATTCAAGTAAATCAGGGTTCCTGTATCATATGCGAACACACACAGGAGAGAAACCATATTCTTGTGAAATCTGTGGATCTTCCTATTCAAATAAGTCAGGTTTCCTGTATCATATGCGCACCCACACAGGAGAGAAACCATATTCATGTGAAGTGTGTGGCTCTTCCTATTCCAGTAAGTCAACTTTGTCAAACCATATGCGCACCCACACAGGAGAGAAACCATATTCTTGTGAAGTGTGTGGCTCTTGCTTTTCACAAAGTTCAAATTTGCAGCATCATATGCGAACACACACGGGAGAGAAACCATATTCTTGTGAAGTGTGTGGCTCTTCATTTTCACATAAATCACATTTGTCAATTCACATGCGAACACATACAGGAAAGAAACTATATTCTTGTGAAGTGTGTGGCTCTTCCTTTTCAAGAAAGTCAGTTTTGTCAAATCATATGCGCACCCACACAGGAGAGAAACCATATTCTTGTGAAGTGTGTGGCTCTTGCTTTTCACAAAGATCAAATTTACATCATCATATGCGAACACACACGGGAGAGAAACCATTTTCTTGTGAAGTGTGTGGTTCTTCATTTTCACGCAAATCACATTTGTCAATTCACATGCAAAAACATACAGGAAAGAAACTTTATTCTTGTGAAGTGTGTGGTTCTTCTTTTTCAACTAAGTCAGTTTTGTCAAATCATATGCAAAGCCACACAGGAGAATAAACCAAATACTTCCAAAGTTTGTGGATCTTTCTATTCGTATAAGTCAGCTTTATTGTATTACATATGCACATACGGAGGATAGAAAACATATTTTTGTGAAGTCATATTTGTCAATTCACATGAGGAAATGCACAGTAGTTAGAGTGCATTTTTGTGAAGTCCTTGATTCTTTTTTACCTGGGCAGAAAACTTTAATGAACCATTTACAAACACACAAAAAAGAGAAACTACATTCTTGTGCAGTGTATGGCTCTTCTTTTAAACAAATAGAATACTTGAACCAACTTATGAGAACACACAGAGGAGAAAAGCCATATTCTTGTGAAGTGTGTGGCTTTTCCTTTTCTCGAAAGTCAGATTTACTCTACCTTATGCAAAGTCACACATGAGTGAAACCATATTTTAAAAAAATCTATGGTGCTTCCTTTCCACACTAAGGTGTCTTAAAGATACATCCGGAAACATGCTTGGGATAAAAGATATATTCTTGTGAAGTGTGTGGCTTTTCCTTTTCCAGAAAATCAAATTTACTCTATCTTATGCAAAGTCACACATGAATGAAACCCTATTTTTTAAAAATCTATAGTGCTTCCTTTCCACACTAAAGTTTCTTAAAGATACATCCGGAAACATGTTTGGGAGAAAAGCCATGTTTTTGTTAAGTTGGTAACTTTTCTTTTTCATACAATTCACATTTTCTGTATCATATAAGAAAATTTTATTCTTGTAAAATCTGTGGCTCTTTCATTCAAGAATGCCTTTAAGATACAAAGAAACACATAGAGGAGAAAATCTATATTTTTGTGAAGTGTGTGGCATACAATTTTGTAATAGGACTCCTTTATAGATGACTGGAAATTGTTTCTATGTCTATGAGCAGTAATGTAAACTTGTATTAATGTTGTGGTAGCCTTACCCATCTTACCATAATGGACTCTTCTCACCGTTATTAGTAGAGAGATTTCGCTACCAGAAAGGCAGATCAATATCAGTGTTATGCGAACAGTATGAGACTTCTTACCTTTTCTATGTCACTCTATCTTTCTTGTGTAATATAATCTGTTACTAATATCTGTGTTTGTGTTTTCATTAGTGACCCTTTCTGGGGCCACAACAATTAAACACAAACATATTATATACTGGATTTCATTTTTGTTCTATGCAATATAGAAAAATATAAAAACCAAAAAACATGATGATGAGAAAAATTTATTACTAAATATTAGTTTAGGCCCCCTGCCATGTTTCGACAAATAAAATGAAATTATCTAAGATATGAAATTATGAAGATTTCTGGTAGAAAGTATTTTAGGTCATTTTGCAAATTCATAATTCCCACTGTTTGACATTTAAACTGTGTGCCAACAAATTACTTATGCTGAATTGAATTGTTCAAAATAGAACTGTTTGATCATTTAACTGTATGTTAACCAATGTCTGATGTTTAATTGAATTGTTAGTGATATATATATATATATATATATATAGCAATATTTAACAGGATGCTAAATAAAAACGAGTTCAGGCTCATTCAAAAATGTTACAAATCATATATATTTGTTCAAACTAGAAAGTAGTTTAGGTCATTTTTCAAATTCATAACTCCCACTGTTTGACATTTAAACTGAGAAAGGCATGAACCCTCTTATCTCTCCAGCTACTGTTCTTCTGCATGGATGGATTCAGTTTTTGGTTGATAGGCCATTAATCAAAGAAATACAAACCAAACTCGTATGTGCCCCTTTGTAGCCAAGTCGCTCTCTTTTTACTTGCATTTCAATACATTTTTACTGTCAAAAATCATTTTTAGGGGAAGTTCCTTTGGTGTTATGGCTTAAGTGCTGGACTGTGGCCTTGAAGTAAGTGAGTTCAAACTCCAGTCATTTTACTACGTTCACTTTCAGAATAATATCTTTGGGAAAGGCATGAACCCCCTTATCCCTCCAGCTATAGTACCAAGTATTCTTCTACAAGGTTGACTTTTGCTTTGAATATTCCATAAACATTGAAGTGTCATTAAAATAAAGAAACCAAATAAGAAATATCTTTATCATATTTGCCCAACCCCTCCGCTCGGGCAGGATATGACACAAGGTCAATTTTTAAGCGGAGTTTAACAGGTTTGAATTCAGAGTTTTCCTTCTCCTAGACTAGTTGCCTCACCAAGGCTGAAGAACCTAGTCTGCCCTACTATTTACCCATAGCTGGAGGGAGAATAATTGGATTCATACCTTTCCCAAGGGTATTAGTGCTATGTGAAATGCAATCAGTCTCGTCCAGGATTTTGAAATCGTGTCGCCATGTCAATTTCCTACGACGATAACCGTTACACCACAGGCACCTTTTAAAATAAGAAATATCTTTATAGTGGCTGACAGCATGTACACATATTTCTCTTCCAGTCATATTTTTGTTTTTATGAATGAAATTCTTAAATCCACCATCTGATTTCTTTATAATCCTCTTTATTTTCTTTATTTGGGAATATTATCTATTTTGGTGAGCAAATGCTCATCAAGGCCAGCCGACATTATTTAAGACAAGTGTATTGGGTCCACAAAAAGACTAGACAACCCATTCCAGTAAAGATAGAATAAGTTTATTTTTGAGGTGGGGTGCTAGAGAGGATATTTAGTTATGTCTCCCCTCACCTAGGTTGAATTTTAGCATTAGTATATCTAAGGATACACTAACACTAAATAAACAGAAGGAAAGACAAGACATATTCATTTAAATATATTGGAACGTTTAATACATAATATACATGCAAGTACTTTAACAAGAATACACAAACGTGTCCCAAAAAATAAAGTCTGCCCATATTGTTCCATGAACAAGCAGTATATGAAAGGGGTACAAAAAATTGTAAAATACCTTACTTGAAGATCAGTGCAATATACAATAAAACTACATTGCTGGCTTAATATTTCATTACTGAGGCGAGAGATAACATTCATTGCCAAGTGGTGAGACTAAGTCTCTACAGTTTAATAAAGATAAAAATGTACTTCTTAATAGTTACAATAGTGATGAAAAGCAGCTGAGATGGGTTCTGATTTGGTTGGGTTTTATGGCATATCAACCATTGTAGGTTATTTAATGCCAAATCCTCTTTATACATATATATTAAATATATAGGATTTGGTTTGGTTGGGTTTTATGGCATATCAACCATTGTAGGTTATTTAATGCCAAATCCTCTTTATACATATATATTAAATATATAGGATTTGATTTGGTTGGGTTTTATGGCATATCAGCCATTGTCGGTTATTTAATGCCAAATCCTCTTTATACATATATATTTGTTGCGTTCTGGTTAATGAACGCTTGTAATATTGAATAAAGGACAAACCACGATATGAGAGGAAATAGAGATATATTCTCTGGAAAAAGTATATACAATAGAGAGACTATTAGTAGACAAGAACATAGGATTAGTGAATACTGAATAAAGATATAGTCCAACAATAGTATTGGCTTCTGTTATTATGGTAGCAAGTAAGGAGATCTAGTGCGATATCCAGTCTCCAACGCTCTAATTCTATTCCTATAAGAAGCTGCTCTTCACCTTCTAGTCTGCCCTGGTATTAGTTGCTACTGCTATATATGGCAGACGGACTAGGTCATCGTGTGGAAAAAGGTGGGTGATACCCAACAATATTAAATGTATATAATTTGGTTTGGTTAGGTTTTATGGCATATCAACCATTGTAGGTTATTTAATGCCAATTCCTCTTTACAAATTATATATATATATATTTGATATATATATGTGTATAAACACATTTTGTTGATAATATTTTTAAACAAGCCTGAGCTCATTTTTTTTTGCACACAGTTAAATGGTTCTAAGTATTGCTAAGTATCACTAGCAATTCAAGTAGAGTTTACACACAGCTAAATGATCAAACAGTTCTATTTATAGCCATTCAATTTAGCATCAATCATTTGTTTTCACTCAGTTTAAATATCATATAGTTTTATTTGACCCATAGGTAGGACTTTATCAGGTGCTACAAATCTGGGCCAGAGAGGACCTGGGAGTGATGAGAAGGAAGAGGTACTCCACATTTCCTAAAGCTCCTCAGTGAAAAGAGGTGCAGACCCTCATTGAACACTGGTGCAGACCCTCAGTGAAAAAAGGTGCAAACCCTCAGTGAAAAGAGGTGCTGACCACTCATGAAAAGAGGTGTCGATACTGAGTGAAAAGCAGTGCTGACCCTCATTGAAAAAAGGTGCTAACCCTCAGTGAAAAGAGGTGCAAACCCTCAGTGAAGAAGTGCTGACCCTCTGTGAAAAAATTTGCACACCCTCAGTGAAAATAAGTGCAGACTCTCCATGAAAAAAGGTGCTGACTATCTGTGAAAAGAGGTGCTGACCCTCATCGAAAAAACGTGCCGACCCTCATTGAAGAGGTGTAGGCCCTTAGTGAAAATAGGTTCTGACCCTCATTGAAAAGAGGTGCAGACTGTCCATGAAAAGAGGTGCTGACCCTCACTGAAAAAAGGCGCAGACCCTCAGTGAGAAAAGGTGTTAACCCCCAGTGAAAAGAGGTGATGACTCTCAGTGCTGACCATCAGTTGAAAATCCAGGAATATAAATGCATTAGAAATCTGTATTACAGGACAAAAGTAAAAAATCTACGGGAGCATAAATTCAAGGTCATAACTTGCAACACGAATCCTAAAAATCCAATCAGTAACAACAAAGCACTCTTTCGATATTAACTCCTCAATGAGTCAAGTTTCAAAACTGACTTTATCAACAACTGATGGTTTTTTACTAATGAAGGCAGACTCTGATTGGTTGAGACTGACAGGGAAGGCTAAGAATTAATGTATCTACATGATTCAATTAAACTTACGGATTTTTCCATCTAAAAGAATTCTTGGAATTTAGACTCATCATAATTGGTGACCTCGGAGTTTTACGGAACTCATATTTGAGACGACTAAAGTGAACACATGTGACGTTACCCTTCCAGCCCCCACAAATAATACATCAACCTTCTCGAACCTTTTCCCTTCTTGGTCGGTGATCAACTAGTGGTTCCGATAGGGGTAACGTACATTTCTTTACCGCTACATCAAATACAATCGAGGGAACAGGAGAAAAAAGAAGAAATGAACAAAACGAACAATATGCTTGGAGTTAACTTAAGTGCAGAAGGGGAGTTATGCAACACTGCATTTCCAATAGCATATATAGACTAACGCTCGCATGGATTCTAGCGAACATTCCACAAAGCAACTGGAATGCTGACTCATCTTGACTCGATCTTCTTCACTGGTCTGGACCCCATCTCCTCCAACTGGTCTCACCGCTCCGATGTCCGGTGTCGACTGCCCCTGTCCGTGTCCCGTCGCCAACTCCCTGTGAGCTCCTTTGTCCACCCAACTCTCTTCTCGCGTCCCCTTCCACTTCCAGTCACGGCGAGATTTCAAGTCCAAAACCCTTTGTCTGGTTTCGCACCAAAACAGACAAAGGAATCGTCTGCTTGGCAGGCCACCTACATAGTGTTACACACAAAGTGAAGAAAATATTATTCTTCTGGATTCTTTTATTTACTGAGGTCACATTTTCTAATGTCAAATTTTATTATATTCTGGTAAAGTATGTGGCTGTTCTTTTTCCAAAAATTCAAGATTGCAGGATCATATGAGAACACATTTAAGAGTGCAACTGCATTTTTGTGAAGTGTATGGTTCTTCTTGTTCAAGTCAGTCAGGTTTATTGTATTATATGCATGGAGGTGCCCGTAGTGTAATGGTTATCGTCATAGGAAATGGACACGACAACACGAGTTCAAATCCTGGACAAGACTGATTGCATTTCACATAGCACTAATACCCTTGGGAAAGGTATGAAACCAGTTATTCTCCTTCCAGCTATGGGTAAATAGTAGGGCAGATTAGGTTCTTCAGCCTTGGTTAGGCAACTAGTCTAGAAGAAGGAAAACTCTGAATTCAAACCTGTTAAACTCTGCTTAAAAATTGACCCTGTGTCATATCCTGTCCGAGCGGTGGTGCTGATTGTATTATATGCATGCACATACAAGAGAGAAACCATATTCTTGTGAAATGTGTGGCTATTTATCATATTCTGATGACAAGTTAGGTAAACTATGAATAATTAATTGTCTCCCTTGGATTGGGGAATTCCTGAAGACTTAATCTTTTTTCCTAACTATGAACTCTGTTTCTCGTCTCCTCATTGAACAGTAAAGCCAACATGGTAGAATTTGGAAAACAAATTTCGTGCTACAAAATTCGGATAGAGAAGAGTGCTAGTGTGTCAGCAAATACTTTTCTGGAAGAGAGATGTACAATTGAGGACAATGACTTCCGTGTGACATTTGATGGTAAAGATTAAACAGTTGTGTGAGCATAAAAAAGGAAGCTACTGGTATGAAAGAACAATGCAAGTTGTCAGAAGGAATCCTTGCCTAGCTTACAAATGAATCAAAATTTAGCTTTATATAACCCATAATGTATGTACATGGCAAATATGAACGCTTTGTACTATTCCAGGATGAAAATAAAATCATGAAATATCAGGAACGGTTAATGAGATTTTCACTGTTTATTTATTAATCAATTAATTTTATAATACATCAGTTATCTTATCAAAAAAATTGCAGATTGTTGGTTGTTTTTTTTTTTTCGTTTCATTTAACCTCTATTCCAGCTGTGTAGCGTTATTTAATCATTAGGGTTTTTTATAATAAATTACATCAAATCTCTTCTGATTCACCCACTTAACCCTTCACACACTGAACTACTAAAACACACAAAACACACAGAGGTAGATGTTATAATAAATTACATCAAATCTCTTCTGATTCACCCACTTAACCCTTCACACACTGAACTACTAAAACACACAAAACACACAGAGGTAGATGTTATAATAAATTACATCAAATCTCTTCTGATTCACCCACTTAACCCTTCACACACTGAACTACTAAAACACACAAAACACACAGAGGTAGATGTTATAATAAATTACATCAAATCTCTTCTGATTCACCCACTTAACCCTTCACACACTGAACTACTAAAACACACAAAACACACAGAGGTAGATGTTATAATAAATTACATCAAATCTCTTCTGATTCACCCACTTAACCCTTCACACACTGAACTACTAAAACACACAAAACACACAGAGGTAGATGTTATAATAAATTACATCAAATCTCTTCTGATTCACCCACTTAACCCTTCACACACTGTACTACTAAAACACACAAAACACACAGAGGTAGATGTTATAATAAATTACATCAAATCTCTTCTGATTCACCCACTTAACCCTTCACACACTGAACTACTAAAACACACAAAACACACAGAGGTAGATGTTATAATAAATTACATCAAATCTCTTCTGATTCACCCACTTAACCCTTCACACACTGAACTACTAAAACACACAAAACACACAGAGGTAGATGTTATAATAAATTACATCAAATCTCTTCTGATTCACCCACTTAACCCTTCACACACTGAACTACTAAAACACACAAAACACACAGAGGTAGATGTTATAATAAATTACATCAAATCTCTTCTGATTCACCCACTTAAACTCTTCACATAGCAAACTACTAAAACTCACAAAACACAGACCGACAGACATCAACACTGCTGAAGAAAATAACATCTACCGGATGTTGACCCAACAACAGCCTGTGTCAAACAGAAAATAATGGCTTCTGCGCATAGGTTCCGCCCATAGTCTATTCAAAATCCCCAGAAAATTCTCAGTTATATAAAAATGCCTATTTTTCAACCAATCATTTTTTTTCCATAAATAGTGTTTTCTGTTGTCGGTGTTTGAAGTCGGGAATATATAAATAGCGCAAGCGGAGGTCACACGAGCCATTAAATCGACGATCGTCGCTGAGAGCGTCACCCGACAACCCCGTCTGACCAGATCAAAGCAACCGCTTGCCGCCGACCAGATATCTGCTCATCAGCAGGCCAGATATTTCATCCGCTTGTTTATTTTATTTATTCAATAAACAAAATAAACTAAATCTTCTTGTCAGTTTTATTTTTTGTAGTTAATGTTGTTAAGAGCGGACGTAAATGACAACGTGAAATCGATTCTTGGATTTCCTTTCGCAAACTCCCGTCTCTTCAATGTACACCTCACACTTGAGACAATGACCGAATCCCAATTCTGTGTGTCGGTAGGCTACGATGGATTTCGCAAGTCAGTTTCAGGGCGTATTAATTCGAGCTCTCTTGTCCCTCGTTCTTCGGCGCTTTTCCTTCTCTCTCGTTCTCTCCCTCTTTCTCCTTCCTTCCGTCTTTCTTTCTCCTTCCATTTCTCTCCTTCCTTCCTTCCTTCTCCAAGTTGTAACTACACGTTCGTCGAGCGACGCACTCAGAACAAATCGTCACTTCCAGCCGTCACCGTTCGTATTTTATGTTCGTGAGATCTCGCAAGAATTTGCATACGTTCAAATTACCTCTCGCTGGTTCGAGATCTCCCATCGTCAAATATGCTCGAGCATATCGGTTTCGCTCTTCCGCTCTACAAGCCAGACACGTTCGTGAGCGCTTCGAATGCCCAGGTACGTTGCGTCTGTTACCTTCACATTTTTCTTGCAACCACACGTTTGTATATAACAGTAGGCACACTTCAGTGTCTCCCCTTTTCAATGCTACACCGCTGGTTACTGTACCAACAGCTACCTCCATGTAGTATTGAAAATTGTAAATTCGGCAGTTAAAGTCTGCTCGAATCTGATTAGCTGTTTTGAAGTTGTGTTGTTAGCTCTCACCCTTACTATTATTTAAGTGAGACCCACGAGAGTTCTCTCTCTCTTTATCTTTTTGCTTTTTTTTTTCAGCTGGAGCAGAAGCCTCTGTCTGGCTTTCTCCTTTTGCTTTGCGAACTCTTGTTTATTCGCCTTCGACTTTAGGCAGTTTTTTCTTAAGCAAGGTGGCTTAAGCAAAATAGGCCCATTAGTCTTAGGCTGAGCCTCTTTTTCTTACAGGCTTTTTATGGTTACTTGTTGAAATAATCAGCCTACTGCAAGCAATTTGTGGTTTTGGTGTGTTATCCCCTTCAAAAGAAAGTTGAATCTAAGCCTTGGAGGCGGTATTATTGAACTTTTTGTCGACAAAGAAAGCTGTTGGCTCGGGTCAGAAGATGTGGTAAAATCTTCCGTAAGCTCAACAGAAAAAATCTGAGTTGAAACAGAAAGATATTCATCTCTAAGAGGAGGAAGCGGTTGTCTACGCGAAGTTCACTTAGAGAAATAGTACACTTCGTTTTCAACAGTTCTGCACAACAAACAAGAAGAACACAGCTGTTCAGGTGGATTCTACACAAGAAAGGGACGCTGTGAAGCAGAATAAACCCTAAAAATTGTCTTCAAAATGAACCTTGACATAAAATACCAAAGAAAGGTATTTTATTATTAACAAAAGTTAAACAGTTTTAATTTCCTGTCCGGGGCTTCGAGGAACTTCTCCACCTTTGAACTTACTTTTTTCTATTTATATATGTTTCTTCTGTTCACTACATGATCTCTATAGATACGCTCGACCGAGAGAACGGCTATTTTACTAGTTAGGGATTAACATTCTTCTTCAAAAATCGTCGTAAACCTGGAAAGAAAGGTTGGATGTCTTATACAACAAAATCAGTCTCACCTGATTCAAAAATTCATTTAGTTGATACAGCCACTCACCTGCAAAAAAAAAAAAAATCAAAACACTCAGTAAGAGAATCCAACAAAAATATATTTGGTTGATGGAAGCTAACATCAACTGGATGTTGACCAGAGTGTAGTTATTAACACAGTGAATGAAACGTCTCCGCTAACGTTGGTTCCATGGGCACCTCTGATGGTGTAACGGTTAGCAAGTTAGACTAGCAAACCTACACGAGTGAGTTCGAGTCTCATTGGGCGCCCCTTTCATTCGGCCTTGTGCCACATCGAAGCAAAGAGCTTTGTAAATTACTAACGTTGGTTCCATGCAGCTTCAAATTGAAAAACTAAATTAACAGACAATTAAAAAGTCCTTTTTCCCCCACAAAGTTTTTCGGAGCCGATTTCGATCCCAAACACGGCTATAAAACGGTCAAGAAAAATCCCGAACGGCAGTTGACACCGGGACGTATCAAAGAAAATCTTCATGCATCATATTTGGGACAAGAACAAAGACCGCTGACGGTCTACCAACCCACACTGCATCTACACGCCGCGCATAATCACCTATTTCCCTTCTGATCCATCTCTGGTACAAAGAAGAAGCCTGTATCTTTTTTTTTAAATCTACCAATTTCTATCTATTTAAAATAAACGAAACTAAATTCACTCCTCTTGTCCCTTGTCTCTGGCAACCATAGACTTGTCTATAACTATTAGAAGAAACAGCTGTGCACGCCTTCTACCATTGCGAGCGGGTTCGCCCGTTTTGGAATCACGTCGGAGAGTGGACGGATCCCAAATGGTTAGTGATGCTTGAAGTTGGTTACACCGTGGACAATTTTGACCTTCTGTGGAAACGGTGAGAAACGTATGGTGTTCCTTAGCTACGGCTCGAATAGTAATTTGGACGATGCAAAAGAAGGGATTGCATAATGGTGCAAATTTTTCACATTGCAATATAATCTTCTTCTTTTGGCATTAGCTTAAAGGTCAAGATCCAGTGATAAAACGCTTGGAACGCATAACATTCACCAAAATAACCTTTCAACTTTACGCGACTGCTGAAAATTCACTTCTACTACTTGCAGGGACTTAAGACACAAATGATTTCATTTTTTTTTTCAGGTCTATGCAAAAAATCAAATTTTGTAGCACTCATTTTGTGTAATTTTTAATCCATTACACTATGTGTCCTGGACCCAACATTAGCTGCTCCAACCCTCACTCTTTCTTGCCCAGTCGGCTGAGGCTGTAGAATACACCGATTGCTTCTCTGCGGAGGGGTAAGACCCCCACCCCAACGAGTGTCCTGGATATGACACTAAACAATCTGATGGTGAGATTTCAATAATGCTGGGGCTTTGGCACAGTTCTACTGCTGTGTCTCTTCAGTGAGTTCGGATGAGGCCAAATTGTCTCTTTTAAAGAGCTATTTGACTTCTTATACTGTTCAACTAATTTCTCATTTGACTTTAGAGGAGGCTAATTATGAAGTCGCCATAAAATTATTAACAGAAGAATTTCTGGATATACCTCTAATTGTGGACGAGATATTCAAACAATTACTAGACCCTTCTCCCAAATACGACGCGAATTTCATCAATGTGAAACGATTTTTGTCAGAGACACGTGCGGATTTATCAGATCTAAAAATATCATATAATCTGGATTTTTTTGAGGAAGAAACACCAGGATTCAGAATAATTAGTCACATAGTATTTACTAAATTACCGACCATTCTCCAAATGGAATTGGTGCATAAAGTTGGCACTAATTATCCAACTATAAAAGATATATTCGACAACTATAACGAGAATATTAAAACCCTAATAAAAACCAGCGGAAAAAGCAATTTTAACCCCGAAAGGAACAATGCCTATCCAAGCAAGGGAAAAAAAAACAATAATCCCAAATGTAACAGCAGCAACTGGGGTCAGAAATCAAAGACACGAGTCTCGTACTGGTGAAGTTGTATATCTTTATTTCCGCATGAGTTCGGCGTAAAATGCGTACGTTCTACAAGTATACACTCTTCAACGTATAGACATTCTCCAGCATACAATCTTCAACAGTACGAGACTCGTGTCTTTGATTTCTGACCCCAGTTGCTGCTGTTACAGTGAAAACTCTTTTTGCCTTGCTAGTGACCCACGACAAGAGAAACGTCAATCTCGCATGTCAGTCGATTTGAAAAAGGCTGAATTCGCGCCAGCCGGTGTTCAAGCCGGAAGTCCCTCCCGCACCTTCCACCCAGAAGTGACCGGTGCGGGAGGCAAATTTCAATCTAAAAACTATACCGGCCGAAACGCAAACTCTTACATTAACACCAAGGTAGAGAGTAAAAACGTCTCTGCACTGGAAAATTTCACCACGAGGGCGGACAGACTTCCCAGTCGCTGCAAACTTTGCAAAAAAGAGGGTCACCCTATGAGTCGCTGCTCGACATACGCTAGTGTTCAGACTAGACAAGCTAGGTGCAGGGAATTAAACTTATGCACACTGTTTACTAGCGCCGGACGTAAGACTAAGGACTGCTTAGGGAAGCGGAACAGGTTACCTTTTAAATGTTCGCGATGTAACTCAAGGAAACATGCAACCCCACTTTGTGATAAGGCGGAAGAGAAAAGGAATTCAGCATTGTCCATTAATGTGTGCACCAGCTCTTGCACCCTTTACCAATCCTTCATCCTATCTGTGGTATTCCTTTCAGTGTCCAAGGGCAGACAGAAACACAACGTCAACTGTTTGCTTGATACCGGCAGCCAGAGGTCATACTTTTCCAAGAGGGTGGCAGAAAAATTAAAATGCAAAAAGCATTCCTTCACCCCATGGGAGTATGAAGTAAACACCTTCTTGGGCACGAGGAAGAAGAGATTAGTGGAGGTTGTACCGGGTATTCATGTGGATAAGGATCGAACTTTTCACCTACCAGTCGTAGTGGGCGAGGACTTCGACGTAAACCTGAGTATTGATCATTTTGGCTTGATAAAGAAAAACTTAAACAATTTAAAGCATAAATTAGCCTTCACAGATAATGGCAGCGATCATGTACGCATACATGGACTCATACGAGTCGATATAATCCATTGCCCAGTTAGCTGGGGCTGTAGAATGCACTGACTGCACCTCTGCAGAGGGGTAAGACCCCCCCCCAACGAGTGTCCTGGATATGACAATAAATAATCTGATGGTGAGGTTCCAGCAGTGCTGGAGCTTTGGGGAATGTGGAGTACCCCTTCATTGCCATCGCTCCCAGGTCCACTCTGGCCCGGAGTGGTAGCACCTGATTGGGCCCTATCTATGGGTTAAATAGAACAAACAGCATACTTATGCTAAAATGAATTGAGTAAACTGAATAGCTTGAAATAGAAACGTTTTTGACAATTAAACCGTACTTACACTTAAACTGCGTGCTTATGCTTAACTGAATTATTTCAAATAGAACTGTTTTTCAACATTAAAAGTGTATTTACACTTAACTGAATTATTACATATAACTGCTTGAATAGTTTGAAATGGAAATGTTTTTGACAATTAAACTGTGTACTTATGCTAAATTGAACTGTTTTCAATAGAACAGATTATTTACATAAAAATGGATCTGGCGTTAAATAACCTACAAAGGTTGATATGCCATAAAACCCACCAAACCAATCGATATAATCCAGTTCATGGACACGAAGGGCATCAAATACATGAATGGAAAAGCCTGGGAATTTCCAACAGGCATCGCCCCCCCCCCCCGGGGGGGTAACAGTCATCATTTCCTCTACCAGGAACAGAGTGCCCGGGCGAGAGCTAGGAAGAGTGCTCCGGAGAACAATTACCAGACCATCATTACTGGTTATTCTTCCTGTCCTGAGGAATGTGTAAATTTTGTTTTAAACCCACACAAAACTTATCCGGATGCGTTTCCAGAATTTACTAATGAACGCTCGGTTGAACACAACCTGGAATGCTTGAGTCCAAGAAGCAAAGACTTAGTAAAAATCAGCAGTATTCCACAACACGATTTCGGATGGAGGGGTATTACCCATCGTACCCTTTAATCGATTTTCTAAGTTGGAAAAGTTGATAAAAGCTACAGAGTTTGCATTCAGATTCATACACAAGGCTAGACAACTAAATGCTTCAGACCCAGGGCACTATGCAAGGATTCACCTTTTCAAAATAATGCAACAGCAAACACTTCAAAAGGAAATTACTTACCTAAAGGACCCCAAAGACACCCCTCCAGACCTTGTAAAGAACTTTAATATATTCTTAGATGTGAAAGAATACAAAGAATGGATGGCAGAATAGCTCAAACTTCAATGTACGCCCCCCTTAATAGAACTACTGATCACCGATTGTCATGAGAGACGCAAGCATCTAGGAATCAATGCCACGCTGACAAAGCTAAGGCTTGCTGGATTTTGGGTGCAACAAGCTAGGCAAGCAGTGAAAAAAGTAATCTCGAAATGCTTCACATGCAAAAAATTCAATAATCTACCATTCAAATACCCCAAAATAACCAACCTACCTGTGACAAGTTAGAGCTCTCTAACGTATAAGAGTTGCCTCCCTTGCATTAATCCTGTATCATTCAGTCGTCGCTTGATAAAAATATAAGTAAGAACATATCTCGTGCGTTCCTGGTTCTACCCAACTCATACTTAATATCACATGGTAGCAGCGGTAAAAAAAAAAAAAGACAACAACCTCAAGAAGACAGAATATTGGATATAAATCTATGAAAAAAGTGAGTACATCACGATAAATTTTTATTTTAAAAAAAATAAAAAAAATAAAAATAAAATTAAAAAAAAGAACAAGCTTTATTTAACAAGAGAGATGTGACAAATTAGAGCTCTCTAACGTATAAGAGTTGCATCCCTTGCATTAATCCTGTATCATTCAGTCGTCGCTTAATAAAAATATAAGTAAGAACATATCTCGTGCGTTCCTCATTCTACCCAACTCATAATTAATATCACACTACCAAAGCACAGGGTTAATTTTATCAAGTCATTTAAGCAAACAAGGATCGGTTACACTGGGCATGTGTGGGTGAAACAGGAAGAGAACCCCCACAAAAATGTATATTCTGATTTTTACTTGCCTAAATGTAAAGGCAATACATATAGAGCTTGTGGAACATATGTCCACAGCTGCATTTGTCCAGGCATTAATCAGATTTTCGAATATTTATGGCGCACCCTCTTACATCTACAGCGACAATGCCAGATCTTTTAATGCAGCTCTGGGGGGGATATATTGTAGAACACCATGTACATTCTACCGACTTTGAAAATAAATTTAGAAGCTACCAAATCAAACACATTAAAATACCCTTACATTCTCCTTGGGTAGGTAGCACACGGGAGCGCTTGATCCGGGTAGTAAAGTCATGTCTATACAAAAGCATCGGGCGCTCCAAAATAAATATTTTGACCTTCTGACCCTGCTCACAGATGTCCAGAATGCCATAAATTCCAGACCCCTCAATTATCGATGTTCATCTGATAGTGAGTTACAAATGATCACTCCAAATTGTTTTTTGCATCCAAATACCAATAGTAGACTCGTGGTGTGATCTAACATTCAAAATGTGAGAGAAACTGAACCCCACCCGGTAAGGGCCGACCTCATCGAGACCTTGGCGCTACGAGAAAAATATTAAAACATTCCGAGATATGTGGTATGAAGAATATCTGCTCAGCCTTAGAGAAATATGCAAAGATCTACATGAGATGAATTTCTCTTACAAAATTAAATTGGATGATGTAATCCTCATAAAAAAATCCCTTGAAGCCTAGACCTTATTAGCAGCTTGGTAGGGTAGTTGAACTCTTTCCTGGGAATGATAACAAGATTCGTTCGGTTCGGGTGAAGAGATGTGATGGAATGACTCAAACATATTCAACAAAACACCTGTACCCATTAGAATTGTCACTGACCCACGACTACCACCCTCTCACACCTAAAATGGAGGAAACAGAGAAGGATACCCCCCCAAAATCTACCATCAATGTACCAACGACAAAGAACACATCTGTCAGTAACGCTGTACCTCGGAAAAGATTAACCCGCTTAAAAAACAGAAAAAATCACTCCAATGATCCATACTTGTATTATTAATGAAGGATCGAAAAAAAATCATTCAGTCGTCGCTTGATAAAAATATAAGAGCATATCTCGTGCGTTCCTCGTTCTACCCAACTCATACTTAATATCACATGGTGGCAGCGGTAAAAAAAAAAAAAAATTAAAGAACTCAAAATACAAGATATGCTTAAAAAATCTAAATTCAAATCACCGGAAATCTACAGAGGAATATTTATACCTATTTTGAACCATTAGAATACACCGCCATTCTCATGCCTTTCTCCTCAGACGAGAATGTGTGGAAATTTGTTAAGAAACTGGTGATCCTATTTCACCGATTATCAGCAGCCCCTTGGGTCACGTGGTGTGTGGGGTTTGAAGGTATTTAGGAGGTCAGTGGCTAAGGTAAGACTGTGTTGCCGTAAGATATCTGACTCCATATTTTGGTTATATCATTTTACCCCACGTTGACTGGCCGGCGCAATGCCTTGTCCAAAGAAAGTCCAAAAGAAATATACAAAAAGAAAAGATAGAAACAGATAAGAGACGAAAACATTTCTTCCATACTTTCCTTTATTTACTTGGTGAATGGACTAACCAACGCAACGTCCCAAGACGTAGCGTGGTGCCCAAAACACCAGACAGCAAAATCGGTTTTGTCGGTTCGACGTCGCTACCCGAAAAAGAGATCAGTTCACAGAAAACCTGAGTATTTATCTCTCTCCACCGGCTCCAAATTCGCTACTCCAAAATCCTTCTAACTTTGGCGCGACCGCTTCCTATTGGCTACTTTACTTTTTATTATTTTTCTTTTTTCTGATTTTAACCGGATGGATGCGTGGAGCCTTATGCGTGGCGACGCGTTTATACATTTTGTATCTGGCAGCCGACGAGTCAATATCCGGTTGGGAGTTTTACTGTTAATTCCTAAATCCCCACAGGTGTACACTATAAAAAGAGCTCCATCTGAAGCTTCTTCCCCTTTTTTCCACTCCCACCACTGTTAGCAACAGGTCCATATCGTAGCAGCCCGCAACGGCAAACGTATTTGGTAATTTTATCACCATCCGGGAGCCAAGAGCGGTGAACGCACGTGCTGAGATAAAAGGAACCAGAATCACAGCTAAGTTCCCGCAGGCATTTTATCTGGAAAGCTAACACCTTATAACCTAACCCTACAAAACCCTACATAACCTAACCTTACAACCTCACAAAACCTTACCTAACCTTCACTCTTATACACCTACCACCGATCAGAACATTGAACTCTTACAAATTCGTTGTTTGTTCCATTTGGTATTTAAAACCCTGTTTGTTGTTTGTTGTATATAAATTTTGTAATACAAAAAGTCGTTCGTCTCCTTTCTTCAAAAGCTGCCACCCACCACTTTACTGCGGTCGAAGTACGATTTATTCTTTTACAAAACGTAGCAATTAAACCGGACTTTTCGACGCTTGTAAAAATCCCCATAGAACAGAAGTGGTACAATTTAACCCATACATGGGAGGACAAGAGTATCTGCCGGAAAGTGAACATAATAGCTCCACTGGAGTACGAACTCGCTTACACCGATTCCACAGTCCATCGCTTTATCACATACACCACGAGGACATCCCCACGGGAATTAGACGACGACTAAGAAGAAGAAGAAGAAGAACAACAACAACAACAAAAACCACGATGAAGAAAGCGATTTCACATGTAGATTTACATAAACTTTTTTCTTCATATTTCGGCATAAATATCCTTATCTCTTTTCCGTCATTCATTTCTTTTCAACCCGAACAAACAACAGTAGTGGATGGGGATAGGTAGAAAAAGTAAGTTATCAACTTCCTAATCGTTCCGAAAACACCAAAATCTCTTATACCCCTTATATGTAATGTTATTTTGCTATGATACTAATAATTACGATGTTTTAGCGAGGTGGGTTCGTTATTTTTTTAGCGAGGATTATTTGTTACGTGTTGCGTTGTTTCCTTGCTAAGTTTTATGGGAAATAAATGAGTAAAGAAGAACGAAGATGTCAAAAGGTTTTTATGATAGTTTTTAACGGCAGCTTTCCCCAATTTGGTGCTGCCCGAAAAAATGATCCGGTCTGAATAGAATAAGTCATCCTGATTGGGTGAAAATATCCGACGACCATAACGGTCAAATTAATTAACGCACCAACCAAAAATACGAAGTTCTTTCTGCTACGATGTTATTATCTTTCAAACAGAACTAAAACATTACCTCGATTAATAACTTTGATAATTTTTTAAAATTTGTTTTAACGGGGAAAAAAGAGCATAATTTTGTCACTACCAGAAAAATTCCTTTCCTCCAATATGTAGCAACAATTTGTTACACTGATTCGTTGCACAAAATTTACGAAATTCACCCCACCCCTTGTAACAAGTACCTTTCATCGACTGCAGAAATTGAGCCAAATTTTTCTCTTTTTACAAAATATATAGTCAGCTGAAATTGGGCGACAACTACCAATTTTATATTGAACCTCATTACACGTATATTACTCAAACTTATATAATTTTTTCAAGATATAGCGGATTAAATATGGTCCGGAACTAATTTTTACTAAACACCGTTCATTTCTGTTGCTTTCTGGTAAAAAATACTGGATGAATCTTTCGCCTTTTCTGCAGCAATTAAAATTCTTTCCATCTATCATCAAAGAACAACAGCAACAAAAAAAAACGACAAGGTATTTGATTTTAATTCTAATTTGGTTTTTATTGTAAACTTAATCATCCAAAATTAATGTTAGAGTCCTCACCCCTCGTCACGAAATTTGATGTTAATTTTGTTTTAATCTACATTCAAAAAAACTTTTTAGATATGGATTACAATTTAAAAATATACATTGTAAAATAACATTGACCCACGGAAAAATAAAAATTATTTCGTCTTGAGGCTTCACTGTTTTTCAAACAATTTTAATTTGCTTATTTATTTATTTGTTTTTTTATCATTCATTTTGGCCCAGATCGTCAGGATGTTTTCAACGAGAAAATTGTTGGCTCATGTCATTCTTTATAGAAAAAAAAATCGTTTCAAATTCTTAATGCAGATAATTTACACACAGTTTTATCATTTCAAGTATTCCATACTAAAACAAATTGGTGCACGATTAGATTGTATGAAGTGACTATTTATATTTAGTATTAATATAGCCATTATATTTTTTACTGCTTTAAGAGTTTTTCACACCAACGTTAGCTGATGGTTTCTTACAGGATTTTAAATGATAGCAAGTCTCGAGGACTCTCCTCAGTATTTTGGCCAATCTTGATGATGCTGTACTCTGAATGGTCTCCTCTGTATATATCATATTGTAGTTGTCTCCCTGCAGCTTCTTTTCCCAGGAGGAAGGGAAATTAAGAAATAGCATTCATTATGGTGTCCTTAGAATAAACGCCAGTGTAACTTAACCTCCTTGTTTGTGCTGCATTTTATCTCCCGATTCTGGCTGATTGGTCTAGTGGGTAGAGTATTCACCAATGAACTGGGAGACCATGGTTCAATCCCGGGTAAAGTCATACCAAAAACTTAAAAAATGGAATTTGATACCTCTTTGCTTAACACTCAGCATTATAAGGTACGTATCAAGAGTAAAGTGAAGAAATCTTGTGTAAGGAGTAGTGACCTCAATGATTTCCTTAATGACTTTGCCAGATAGATATCTTGTGCATTTTGAGACAGTCTATTATCTATAATCATAGTCAATCCATGCCATGGCTACATTTTTCCATCTTGTTTTGCCCCCGTTGAGGATGTCTTGGTTAATGTATTGTAGCTCTCCTGTTCCTCTTGTTCCTTTATGGCATCCTTTCTGTTCTTTGAAGAACAGTCAATGGCTAATTACCAAATAGTAAAATTCTTCCCTAATTTGTACCTTCTAGTATTTTCCACCTGATCAGTAGGCATGTTTTTGGTCTGTAGTTGTCGGAGGCCCTTCTTTTGGATTAGGCTGGTCTTCCCTTGGGTCATCAGTTGGTACAGTATGGGTCTGTTGATTGATTTTTTTTTTTTTTTTTTTTTTTTGTTGGCAGATAAACACATCGACAGGATTGCGTGGGTGTCCAGAAAATTATCTAGACCATTTTGACTTGGGAAAATTTAGAGAGAATGTAGGAGATTGGCAGGAAAGCTACTAAACATTCTTGGCACAGGCCTTGCGACAGAAAGCCCAGGGTTGAGAAGCAGAGAAAAGCCTAAGGTGTAAGAGACTTACCAAAGTCAGAAGAAAAGTAGAGACTGTTGATAAAATGTCCTCGTATGTGAAAGCAGAACAAAAAAAAGACTAACCTATATAAGATTCACTCAATGTCTTAAAGTGGCCCTGCGTCAGTCTCTCAAAAGCAAAATGAAGAAGTAGTTGGTCACGGAAGATTTGTATCTCACCCCTGTGTGTAACTCTGCTTCCTTTGACTCTCTCTCTCTCTCATTCTCTCTCTCTCTACCCACAAGAACATTTCAGGTAATAAAAAGAAAAAAAAGAAGATGATTATATTTTTATACATGAGAATTGTTATTAATAATCCCTGTATACTATACTAAAAGTTTTATATTTGTTTATTACAGATTTTCACACCAGAAAGAAAAAATTCCTGGAACTTGAATTCACCATTACTTCTTTTTTTTTTTTTTTTTGACGACTTGGATTTTTACTGAGAAAGAAAGTGAAGACAGAGTGAAGATAATCATATTCTTCTGGATTTTTCTACTGATCAAAATTTACAACATCAACTCTTATCCAAAAAAATGCAAATACATACAGATAAGAAATCATATACTTGTGAAAAATGTGGTTCAACCTTTTCAAAGAATTCACATTTGCTAGACCACATGCGAACCCACACGGGTGAGAAACCATATTCTTGTGAAGTGTGTGGAAGTTCCTATTCAAGTAAGTCAGGTTTCCTGTATCATATGCGAACACACACAGGAGAGAAACCATATTCTTGTGAAGTGTGTGGATCTTCCTATTCAAATATGTCCGGTTTCCTGTATCATATGCGAACACACAGAGGAGAGAAACCATATTCTTGTAAAGTATGTGGCTCTTCCTATTCAAGCAAGTCAACTTTATCAAATCATATGCGCACTCACACTGGAGAGAAACCATATTCTTGTAAAATCTGTGACTCTTCCTTTTCATGTAACTCAACTTTACAGTATCATATGCGCACACACACAGGAGAGAAACCATATTCTTGTGAAGTGTGTGGTTCTTCCTTTTCAAGTAAGTCAACTTTATCAAATCATATGCGCACACACACAGGAGAGAAACCATATAGTTGTGGAGTGTGTGGATCTTGCTATTCATATAAGTCAGGATTCCTGTATCATATGCGCACACACACTGGAGAGAAACCATATTCTTGTGAAGTGTGTGGCTCTCGCTTTTCACTAAATTCAATTTTGCAGCGTCATATGCGAACACACACTGGAGAGAAACCATATTCTTGTGAAGTGTGTGGATCTTCCTATTCAAGCAAGTCAAATTTGTGGAATCATATGCAAACTCATACACAAAAAAAAACATATTCTTGTAAAATCTGTGACTCTTCCTTTTCACGTAACTCAACTTTACAGTATCATATGCGCACACACACAGGAGAGAAACCATATTCTTGTGAAGTGTGTGGCTCTTCTTTTTCACGTAAGTCAACTTTATTGAATCATATGCGAACTCATACTGGAGAGAAGCCATATTCTTGTGATGTTTGTGGCTCTTCCTTTTCAAGTAAGTCAAGTATGCTGTTTCATAAGCGAATTCATACAGGAGAGAAACCATATTCTTGCGAAGAATGTGGATCTTCCTATTCAAATAAGTCAAGTTTCCTGTATCATATGCGCACACACACAGGAGAGAAACCATATTCATGTGAAGTTTGTGGCTCTTCCTATTCCAGTAAGTCAATTTTGTCAGATCATATGCGCACCCACACTGGAGAGAAACCATATTCTTGTGAAGTCTGTGGATCTTCCTATTCAAGTAATTCAGGTTTCCTGTATCATATGCGCACACACACAGGAGAGAAACAATATTCTTGTGAAGTCTGTGGATCTTCCTATTCAAATAAGTCTGGTTTCCTGTGTCATATGCGCACACACACAGGAGAGAAGCCGTATTCGTGTGAAGTGTGTGGTTCTTCCTATTCCAGTAAGTCAGTTTTGTCGAATCATATGCGCACCCACACAGGAGAGAAACCATATTCTTGTGAAGTGTGTGGCTCTTGCTTTTCACAAAGATCACATTTGCAGCGTCATATGCGAACACACACAGGAGAGAAACCATTTTCTTGTGAAGTGTGTGGCTCTTCATTTTCACGGAAATCACAGTTGTCAATTCACAAGCAAAAACATACAGGAAAGAAACTTTATTCTTGTGAAGTGTGTGGTTCTTCTTTTTCAACTAAGTCCGTTTTGTCAAATCATATGCAAAGCCACAAAGGAGAATAAACCATATTCTTGCAAAGCATGTGGATCTTTCTTTTCTTATACGTCAGCTTTATTGTATTAGATATGCACACACTGAGGATAGAGTGCCTTTAAGATACAAAGTGTGATGTGGTATGCCCCTGAGAGGGGAATGGTAGGATTAATATCCCTTACCCTTCTGTGTTTGAACTAACAAATCCCAAGGATGACCGTTAAAAAAGAGATATGAACGAAAATCAAATTACTTGCACTCCCTGACATATATTTGATTGGAAAGAGAAGGGAATGTTGGTCATTATAGTAGCCCAAACTAAATAGAGAGGAAGAAAAAAAAAGAAGCCAAATGATTGGCCGAAACCTTTGGCGCTGAAAATAGTACCTTTTCGTCAGAGGAAATTTGGAAAAGGCTTTTTAGTTTGAGGACTTAAGTTGGCGGACAAAGACGTCAGTCTACAGCCCAAATCTCCGGGAGGCCCCGTAAAAAGCATAGAACAGAATCTTTGGACAGTAATCAGCAGAAAGTCTAACCCAGCCAATTCTGGAGAGATGTCACTCGTGCATAAGAGAAAGGAACCCTTTGAAAAAGATAAGTACGAATTAAAACTGTTTTTCCTTCTAAATATTGGAAATTATACACATATATATATATATTCAGAAAAAGAAAGAAAGAAACTGAAAAGATTTGTTTCATAAACTGTAAATGAATGAGCGAACTTAGATACTCCGTCAAGTATAAGAAAGAAAAGAAAAGAAAAGAAAGAAGAAAGAAAGAAAAGAAAAAAGAAGAAAGAGAAACATTTGTGTTTCACACTGCCTACCTGGCTTAACAAAGCCGATAGTTTAAAAGAAAAGAAAGAAAGAAGAAAGAAAGAAAAGAAAAAAGAAGAGAGACATTTATGTTTAAGACTGTCTGCTGGTTTAATATAGCCGGCACCTTAGAAAGGAGAAAAGAAAAGAAAGGAACTGTTTCTTAAATCTCATGATTATTTGTTTGGTCATCGCTTATTAAAGCCTTGTTACATTTTAAATGCTCCCTCGTGTTGAAATGTATTCGTTATTTTGTTTATCTATCGAGTTGCCTTCTTTTGCACATTATCTTTTTCAGCTTCGTATCGCTAAATGTCTTATTCGCCTTAAAAACATTACAAGGGTGTTTTGGAAATTTGACTACAGTGAAATATATTTTTATTTTAACCTAGAAGTCAGGGCTTTCCAAGGGGGTACGAAAGTGAAGGACTTGGTGGTGTATGTGAAAGTGAAATTTGGAAGCCCCCTTACCAGCGTCGATATGAGTCTGGCCCCAAATTAACCCCCACATTATTTGCCAGTTACCTTATGCCTGAAACAGGAGTCTTGACTAGGACTTATTTTGTGAGGGGTCAAGTGCCAGACTGCCCCAACATCACTTGCGCATAAAATAAACTCTCGTCCCGAGGTAAATATTTATGCCCCGTCACAAAAGAAACACATAGAGGAGAAAAACTATATTTTTGTGAAGTCATATTTCAAGTCCTATTCTTATAAGTCAGGATTCCTGTATCATATGCGCACACACACTGGAGAGAAACCATATCCTTGTGAAGTGTGTGGCTCTTCATTTTCACGTAAATCACATTTGTCGATTCACATGCAAACACATACAGGAAAAAAACTATATTTTTGTGAAATGTATGGCTCTTCCTTATCAAGTAAGTCAAGTTTGCTGTTTCATACAGGACAGAAACCATATTCTTGCAAAGCATGTGGATCTTCCTATTCAAGTAGATCAGGGTTCCTGTATCATATGTGCACACACACAGGAGAGAAACCATATTCTTGTGAAGTTTGTGGCTCTTCCTATTCCAGTAAGTCCATTTTGTCAAATCATATGCGCACCCACACAGGAGAGAAACCATATTCTTGTGATGTGTGTGGCTCTTGTTTTCACAAACATAAAATTTGAAGAAACATATGCAAACACACACAGGAGAGAAACCATTTTCTTGCAAAGTGTGTGTGGATCTTTCTTTTCATGTAAGTCAGTTTTATTGTATTACATATGCACATACTGAGGATAGAAAACATTTTTGTGAAGTCATATTTGTCAATTCACATGGGGAAATGTACAGTAGTCAGACTGCATTTTTGTAAAGTCTTTGATTCTTTTTTTCCTGGGCAGAAAAACTTGAAGAACCATATACAAACACACGAAAAAGAGAAACTACATTCTTATGCAGTGTGTGGCTCTTCTTATAAACAAATAGAATAATTGAACCAACTTATGAAAACACACAGAGGAGAAAAGCCATATTCTTGTGAAGTGTGTGGCTTTTCCTTTTCTAGAAAGTTAGATTTACTCTACCTTATGCAAAGTCACACATGAGTGAAACTATATTTTAAAAAATCTATGGTGCTTCCTTTCCACACTAAGGTGTCTTAAAGATACATCCGGAAACATGTTTGGGAGAAAAGCCATGTTCTTGTTAAGTTGGTAACTTTTCTTTTTCACAGAATTCATATTTGCTGTATCATATAAGAAAATTTTATTCTTGTCAAGTCTGTGGCTCTTTCATTCAAGAGTGCCTTTAAGATACAAAGAAACACATAGAGGAGAAAATCTATATTTTTGTGAAGTGTGTGGCATACAATTTTGTAATAGGACTCCTTTATAGATGACTGTAAATTGTTTCTATGTCTATGAGCAGTAATGTAAACTTGTATTAATGTTGTGGTAGCCTTACCCATCTTACCTTAATGGACTCTTCTCACCGTTATCAGTAGAGAGATTTCGCTACCACAAAGGCAGATCAATATCAGTGTTATATGAACAGTATAAGACTTCTTACCTTTTCTATGTAACTCTATCTTTCTTGTGTAATATAATCTGTTATCTAATATCCGTGTTTGTGTTTTCATTAGTGACCCTTTCTGGGGCCACAACAATTAAACACAAACATATTATATACTGTATTTCATTTTTGTTCTATGCAATATAGCAAAATATAAGAATAAAAATCCTGATGATGAGAAAAAATACTAAATATTAGTTTAGGCCAACCACTGTGTTTCAACAAATAAAATGAAATTATCTAAGAGACGAAATTATGAAAATTTCTGGTAGAAAGTATTTTAAGTCATTTTGCAAATTCATAATTCCCACTGTTTGACATTTAAACTGTGTGCAAGCAAATTGCTTATGCTGAATTGAATTGTTCAAAATAGAACTGTTTGATCATTTAACTGTATGTTAACCAATGTCCGATGTTTAATTGAATTGTTAGCGATATATATATATATATATATATATAGCAATATTTAACAGGATGCTAAATGAAAATAAGTTCTGGCTCGTTCAAAAATGTTACAAATCATATATATTTGTTCAAACTATTATTTTAAATTCATAATTTCCACCCTGAAGATGACCTAATATAATTTCTGCCTGAAATTTTTGTAATTTCCTATCTTAGATAATTTCGTTTCATATTCATTTAAATATGTTTGTAGACCCAAACTAATATTTAGGAAAACTTTTTCTCATCCATTTATATGTATTTTTTCTTTCCATTTTCTTCTTTTCACAACATATCCGTCTGATAAAACTTCCTGTCTTACTAATATATATATATACAGGAAGCAGCACAATAAATTTCCAGTCTTTTTTCGTATGAGCACTTTTATTGATAGTACACACATGAAACTCTAATCAACATCGAAGTAATCTCCTCCGGCTGCAATGCACTTGTTGTACTGTTCCAACAACTTCTGGAAGGCCCCATGGAATTCCTCTTGTGTGAGTGTGTGAATCACCTTCGTCACAGCCTCTTTCATCTCCTCAATTGTCGCATAACGACAGCCTGTGAGCTTAGGGAATAATCAAAAGTTACAGGGAGCAAGGTCTGGACTATAAGGAGGGCAAGGAACTGTTTAGATGCCCATCATGGTAAAAAAGTCTGTAACAAGGATGGAGTTGTGGACTAGTGTATTGTCCCGGTGGAAATGCCACGGACCCGATTTGAAGAGTGCTGGCCTCTTCCGACGGAATCTCTTCCTGATTTCCCTTAAAAACTCAACATTGTAACCCTAACCCTTTGGCCAATCAACTCTGGTCTATTGACTTCTTTACTCCTCCCACACCTCTCATCCTCCCTCACAGACTCCCTGCATTCTTTGAATCTCTTATGCAACTCAAAAACTGGTACTTGATTCATGCAAGATAGTCGAAAAGCAGTCTGAGGCTTTCCATACGTTTCTGTGGCATCATTTTTTCCAAGTTGTAAACTCAATTTTATTGCATATCGTTCTTCTAAAGTGTCCTCATGTCCAGATTGCATTTTTGAAATTCACCACCTGTGGCAATCGGGCTTAAGTAGGGTGTATTCCAATTTCTGCTTTAGCTGTTCATTTGAAACTGAAATCATGAAAATTGGTCCGTCATCTCATAAGATAAATAGCAATAACATAGTGAATTTTCAAGAGTCTACAACAGTTTTAAATGCCTATACAAAAAAAGTCTGGAAACAAATGAATGCACCACGTAGCTGAATTAGATATAAACTCTCTTGTGTTGTTTTAGCTAGAGCCATGTACTTAGATTCACCGGTGGACAGTGCAACTGTAGTTGCTTTTTTGACTTCCATGAGAGAGGCGAGCTTTCTTTGTTTAAATAAAAACAAAATCCTGTTGTACTACATAGATCACTCTGATCACACACCCAATCTGTGTTGCTGTAAGTTAAGATCCCTAACTCCTCACTTTTCTGGTAACACAGTTCGAAATGGGTTGTACCTCTTAAAAACTTTAGGATATGTTTTGCTGCTCCCCCATGTTGTTAACGTGGCTTTAATAGATGCTGTGATAATTCACCAACAAATTAACTCAAATCTAGTCTGGTATATGTCATTAGGTAGATTAGGCTACCAATAATTTCATGGTATTTTCTTAAATCAACAGGGTCACTGTTGTTACTGAGATCCATTTTTAGTTTGCATGGTGTTGCTCTTGGTTTGCAGTTTGACATATTAAATCTTTCCAACACCCTTCCTATGTATTTGTTTTAATTCATTTTAACACGTCCTTGTGTTATGTGAAAATCTATCCCTATGAAATGGTTGAGTTATTATCCCAGACCTTTCATTTTAAATTCTGACATCAACATTTTCTTGACATTACTAAGGGAGATAACTTTGTCAGCTGCAATGATTAAATCGTCAACCCAGGATACGGTTAACAATCTTTCCTTTTGTTTCATATAAACACAGTCGTCTGCTGGATTTTGTATAAAATCATTCCAGATGAGACATCCATGTAACATTTTGTTCCGGTTTCTGCCTGATTGCTTCAGCCCATATAGAGATTTGTTTAGCCTATAGACTAATTTATTTGTTTTCAATCCTTCAGGCTGCTCCACAAAAATCTCATAGTCAATTAGTGCATGCAAATATGCCGTTTTTACATCCATCTGGTGGATAATCAGATTATATTGCACCACAGCGAAATTAGACAAAGGAAAATAGAACATGTGTGCTTCTTGAAAAGGAGAATAGAAGATTGATTTTTTTTTTACAAAATGGAGAGTTATACAAAACAACTGTTTTGGTCATCTAAGTTGATTTACCTCTTTTTAACAATAATCTTTTCCTTTAGGCATTAACTTAGGGTCAAGATCCAGTGTGATAGAAAAGACTTGGAACGCATAACATTCACCAAAATAACCTTTCAACTTTACGCGGCAGCTGAAAATTCACTTCTACTTGCAGTGACTTAAGATAAAACGATTTCATTTTTTTTCAGGTCCATCCAAAAAAATAAAATTTTGTAGTACTCATTTTGTGTAATTTTTAGTAACATTTGTCCATTACACTACGCGTCCTGGACCCAACCTTACCTGCTCCAACCCTCACTCTTCCTTGCCCAGTCGGCTGAGGCTGTAGAATACACTGATTGCTTCCCTGCGGAGGGGTAAGGCCCCACCCCAACGAGTGTCCTAGATATGACACTAAACAATTTGATGGTGAGGTTCCAGTAATGTTGGACCTTTGGGGAATGCGGAGTACCCCTTCATTGCCATTCCTCCTAGGTCCATTCTGGCTCCGCGTGGTCGCACCTGATAGGGCCCTATCTATGGGTTAAATAGAACTACCGGGATACTTATGCTAAACTGATTTGTTTGACTAAACTGAATTGATAGAAATAGAAATGTTTTTGACAATTAAACCGTATTTATATTCAAATTATGTGCTTATGCTATACTGAAACCATACACACATTTAAACCCTGTGCTTATGCTAAACTGAATTATTTTAAATGGAACTGTTTTTTGACATTGAAACTGTACTTACACTTGACTGATTTGTTTAATATAGAACTATTATGACATTTAACTATGTGTAAACAAAATTTGTACTTACACTAAATTGAATTAGTTGAATTAGAATTGCTTGAATAAACTGAATAGTTTGAAATAGAAATGTTTTGACTAATAAACTGTGTACTCATACTAAACTGAATTGTTTCAAATTGAACTGATTATTTACATAAAAATGGATTTGGCATTGAATAACCTACAAAGGTTGATATGCCATAAAACCCAACCAATAACCAATCAACCAACCACGGAACCACACTCTTCCCTTTTATTTCCTCCATTTTGATAGGTACATCACCATTCCAAATAGGGATTGCTTGGCTTTTTTCTGTCCTCTGGCCATCAGCAAACAGCAGTTGGTGAGGTAACCAAATGGGGTTATTTTCCTAATTTCAGTCTTTGTTTTGATGGGTTTTCTCCCAGTCTCTTATGGTTTTTCATTGTATTAAAATTATCTTGGGGCTTTTAAGTATGTCATTGTGTGACAGTGGTATTTTTGGTAAATGTGGTATTTTGGTGACTAGCGTGAATGGTTAGCATGACTGGATAATTGTTTTGCATGAATGGCGTGGCGATTAAAGCTGGCTAGGGACGTGGCCGTCGCTATAATACCAAGGTCTGCTCGATCAAATGTGACGTCATGTCAGTGGATCTGCCGTGACCTGCCGATAAACGCAAACAGATCAGGTTACACGCCCGCTTTAGAACAATTATATCCGGGTACGGCCTTTTACTTTCTAACGACCTTGACATCTCGTTACAGCTAAAAAAAAAAGGATAAATTAAAATTAACAATATTTACAAGACACTCCGGCCAAAAATAACTTGTCAACAATGGAACTAATAGTCGTCGCCAGCTTATAGCCGGTTAAAAGAATACTTAATTGCTACACTCATTTTTTATAAAAGAATTTCATATTCACGCGGCTGGAGCTGTGTGTCACAGCACCTTCATAATATCAACAAGCCCTTTTTCAACGCTCGTCGGCTAGCTCTTCGCTTGCGAATTTTGAACTTATCCTTCGGTCTCAGGGGGCCTTCCCCCCAGGCTTTTACCTCCCTCGGGAGGGTTGGGTTTATTGCCCGGCGCCTGAGGCGCCCCAAAAGGGGAATGCCGACGGGACCGAGGGCATTTTTGGAACCTGCCGGATGCGCGTGGGCTACGGCCCTGCACCCGGACCCACCATAAAAAGGCCTTGTGCCATACTTGCCCGTTCGGTGGGGCGAGCAACAAATACCGCTAGCTCTTCGCGAAGCTCATTTAAGGAGGAATCCTGCATTATGTGTGGTTGCATTCACCTTACCTTCCGGCGTTGATCCCACTTCTCGTGGTAGATCTGCCTTTCTCCCACCTACATAGGTATACACAAAGGTCCTTTTAAGGATCAATAAAGGTCTTAAACACTCAGTCGATTCCCTCGACTGAGTAGCGCTTTACTAGAGGTAACCTTCTGCGGGTCGGAGCATCTCTGGCAGCCTTAACTGGCTCGCCGAAATAGACGGCCCGGAGGCAAACACGAAGACGGATTCTAAGACCAACCGGTCTTAACCCTCGCTCGGTTCCGCTTGTCCGATAAGCTGCGCTGCGCTAATGGCACGGTCCAGCCTTTAGCTACCGCTTCGCTATCTGCGCAGCGCTAAGATAACGCCTCGGCCTCCTGGCCTCCTGGCCTCGGCCTCCTAGCCTGTCCGCTCGTTTGTGCTGAGCTTCGGCGCGGCTCAGCCTTAGCTCCCGTCCGACATGTCCGTACGGCTTTGACACGGCAAAGCCTTCGTTTTTGTCCGACCGTCCGTACTGCTTCGGCACGACAAAGCCTTAGCTAGCGTCCGATACGTCCGCACGGCTTTGACACGGCAAAGCTTTCGCTTCCGTTCGATACGTCTGCACGGCTAGCGGGCACGACAAAGCCCTAGCCTTTTCTCGACTCGTTCGCTCGATCTCGTCTGTACTAAGGCCTGGCAAACCTTAACCACGGTCTCAGACCTTTCACTTGGTCCCTAACACTAAGACACGGCTCAGTCTTAGTCACTAGCTCGCCCGACCACACGAACAAGCTGCCATAACCGAACTCGACCTTGACGCTCCTGCAAGGTACCACGCAATCCACGTAACGACTCGCTGTTACGGACTGTCCTACCACTGCAACACCTGGTTCACGTACGACCCGCTGTACGAGTCAGTAAGACAGATGTACTTGAAACAGAGGTTAGTTGGGCCTCCCAACTTATGGAATACCATATAGAGATGGGTGGACTGGATGATTCCTTGGCTGTACCAACTGACAGTTCTATATGGTATTCCATAAGTTGCGAGGCCCAACTAACCTCTGTTTCCAGTACATCTGTCTCTGGAGTGTGAGACAATTCCAGTTTAGTAATACATACTTCCATTTCATGAATATACTCCAAAATATCCTTTCGGAAGGTAGCATAAACTTGTGGGGTCACTCTATCCCCATGGCACAGCTTCAACCGTTCCTCAACCTTGATTTTCAGTACGGTCATCCGTCTAAGGATCTGTTCCCTGGAAAACTGTGTGGTTGGTATGGCTAATGACGCTGAACGCCTAAATTTTTTGAAATGCTCCCTTACCGACCGAGGCTTGCGGCTAATCAACCATCTAAGCTGCACTAACACAAACTATCTACGTGCCCTTTCTTTACTGAAGAAGGAAGACTTGAATATCGATGAGATCATTGATCAAATATTCCAAGACATATTGGATTACCTACTAAAGAAGGAGATTTCCTACTCGGAATTTGGCAAGGAGCTAAAGGGGGAAATGATTGGGTTGACCGGGAAGCGCATTCCATCCTTGTCTTCCATATTGGAGCTCACAGGAGAGGCAATTAAACGACTACAGGTCAAAATAGGCACATCTGCTAATTCTTCTTTAGATACTGGACGGATTTCTTCTCAGGGAGTGGCACGTAGACCCAAGAATACATCCTCTTTCCATATCGGTGCCGGCCCTCAGACGTTGCCTGGGTATTCTCGAAGCTTGCCCCCCATTTTGTTTGTGACTTTTTTCAGGGGGAAGAAGTCTGTCGTTGTTAATTGCCTCCTGGACACAGCAGTGGGAGGTTATATCTGTCTGCTGAGGTACTGCGTGGCTGGGGCTCAATAGAGACAATTAGCATGAATTGCCAGATTAGATTATCCACCCTGATTGGCGAGTGTGATCAAACGTTCTAGGAAGTGGCTCTGGAAATCGATTTGGGTTGTGGAAAACCAGTTACATCTCATGTTTTAGTAGCCGAGTCGATAGATTTGTCTGTCCGACTAACAAATTTGGAACCTTTGTTAAATGCCTTCCTGGATGCTAAATGTTCCCTGGCTGGGAAATTTGAGACTGGCTCTGACTTTATACCGATCAAGGGTATTATCGGTTTAGACCTCCTGCATCAATTGGGCCCCTGTCAGCTTGTTCCTTGTTTGAAGGGCTGGGCCTTTTCCACACCAGCAGGTGTTGTTCCATTTGGAGCCGTGGAATCCTTCTTCTCCAAGGATCACACTCTCCACGAGGTGGCACATCTCTCGTTTAACTCGGTAATGACACAAACTCCTAAAGTGAAATCATCCCACCTGTGTTTTGTTCTCGAAAGCCAACCCTCTTACCTAGACCCCTTGGCAGAGTTCTTCCCTGATAGTGAAGTACAGAGGGGGTTAGAACAGATGTTCAACTTGGAATCTCTGGGAATACATGATGAAAATCACTTCTCTGACTATGATCAAGAGCAGGTGAGGCACTTTCAAAATGCCATAGAGTTCAAGGATGGCAAGTACTATGTGGAGCTTCCCTGGCATGCTGACAAGTTGGCCAGGGTCCCATCTAATCATGCGGTTTCCTTGCGTATCTTGGACCGGGTGACTAAGGACCTGATAAAAACAAATATGTATCAGGACTACTTGGAAGTGTTCCAGCAGCAGGAGCGGGAAGGTATAATTGAGGAGATCTTCATGCCCGTCCATGAATTTGGGAATTATGTGTGGATACCACATCGACCTGTTGTTAAGTGTGACCCTACAGCTACGACCAAGATCCGTCCTGTGTTCAACTGCAGCCTGAAGACCGGTAACGGAATGTCTCTAAATGAAGCCGCCTACTCTGGCATCAACCTCACAGGAGACATGTTAAATTTTTTGATGAGCTTCAGAGCTAATAATTACATTCTGCTGGCGGACATTCGAAAGGCATTCCTGATGATTCGTCTCAGCCTGGAGGCTGACAAAAACAAGTTCTGTTTCTTCATCAAGGACGGGGATCGTCTTCGATGTTTTCGATACTCTACACTGATTTTTGGATTCACTGCCAGCCCGTTCATACTGGGATGTATTCTTAAATTTCATGCAGCTCGGTACCCATTAGATGATTGCCGTAAAATGATGGAAAACCGATTTTATGTGGATAACTTAGTTACAGCTGAAGCGGATCCACATAGACTTGTTGAACTATATTCCCTTACAAAGGAACGTCTGCAAGAGGGAGGATTTATTCTCCAGTCCTGTAATACCAATGTTGACGCCCTCCGAGATAGGATGAGAAGGGATGGTACGCTGAGTGTACATGACAAGGAATGGGAGAAGGCACTGGGGTATCGACACCATCCCCTTTCTGAAAAATTGCATGTGGTCCCTGTCCAGTGTGATCCTGGTGCCTCAACGAAGAGAAGGATCCTTTCTGAAACTTAAAAAATTATTCGATCCATTGTCTCTCTGCCTCCCGGTTACAGTCCGAAGCCGTGTTATTCTTAGGACTATGTGGAGGAAACAGTTTGGTTGGGATGATCCTCTTCCTCCTGAGATTTTGAGTAGTTGGAGGGAGCTTGCTAAGGACCTGTCAGGATTAAGGGATATTCATTTTGATAGACAAGCCTTTGTTTCAGGACAACCTGGCGACTTGTACATCTTTTGTGATGCGTCTAAGGAAGCTTATGGATTTGCGGCATATGTGGTACATGACAGACGATCCTGCTTGCTGTTCGCTAAGGTGAAGGTTGCCCCAATGGAAGAAAAAACTCTGCCTGTATTAGAGCTAATGGCAGTTTATCTTGCTCTAAAATGTCTGCCAACCATCTTGAGTAATTGTGAGCAGTTTGTTCCAACTAAGTTATGTGTGGCCACCGATGCCCAAATGGTGTTGTCTTGGCTGTTATCACAATCTATGGCGAGCAAGAACATTTTCGCCAAAAACAGATTGAAGGACGTCCTACGAATGAATCGTGAGTTAGAATCTCAATATGGACTAAAACCTCTTTTTAATTATGTGGTCACGACACAAAATCCAGCCGATATTATAACAAGAGGATTAACATTGAAGAGGTTTCTCTCCAATTTTAAATTTTGGTATGCTGGTCCCCCTTGGCTAGGTGAAGGACTCCTTCAGTGGCCTGCACCAGAGTTACTATGTTTAAATAAACGTTGCCAACAGATGGCTCGTGCTTCTATGAACTGTTCACTGGTCTTGGACCAAGAATGTCCTTCTGTCATACCCATCCATAGGTTCTCAACTTTTTCTCGTCTGCTGAGGGTTACTTCGTTGGTCTACAAGTTTTTGGCCATCAAACTGGGGCGCGTATGGGACAACAATTCCAAGGCCGCAATCTACTGGATGAGATTACTCCAGAAACAGGAATTTCCTGCAGAGATTGAGTATCTGAAGGAGCCTATGAGGAACCAGTAACCCATGCGAGTTCGCACCTTGGATCTTTTCCTGGATTCTGATGGATTAATCCGCTCTAGGGGAAGACTGAATCGATCATCACATCTTGCGTACGAGGTAAAAAATCCCATTTTGCTAGGGAAACATCACCCTGTTACAAAACTCGTTATTGTAGACAGTCATGTGAAATGTTCTCATTTGGGAACTGGAGCAACTTTGGCTGAGTTAAGGCAGAGTGGCTACTGGGTTCCACAGGGTAGACAAGCAGTAAATAAGGTCTTGGCATCTTATGCTAGATGTAAGCGGTACAATTCCAGACCTGTACTACCCAATACTGTAGCCAGTCTACCGGCTCCTCGTGCTGATTTTGAAGTGCCGTTCCAACGTACTGGAGTTGACTTCACCGGCCATGTCTGGTTAAAGGATGAAAGTTCGGACCGAAAAATGTACCAACTGATTTTTACTTGCATGAATGTGAGAGCCGTCCATATAGAGGTGGTTCCGGACATGAGCGTGCTGTCCTTTTTTCAAGCTCTGGTCCACTTCACAAATCAATATGGAGTTCTGAGGGCTATTTATAGTGACAATTCCAAAACCTTTATTGGGGGTGGGAAACTCTTTGACCGTCTTTTTCTAATGAACGAATACCAGGATAAATTTGGCTCTTGTGGCATGAGACTTAATACGATTCCCTTGTTTTCGCCATGGTATGGTGGGACTTGGGAACGTTGCATCAAAACAATAAAAATCTGCCTGTTTAAGATCATTGGTAGGAGAAGATTGGATTATTTTACGCTAGTGACCGTGATCTCTGACATTCAGAGGTCGGTGAACAATAGACCTCTAACCTACCAGGTGTCTGCAGACAGTAATGCTATGGCTGTCACTCCCAACATGTTCTTGAACCCTAACAAGAACCCCGGGTTATTGTTGCAATTGGGGCAGAGAGATCTTGCTATGGCAGTGCCACCCAGCAGGGAGAGGCTGATCAGAACCATGGAACTCAGGAATGAATGGTTGGCTGACTTCCATAAGTTGTGGTACAATGAATACCTTTTGGACCTAGGACGGAAATCTCCTGGACACTCCCGATTGCGATCGGAGAATCGCCTTCAGAAGGATGATGTAGTGCTGGTCAAGAGCCCCTTAAAACCGAGACCATTTTGGATTTTGGGAACCATTGTGGAGCTTATCCGAGGCAATGATGATATAGTCTGATCAACCCGTGTCAGGAGGGGAGATGGTCTTGAGGAAGTCCACTCGTTGAAACACCTATATCCTTTGGAGCTTTCTGTCACTCCTAACAATATTACACAACCAGAGGTCACAGATTATATCCAACCGACCGGGAATGATCCAGCTGTTGGTGGGGACACGGAGCCATCGTGTTAATCTCCCCTTGCAGAAGACCCTGTCTGGTTGTGCCCAATATGCAATGCACCTCAACAAGATCAGGACATGATTGGATGCGATTCATGTGACGAATGGTATCATTTTCGATGTGTTGGCATTGATGAGGCACCCCCAAGACGACGGAAATGGTACTGCCCTGAATGCGCGCCCAGAAAACGACGTAGTGGTAGACCAAGTCTTCTACCTGCATAAAACGGCAGCAAACAATAGCGTGTTGTAAGGGACAAAGGAGGATACCATGTTCCTTATAAACGGTGGATTGGACATCATGTTCTTTTATTTCTTTTTCCCTCTTGAATTTTTTCTTTTTCTTGTTTTGTTGGGAGTGTGTGGAAAAAGAAATGAGTTAAAGTGTTACTTACCTCTTGCGGGCTCCGTTTCGGGGGATATATTGGCAGACATGAATGTCTATCAGCTTCTGATATTTATGGTCAGAGTTGAGAGTAGGAGGGGTGAGAGTGAGAGGTGATTACAACCTATATATTCAGGTTCAGTCACCTCTTCCTCGTCATTCTAAATCGTGTTACCAAATAGACCAGACTGTTATTTTTCTACCCCAGAAATTGGGATAGTCCTGTTACCACACCTTGTTGGGCGGGTCGCTTAAAGAGCAATTCTTTTTTGCAACCCCGATTGCTGTCTGCACTTTAAGTATCGCCCTGCTACAATTTCTTTTTCGACAGTTCAAAGGATTACATTAAAAAACCTCCAGTATAATGCCTTGGCATTACTTCTGGAGAATGTTTTATTTTCAATGGTGAAATTTGATGAACCTGAAGTGAGAGAAGAGGTTATAAAAAGAATTTTGGCCATTAGGTACGTTTATATTTATTCATACAAAACTGGTTGAAGTACTTGTGCCAATTTATTGAAACATTTTAAAGATTACATCTGATTTCACCAAATATTATTAAAGCAGAACAAATTGCATTTAAAAATTAAACTCAAATTATTTTTATATTCTTTCAGAAGAGGAAAGCCAGTCAAGAAAAGATTTTAAAAGATCCTAATGATCAACTTTAAAGCTGTGCACTGGACTGATTTAATTGATTTGTCAGTAAATGGAGTCTGTGAGCCACCACTCACACTAGACTTTTCTGACGATGAATTACAGAATTCATTGTTAACTGGTGAAAAGATTAACTTGCCAGATTTTCCTTCACATTCCCAAGGTGTGGAATGGGCAGTTAAGTTAGTAACGAAGGCTTCTCAATCCGTGTATGGCTTTGAAGCAAGACACCAGCACATACTTGCAAAAGTTTTGTGCCGACAATTGAGACCAGCGTTTTCATCTAAGGGCTCATATATGGAACTATTTGATTCCATATATTAAAAATAATTAAACAATTATTTGTTTTTTTATTTGTTGTATTTCAATTCATATCAGGAAAAAGTTTTTTTTCAATATATTTGAATATTACTGCTTGAATAATAGCATTTTAGATTTCACACAGGTAAAGCAGGGTGGGGTAGGGGTTCAATTTTCAATTTGAAGTTTTCTTATAATTTATTTATTATATTTCCATAAAATAAAATAAGATTTCCTAATTTAAATATTGAAATTGTTTGGTTTTTACATCAATATTTAGGCCAAATCTGGCAAAATCGAGGACATTTCAGTACGTGTTTATTCAAAATCTTTCATGCCAAATTAGCAAAAAACCGTTGAAGATTCAGATCTAACTTTTGGTGTGAGTATTTAATAGGTATATACACAACTTTCAGTGCATTATTCTTTTTGATATTTAAAAAAAGTGAAAAATCAACCTACCCTAATATATATATATATATATATATATATATATATATATATATATATATGTACATATATTTACACATATATACACATAGATATATATATATATATACATATATATTTTCTAAGAATTTTTTTTGATATTTCATTGAAAAGAAAACACAATTTTCTTAAATAAAATATTTAAAAAAAAATTAATTCAAATATTTTTAGAAAATATAATGTTTAACAATTTTTTTTTTTTTTTGGCTTCAGTTTAAATTTTAAAACTGCTTTCTTGTGCTACGACAAAATTAATTTTTAACAAAATTTGAATTTAGCGCCTGTTGAAATGAAGGGTGATTAAAATTTTAAGAAGACACTTTGTTAAATGGACTTGAGGTAAAATTCTCCCTTTTAATGGCATGTTTCCATTTATCAAATAAATGTTTACTTTTTGGAAACGAAAAACAATGAACTAAGGCATGTTTTGTTCTGCAACTGAGTAGACGCTGAAAGACGCCGGGTTGTAAATAAAACAGATATCCACTGATAGTGACGTCAGTAAGTGAATTTCAATCATGTGACAGGCTTTGGTTATATATATCGCCGAGGCCACGCTAGGATCCCCTTAGTTATCACAAAAACAGAGAAGACCGCTTCTCTTCCCCACTTATTTTTGGGGTTTTGTGCCCAAAAAAACTACATTATGTTTTTTTACAATGTTTTTATTTTTTATAAATCCAAATGGATGTGAAGGAGGCAGCTTCGAGAATTGGTTTAGTTTGTTTTGTTTTATTTTTTTTTTGTTTTTTTGTTGTTTTTTTTTATTTCATTGCATATCAACTTTTTCAGGTTATTTGATGCCAAAGCTAATCTAGAAGAACAGTAGTGGTGCTATTTAACCCATAGCTGGGAGGATAAGGGGATTCATACCTTTCCCAAGGGTATTTGCCCGAAAGTGAACGTTGTAGCGCGACTGGTGTACGAAATCGCTTACTACGATTCGGCAGTCCATCGCTTTAACCATAACACCATGGGGACAGCCCCTTGGGAATTAGATGACGACAACGACGACGAAGAAGAAGAAGAAAAAGAAGAAGAACAGCAATGATGACGAAAGCGATTTCACGTGTAGATTTACAGAAACTTTTTCCTTCATAATTCGGCATAAGTATACTTTTCTCTTTTCCGTCGTTCATTCCTTTTCAGCACCTCTGGGAGACCTTTGGTGGTGTAATGGTTAGCAAGCTTGACTAGCAAATCTACACGAGTGAGTTCGAGTCTCATTGGGTGCCCCATTCATTCGGCTTTGTGCCACATCGAAGCAAAGAGCTTCGTAAATTACTATTCCTTTTCAATCCAAACAACCTACAGTAGTGGATGGGGATAAATAGAAAAAGTAAGTGACCAACTTCTTAATCGTTCCCAAAACACCAAAATCTCTTGTACCCCATATATGTAATGTTATTTTGCTATGATACTAATAAATATGATGTTTATTATCTTTCAAATAAAACTAAAACATTACCTTGAATAACAACTTTAATTATTTTTAAGAAATCGTTTTAACGGGAAAAAAGGGCGTAATTTTGTTATTAACCGAAAAATTCCTTTGCTCAAATATAGAGCAACATTTTGTCACACTGATTCATGACGCAAAATTTACTAAATTCAACCCCCCCGACACACACACACACACACACACACTTGTAACAAGTACCTCACCACGACAGCAGAAATTGAGCCAAATAGTTCGTGGTTTTAGAAGTCTAGTCGAAGTGGAATCAACCTTTGGGGAAGTAGTCAAATTATTTAACACGCAAAATAAACTGACGGATGTTCACCAATCAGACATAAGCAAAATACTGCTCTGCTTTTTCCACCCCAAACTTAGTTTCTTATATGCTCATTAAATCTCGCCACTTCACGTGGGCTTATCACATTGGTAATATCCTAACTAACAAAAGGGAAATAACATCTGATGCCACAGGGGTTACGGCCCCTACTACATCCGGGGGATTTGGTCAATAAAGGAATGTACCAGGCATAGCAGCAGATGTTCGTTCTCCCTCTGTCTTCAATCACCATTCATCTTATCGATTCATCTTGGTAATAGTCCATACCTAGCAAGTATCCATTACCTCAGATATAAAGACTTTACAACATTCTCCTCCATAAAATAAGTCACACCTCTTGCTTCTTTTTCTTCTTCTGGTTTCCGCCTGCCAGTAGCAGAGAGAGCACAACCTCTGTTTCTTGGAGGTACGATTGTTCGTGGCATTACTTCTACACTCCCCCCTGATCCTATGATCACACATGAAACAATCGGGTGGTGGTCTTTTGCGCCGTGTGCTTCTTCGTGGTAGTATAATCACTTGGTCTTCATTAGAAGTGTTACTGGAAGAGGCATCACCTGCATTTATGCTGGGTGCCTGTTCACACGGTCTCTCTCTAATGGTTACTAATCTTACACTTGCATCCTCTGAAATCTTATCAGAACAGACCGTCGGCTGGCCTGGTCCCACTATGGGTCGCAGATCTTTCACATGGCGTGGCATTCCGTCGACCGTTATGTTCTGTACACTGGTAATCCCGGTCACACGTCCAACTTTATATTTTGTGGTACATCGTCCATGTGGAGTCTTTACCCACACTCGTCACCCGGTTTGAAAACGGCCTGCTGTTGATTATGTGTCGTCGCTGGTGTTTCATTGATTCCTTTCAGCCGTATGCAGTACCGATAGACCATATTGGCTGCTGCTGTAGCAGAGGATACGTCATCCTTTGGCGTGACGTTGTACCAGTAAACTGCTTCTGGTTTTGTACACTGTTTTCTGTCAGCGATCCTTTTTACAGTTCTGTGACATCGCTCGATGATGCCGTTACCGGAGGGGACGTATGCACGGCGGAATTGAAGTCAGACTCTCCACTCATTTTGAAAGGTTTTAAGCAGGCTGTTCCAAAAGGCAGTGTCATTATCTGTGAGAATCTCTGTCGGCGGGCCCCGCTCATAGAAGAGCGCCTTCAACTGATTGATTACACTTGTCGCATCTTGTCGAGAAAGACGTCGCCAGATGGCAAACCGAGCGGGGCCGCAGTCGATCACCGTCAAAAAATGGGACCCGTTACAATGGGTAATATCCATCGCCACCCGGTGCCATGTTTGTTTAACATTCAAAGCCCCCTTTGACCAGTGCACGGGTGCTGGATCGATCGACTGACACTCTTCACATTCTCTGACGACGGTTTTCACTGCGGCCTTAGAGACCCCAGGGGCAATCTGTTTCACAAAATAAAGTGTCCGCGCACACCAGGATGACCGCTTTGTCGGTGAACAATTTTGATCTGGTTAAGCCCAATTGAGCTCACGGACACAGTGCAGGCAGGTTATACAGGCTCAGTGTTCCTTTTAATTGCATGAAGCCACCTCTGAGGCACTCTAGTCAATCGATCTACCTTATTTTGGCTAGATTTAACCAAGGACACATTCATCGACAGCGCGTATTCTTTCACCAGTTTTATTATGGTGTCAAGCCACCGTCAAACGAGCATCTTGCTTGCGGCTTTGGTTCGTACCCTGGCTTTGTCGGTAAGGGTGTCCGAGATCCATTTATGGACACCCGCAGAATCTGTGAACAAATACAAGGTGGTCGTCTTCCAGAGGATTGCCAAGTTTATTCCTTTAATAATCGAATTCTGTAAGGTTAATATGTTAAGAGTCCATTGCTGGTCGTAACCAACAAGCATCCTCTACTACAGCCCCATCATATACAAGTGACACGCCGGTAGCGAGAGAGCTAGCGTCAACCCATACGCTAAGGGCTTCGCCGTCGACGCACCATTTGCCCCGCGCCGGGTCTTCCTTGCGCACTCTAGTGAGAACCTCTTTAATCATAGTGTTGAGAGGGGCGTCGTCAATTTTGTCATCCCATCCAGCGATGATGTCAGATGCTCTCCGCTTGATGAACGCCACAGCTACACGAAGCCAACTACCCACGGGAAGGTGCCCAACCAATTTGCCGCATAGTTAAAATACGTTCCGTCGCCTGACGACATAAGGCATGTCTGGGATTTTGTTCCCTCTTCTCAAATACAGAGAGTTATCCTCTCCCCAGACCTGTAACCCAAGCTCTCGCGCACCATCCTGTAGCGTCTCCAGCTCCTTGCTGAAGAGGCCGAAGCTGCTGAGAGGCTCCTACACACGTGCCGCAGACACAATGCTCTTGTCCACATACACATCATCAATATAGGCAGATGTTGCCCGCTGTATGCACTTGTCCTTCGTCAAGATAGCATCAACAATTGTCTGCATGATGGATGGTGCGACATTGAGACCAAACCCCATGCGGGTCAGGCAATACCTTCGTCCCTTAAACAGTACAGTTTGATAGGACCACAGTGATTGGGGCACGCGTACTTGAAGGTATGCCTTGCGAAGGTCTAACACGGATACATTCGATCCTGCTCGCCGCCATTCTCTCAACTTTTCGGTGCATATGTCTGCACGAGCCGTAAATGGAAACAGGTGATCATTTAACTCCCGATATGGGAGAACCGGCCTTACCCTTTGTTTATTCTGCTGGATGACTGCAATTAATGGGATCAGGCCCTTCAGAGACCCCAATTTATCTTCCGGGTAAGGAACTAACCACCCATTGTCAATCCAGTTTTGTAGCTTTTCATCGTATTCTGCACGAGCTCTTACAGGGATGGTATACTCCGGTACTCTGTTGTATAACTTTTCTAGTGGCTGATCATCGGACCACTCCCATGGTACTGTCCAGGATTTGGTGCGTTGGTCGAACTCTGCGCGAAAGTCAGGCTGTTCTAGCTCTATTGTCACACCCAAAGTTTGAGCCGCCTCAGCAAAACGTGCCTTTCCTCCTTCGTCGATGTGCACGCCACCCAATTTCTTGATGACGTCCATTCCCAGAAGGAGGTCGAATCCCAATGGCTTGCTGTTTACCACTAGCACATTCGTCTTTAAGGGATTTTCTGTTGGTCACTGTTAAATGCTATGCTACCAACACCATGGCTTAAAAGACACTTCCTGCTTGCTGTCAGAATTGCGGTACTTTTCCATACTTCGGGTCGACATAACATTCCACTCACAGCGGATGAGGAGCAGCCGAAATCCACCAACGCTATCCGATCCAATCCATTGACTTTCACCTTCATTACAGGAAGCACTTCTTCTAGTTTATGTGGGTAGAGAGTAGTACCGGCTTCTCGCACCTTGCCTAGTTTTCCTGGACACCTCGATGCGACATGTCCTTGTTGTTGGCCCTGATAACAGCGTATCTCCGGGAGCGCTCTTCGTGATTTGCTCCCGGGCTGCCGACAGTCTTTGGCAAAGTGATTGGGACCTCCACACTTGTAGCACTGCACTACGACTGCATTTAGCTTGTCGGGAGTTGAAGCTGGGGCCACAGGCACACGAGGAAGAACTTGGCGTCGCCCGGCCGCCACAGCAACACAGGCTCATCGACCTCTGCATCTTTCGTCATAAGAGCTCGAGCTCTAGCAAGAATCTGTTGTAGAGTCATGTGTTCCATCCTTTAGGACCCACGCAATTGTCGTCTAACTCGACTGGAGAGTCCTGACACAAAGCGCAACTGAGCCATCGGTCAGAGGTGTTTTCTTCGATCAGACGCACAAGGTCCTGTAGGTAACTCAAATATTCGTACACTGTTTCCCCGGGGCGTAAACGACGCGAGGTAAATGTGTCAAATGCAACAAAAAGGTCCGGCGCAAAAGCCACGAGGGGGGCTTCTTTTACCTCTTGTACATCCTCCCTTTGGTCACAGGTTAACTGTCAGTATACTGACAGAGCCCCACCTCTCAGCCTGAGTGGTAGAACACGTTCAACGTTGTCAACACCACACATTTCGGACACCAGCTCCACCTGTTCCAACTATTCTGACACCGTGTGGTCGGATGAGACGCCATAAAATTCGGGAATCAGCCGAATGTCAAATGCTTTACCCGCCATTTGCGTCTGGTTACACGTAGGCCGAACTAGCTTGTTCGTGGTTTTAGAAGTCTAGTCAAGGTGGAATCAATCTTTTGGGTGGTAGTCAAATTATTTAACACGCAAAATAAACTGATGGATGGTCACCAATCAGACATATGCAAAATATTGCTCTGCATTTTCCACCTCAAACTTAGTTTCTTATATACTCATTAAATCTCGCCACTTATCGTGGGCTTATCCCATTCTCCTCCATAAAATAAGTCACCCCTCTTGCTTCCTTTTCTTTTTGTTGTTTCCGGGTGCCGGTAGTAGAGAGAGCACACCTTCTGCTTCTTCGAGGTAATTACTACTAGACTTTTTACAAAATATATAGTTAGCTGAAATTGGGCGACAACTACCAATTTTATATTGAACCTCATTACGCGTATATAAATCATACGTAAATAAATTTTTCAAGATATAACGGACTAAATAAGGTCCGGAACTAATTTTCACTAAACACCGTTCATTTCCGTTGTTTCTGGTAAAAAATACTCGATAAATCTTTCGCCTTTTCTGCAGAAATTAAAATTCTTTCCATCTATCATCAAAGAACGACAGCAACAACAAAAAAGGACAAGGTATTTGATTTTAATTCTAATTTGGTTTTTATCGTAAACTTAATCATCCGAAATTAATTTTAGAGTCCTCACCCCTCGTCATGAAACTTTATGTTAATTTTCTTTTAATATACATTCAAAAAAACTTTCTTTAAAATATGGATTACAATCTAGAAATATACATTGTAAAATAACATTGACCCACGGAAAAATGGAAATTCTTTCGTCTGGAGGCTTCACTTTTTTTCAAACAATTTTAATTTGCTTATTTTTTTTTTTTTTTAATTTTATCATTCATTTTGGCCCAGATCGTCTGGATGTTTTCATAGAAAAAATTGTTGGCTCATGTTATCCTTTATAGAAAAAAATATCGTTTCAAATTCTTAATGCAGATAATTTACTCACAGTTTTATCATTTCAAGTATTCCATACTAAAACAAATTGGTGCACAATTAGATTGTATGAAGTGACTATTTATATTTAGTATTGATATATCTATTATATTTTTTACTGCTTTAAGAGTTTTTCACACCAACGTTAGCTGATGGTTCCTTACAGGATTTTGAATGATAGCGAGTCTCAAGGACTCTCCTCAGTATTTTGGCCAATCTCAATAATACTGTACTCTGAATGGTCTTCTCTGTATATATCGTATTGTAGTTGTCTCCCTGCAGTCTCTAATCCTTGGAGGAAGGGGAATTAAAAAAAAAAAAAATAAAAAAAAAAAAGGCATTCATTATGGTGGCCTTGGAATAAACATGTGTGACTTAACCTCTTTGTTTCTGGTGCATTTTATATCCCCAGTCCCACTCATTGATCTAGTGGGTTGAGTGTTCGCCAATGGCCTGGGAGACCAGGGTTCAATCCGAGGTTCAGTCATACCAAAGACAAAAAAAGTAGTTCTTGATACTTCTATGCTTAACACACATCATTATAAGGTACATATCAACGGTAAAATGGAGAAATCCATGACAAGGAGTAGTGCCCTACTTAACACTTCGGTGTAGTAGCTGTTGAAAAGGGAGCCTTCGAGTCACCCTTGACTATGGTGCTTACCCCTCCTCACGAAATTTTATGTTAATTTTGTTTTAATATACATTCTAAAAACTTTTTTTAAATATGGATTACAATCTAGAAATATACATTGTAAAATAACATTGACCCATGGAAAAATGAAAATTCTTCCTCTGGATGCTTCACTTTTTTTCCAACAATTTTAATTGCGTATATTTGTTTTTTATAATTCATTTTGGCCCAGATCGTCTGGATGTTTTCAAAGAGAAAATTGTTGGCTCATATTATCCTTTATAAAAAAATATCGTTTCAAATTCTTAATGCAGATAATTTATTCAAAGTTTTATCATTTCAAGTGTTCCATACTAAAACAAATTGGTGCACGATTAGATTGTATGAAGTGACTATTTATATTTAGTATTAATATAACTGTTATATTTTTTACTGCTTTAAGAGTTTTTCACACTAACGTTAGCTGATGGTTTCTTACAGGATTTTAAATGATAGCAAGTCGCGAGGACTCTCCTCAGTATTTTGGCCAATCTTGATAATACTGTACTCACATGTGTTACTTAACCTCCTTGTTTGTGCTGCATTTTTTCTCCCCAGTCCAGTGAGTAGAGTGTTCATTAACGGTTGGTACATTATGTGTCTGTAGATTGTTTTTTTGGGTTTTTTTGTTGTTGTTGTTGTTGGCAGTTAAACGCGTAAACATGATTGCGTGGGTATCCAGAAAATTATATAGACCATTTTGACCTGGGAAAATGTAGAGACAATGTAGGAGATTGGCAGGAAAGGTACTAGACATTATGCCACTCTGGGCACAGGCCTTACGCCAGAAAGTCCAGGGTTGAGAAACAGAGAAAAGCCCGAGCTGTAAGAGACCAATGTCAGAACAAAAGTTGAAACTATAGATAAAATGTACTTGTGTTGCAGAGCCAATAAGTGCATTGGCCCCGCAAATAGGTTTAGGGTTTAATGCGTGCGAATAGTGACAGCCAAAGACAATGAAGGGAGGCAAAAAGATGAGATAACAGATACAACAAAAGTGACGATTTTATTTGCCGGAATTACAAACGTGTATGAAAATGTCCGTGGCGGTTGTATGTAGTCTTCAGCTAGATGGGTGATGTCGTTAACTGGTATGGTTGAGTTGTAGATGTGCGCAGCTAGACGTTCGAAGAGGGTAGCTAGTGTGGTCGAGTTGTGGAGATACAGCTCGATGTTTGATGCGGGTAAGCTGAGATCGGTCAGGTCGTTGGAGACAGCTGGACGATCGTAGCAGGTAGCTGAGGTTGGTCGAGTCATTGAATGCAGCTGGACGATCGTAGTGGGAAGCTGAGGTTGGACGGTCGTTGCGTAAAGCCGAAGTCGGTCAAGTTGTTTTGGTTACAAGCCTGTACAACGAGTCGTCGTGGCTAGTTGTTGCAATGCTAGGGCAGTCCATAACAGTGGGTCGTTATGTGGACTGGATGCTGTATAGCTGAGGTCGGTCGAGTCGTTAGTAAATCGATGTCCCGGTTTTGATATTTCGTTGGGTTAACCAGGGGTGTGTCGATCTGGTTGCTAGCCCGTAACTGTGAGTTGTTACGTGGGCCAGATGATGCTATGCTAGTGTAGTCTTTAATAGCAAGTCGTTACATGGACCAGATGAGGCATTGCTGGGGCAGTCCATAACAGCGAGTCGTTACGTGGACTGCATCGCGGGAGCATCGAGGTCGAAATTGGTGTTGGCATCTTTACGGTAGCTATGGCTTTGTCTGGTCACATAGCTGTGCAGGCGTATCGTTTATGGTAGCTATGGCTTGGTCGTGCCAGATAGCTGTGCAAGCTTATCATTTACGGTAGCTATGGCTTTGTTGTGCCAGATAGCTGTGCAGGCGTATTGTTGACAGTAGCTATGGCTTTTCGTGCCAAAGCTGTGCGGTAGCTAAGGTTTTTTGCGCCAAAGCTGTGCAGTAACTAAAGCTTTTCGTGCCAAAGCTGTGCGAGCGTATTGGGCGGTAGCTAAGGCTTGCACACCAAAGCTGTGCAGACGGTGAAGTGGTAACTAAAGGCTAACGCGTGCCTTTAGCGCTGCGCAGCCAAACAGACAAGTGGAACTGAGTGATGGTTAAGACCGGCTTGTCTTTGTGAGTCCTCTTCGTGTTTGCCTCCAGGCCATCTATTTCGACTGGTCACTAAGGACCATCAGAGATACTCCAACCCGCAGAAGGAGACCTCTCATGGCCCTTTAAAGGACCGTAAGCGCATATTGATGTGATCGAAAAAAAAAGGGTTGAATCTGCCACTAGAAGTGGTGGTAAGGTGGATGCAACCACTATAACATAGGATCTGAGCCTCGGGGAGCCAAGTGGCCCCTGAATTTTCACCGCCTGAAGCCTTTTTCATATGGAAGGAAGGGAACTCCACTTCTGTCGCGCCACATGAATAGAAAGTTCTTCTAGAAAAAATGGCCGTAGAAAATAAGTACTTCTATAGTCCGGTATAGGCTAGCGAAGAGTATTAGCTCCATTTTTATAGAATTATTTCTGGGAGAAGTGTTTTGCAAATGTTGATAAATGTTAATTTATCCCTTTCTTAGCTGTAATGGCCGGTTAAAGTCGAAACAGGGCTTAGTCATTTCCGGCCGTGCCCGGATGTTATTTTTCTAGGGCGAAAGAGTAATCCGATATGTTTACGTTCATACGCCGGTCGCGGTACTTGTACATGAAAGCAGAACAAAAAAAAAGACTTACCTCTATAAGATTCACTAAATGTCTTAAAGTGGCCCTGTGTCAGTCTCTCAGAAGCAGAATGAAGATGAAGTAGTTCACTGAAGGTTTGTATCTCACCCCTGTGTGTAACTCTGCTTCCTTTGACTCTCTCTCACTCTCTCTCTCTCACTCTCTCTCTCTCTCACTCATTCTCTCTCTCTCTCTACTCACAAGAACATTTCAGGTAATAAAAAGAAAAAAAAGATGATTATATTTTTATACATGAGAATTGTTATTAATAATCCCTGTATGCTATACTAAAAGTTTTATATTTGTTTATTACAGATTTTCACACCAGAAAGAAATAATTCCTGGAACTTGAATTCACCATTACTTCTTTTTTTTTTGACGACTTGGATTTTTACTGAGAAAGAAAGTGAAGACAGAGTGAAGAAAATCATATTCTTCTGGATTTTTCTACTGATCAAAATTTACAACATCAACTCTTATCCAAAAACATGCAAATGCATACAGACAAGAAATCATATTTTTGTGAAATATGTGGTTCAACCTTTTCAAAGAATTCATATTTGCGAGATCACGTGCGGACCCACACGGGTGAGAAACCATATTCTTGTGAAGTGTGTGGCTCTTCCTTTTCAAGAAAGTCAGCTTTCTTGTATCATATGCGTGCACACACAGGAGAAAAACCATATTCTTGTGAAGTGTGTGGCTCTTCCTTTGCAAATAAGTCAACTTTATCAAATCATATGCGCAAACACACTGGAGAGAAACCATATTCTTGTGAAGTGTGTGGCTCTTCTTTTTCATATAAGTCAACTTTATCGAATCATATGCGAAGTCATACTGGAGAGAAACCATATTCTTGTAATGTTTGTGGATCTTCGTATTCATATAAGTCAGGATTTCTGTATCATATGCGCACACACACTGGAGAGAAACCATATTCTTGTGAAGTGTGTGGCTCTTGCTTTTCACAAAATTCAATTTTACAGTGTCATATGCGAACACACACTGGAGAGAAACCATATTCTTGTGAAGTGTGTGGCTCTTCCTTTTCACTAAAATCAATTTTGCGGCGTCATATGCGAATACACACTGGAGAGAAACCATATTCTTGTGAAGAGTGTGGCTCTTCATTTTCATGTAAGTCACATTTGTCCATTCACATGCAAACACATACAGGAAAAAAACTATATTCTTGTGAAATGAATGGCTCTTCCTTTTCAAGTAAGTCAAGTTTGCTGTTTCATGAGCGAATTCATACAGGACAGAAACCATATTCTTGCAAAGCATGTGGATCTTCCTATTCAAGTAAATCAGGGTTCCATTATCATATGCGCACACACACAGGAGAGAAACCGTATTCTTGTGAAGTCTGTGGATCTTCTTATTCAAGCAAATCAGCTTTCCTGTATCATATGCGCACACACACAGGAGAGAAACCATATTCTTGTGAAGTCTGTGGCTCTTCCTATTCGAGTAAGTCAATTTTGTCAAATCATATGCGCACCCACACAGGAGAGAAACCATTTTCTTGTGAAGTGTGTGGCTCTTGCTTTTCACAAACATCAAATTTTCAGAAACATATGCAAATACACACAGGAGAGAAACCATTTTCTTGTGAAGTGTGAGGCGCTTCATTTTCACATAAATCACATTTATCAATTCACAAGCAAACGCATACAGGAAAGAAACTTTATTCTTGTGAAGTGTGTGGTTCTTCTTTTTCAACTAAGTCAATTTTGTCAAATCATATGCAAAGCCACACAGGAGAATAAACCATATTCTTGCAAAGTGTGTGGATCTTTCTTTTCATTTAAGTCAGCTTTATTGTATTACATATGCACATACGGATGATAGAAAACATATTTTTGTGAAGTCATATTTGTCAATTCACATGTGGAAATGTACAGTAGTCAGACTGCATTTTTGTAAAGTCCTTGATTCTTTTTTTTGAGTGCAGAAAACCTTGAAGAACCATATACAAACACACAAAAAAGAGAAACTACATTCTTATGCAGTGTGTGGCTCTTCTTATAAACAAACAGAATAATTGAACCAACTTATGAAAACACACAGAGGAGAAAAGCCATATTCTTGTGAAGTGTGTGGCTTTTCCTTTTCTAGAAAGTCAGATTTACTCTACCTTATGCAAAGTCACACATGAGTGAAACCATATTTTTTAAAAATCTATGGTGCTTCCTTTCCACACTAAGGTGTCTTAAAGATACATTCGGAAACATGTTTGGGAGAAAAGCCATGTTTTTGTTAGGTTGTTAACTTTTCTTTTTCACAGAATTCATATTTGCTGTATCATATACAAAAATTTTATTCTTGTCAAGTCTGTGGCTCTTTCATTCAAGAGTGCCTTCAAGATACAAAGAAACACATAGAGGAGAAAATCTATATTTTTGTGAAGTGTGTGGCATACAATTTTGTAATAGGACTCCTTTATAGATGACTGTAAATTGTTTCTTTGTCTATGAGCAGTAATGTAAACTTGTATTAATGTTGTGGTAGCCTTACCCATCTTACCATAATGGACTCTTCTCACCGTTATTAGTAGAGAGATTTCGCTACCACAAAGACAGATCAATATCAGTGTTATGTGAACAGTATGAGACTTCTTACCTTTTCTATGTAACTCTATCTTTCTTGTGTAATATAATCTGTTATCTAATATCCGTGTTTGTGTTTTCATTAGTGACCCTTTCTGGGGCCACAACAATTAAGCACAAACATATTATATACTGTATTTCATTTTTGTTCTATGCAGTATAGCAAAATATAGGAATAAAAAAACTAATGATGAGAAAAAATAGTTTAGGCCTACCACTGTGTTTCAACAAATGAAATGAAATTATCTAAGATACAAAATTATGAAAATTTCTGGTAGAAAGTATTTTAGGTCATTTTGCAAATTCATAATTCCCACTGTTTGACATTTAAACTGTGTGCAAGCAAATTACTTATGCTGAATTGAATTGTTCAAAATAGAACTGTTTGATCATTTAACTGTATGTTAACCAATGTCTGATGTTTAATTGAATTGTTAGCGATATATATATATATATATATAGCAATATTTCACAGGATGCTAAATGAAAATAAGTTCTGGTTCGTTCAAAAATGTTACAAATCATATATATTTGTTCCAACTATTATTTTAAATTCATAATTCCCACCCTGAAGATGACCTAATATAATTTCTGCCTGAAATTTTTGTAATTTCCTATCTTAGTTAATTTCGTTTCATATTCATTTAAATGTGTTTGTAGACCTAAACTAATATTTAGAAAAGCTTTTTCTCATCCATTTATATGTATTTTTTCTTTCCATTTTCTTCTTTTCACAACATATCCGTCTGATAAAACTTCCTATCTTACTAATATATATATAAGGAGCAGCACCATAAATTTCTAGACTTTTTTCAGATGGGCATTTTATTGATAGTACACACATGAAACTCTAATCCCCTTCAAAGTAATCTCCTCCGGCTGCAATGCACTTGTTGTACCGTTCCAACAACTTCTGGAAGGCCCCATGGATGTCCTCTTGTGTGAGTGTTTGAATCACCTCGTCACAGCCTCTTTCATCTCCTCAATTGTTGCATAAAGACAGCCTGTGAGCTTAGGGAATAATCTATAGTTACAGGGAGCAAGGTCTGGACTATAAGGAGGGCAAGGAACTGTTTAGATGCCCATCATGGTAAAAAAAGTCCGTAACAAGGATGGAGTTGTGGACTAGTGTATTGTCCAGGTGGAAATGCCACGGACCCGATTTGAAGAGTGCTGGCCTCTTCCGACGGAATCTCTTCCTGATTTCCCTTAAAAAGTCAACATAGTAACCCTAACCCTTTGACCTATCAACTCTGGTCTATTGACTTCTTTACTCCTCTCACACCTCTCATCCTCCCTCACAGACTCCCTGCGTTCCTTGAATCATCTTATGCAACTCAAAAACTGGTACTTGATTCATGCAAGATGGTCGAAAAGCAGTCTGAGGCATTCCATACGTTTCTGTGGCATCATTTTTTCTAAGTTTAAAACAGAATTTTACTGCATATCGTTCTTCTAAATTGTCCTCATGTCCAGATTGCATTTTTGAAATTCACCACCTGTGGCAATCACGCTTTAGTAGGGTGTATTCTAATTCCTGCTTTTGCTGTTTATTTAAAACTGAAATCATGAAAATTAGTCCATCATCTCATAAGATGAATAGCAATAACATAGTGAATTTTCAAGAGTGTACGACAGTTTTAAACGCATAACATTCACCAAAATAACCTTTCAACTTTACGCTGCAGCTGAAAATTCACTTCTACTTGCAGTGACTTAAGATAAAACGATTTCATTTTTTTTTCAGGTCTATCCAAAAAAATAAAATTTTGTAGTACTCATTTTGTGTAATTTTTAGTAACATTTGTCCATTACACTACGCGTCCTGGACCCAACCTTACCTGCTCCAACCCTCACTCTTCCTTGCCCAGTCGGCTGAGGCTGTAGAATACACTGATTGCTTCTCTGCGGAGGGGTAAGACCCCGCCCCACTGAGTGTCCTAGATCTGACACTAATTAATTTGATGGTGAGGTTCCAGTAATGTTGGACCTTTGGGGAATGCGGAGTACCCCTTCATTGCCATTCCTCCTAGGTCCATTCTGGCTCCGCGTGGTCGCACCTGATAGTGCCCTATCTATGGGTTAAATAGAACTACCGGGATACTTATGCTAAACTGATTTGTTTCACTAAACTGAATTGATAGAAATAGAAATGTTTTTGACAAACCGTATTTATATTCAAACTACGTGCTTATGCTATACTGAAACCATACTTACATTTAAACTCTGTGCTTATGCTAAACTGAATTATTTGAAATGGAACTGTTTTTTGACATTGAAACTGTACTTACACTTGACTGATTTGTTTAATATAGAACTATTATGACATTTAACTATGTGTAAACAAAATTTGTACTTACACTAAACTGAATTAGTTGAATTAGAACTGCTTGAATAAACTGAATAGTTTGAAATGGAAATGTTTTGACTATTAAACTGTGTACTCATGCTAAACTGAATTGTTTCTAATAGAACTGATTATTTACATAAAAATGGATTTGGCACTGAATAACCTACAAAGGTTGATATGCCATAAAACCCAACCAATAACCAATCAACCAACCACGGAACCACACTCTTCCCTTTTATTTCCTCCATTTTGATAGGTACATCATCATTCCAAATAAGGATTGCCTGGTTTTTTTCTGTCCTCTGGCCATCAGCAAACAGCAGTTGGCGAGGTAACCAAATGGGTTTTTTTCCTAATTTCAGTCTTTGTTTTGGTGGGTTTTCTCCCAGTCTCTTATGGTTTTTCATTGTATTAAAATTATCTTGGGTCTTTTAAGTATGTCATTGTGTGACAGTGGTATTTTTTGTGAAAGTGGTATTTTTTGGTGACTGTGGTATTTTGATGACTGGTATTTTGGTGACTGTGGTATTTTGGTGATAGCGTGAATGGTTAGCATGACTGGACAATTGTTTTGCATGAATGGCGTGGCGATTAAAGCTGGCTAGGGACGTGGCCGTCGTTATAATACCAAGGTCTGCTCAATCAAATGTGATGTCATGTCAGTGGGTCTATGAATCTCTCACTTCATGACAACGTTGAATTATAATCACAAAGTCGGTTTATTTTTTAACAAAGATTTTAAAACTTTTTACAATGTAACAAGAAAGAAAAGGAAAAGACATGTTTTGATTTATACTGGTTTTTATTCAATTTAATTAAGATTAAGAAAAACAATAATTAATCAGAAAATTTAAACATAAACATTACTAACAGTCGGTCGTGTTTGTAAATAAACACGGTTTTAAAGACAAAATTTTTTATTTATTCCTCTAAATTTTAACAATAATTTAACAAACACAGCTTAAATTTTCATATTTTTAATTTCATTATGAAAAATCACAATCACGTTTGTTTTAATTGCAAGAATCTTTAAATCAGAATCACTCAAATGTAGCAATCAAGCAACCAACAATAATATCATTAGAATTTAGGAACAAACAAGAAGCATCAATAAATAAGCAAAAATTATTAATTAAAACTAATAAAAAATGCAAGAAATTAAATTCAATCAAATTAATTCAAAGTAAATAAGTTCAAGTTACTGTTTTTAAAAATCAAACTTATAAAAGTCTTTTGGTCTCAAAATTCAGTTGAATATTTGAAGTTTTCTTTTTTTACTTAACTTCTTACAAGGAATATTATCATTTTCCTTGCTACAAAAACATATATATATATATATATATATATACATATTGTCACGTGGTCTCCTACTGAGAGAAGAGAAATAAAGAATTACTACTACCCCTCCATGTTTGAATGAACAGGCCAAGGACTGACCATTGAAAGAGGAATCTAGGTCAATTCCTCAAGTAATAAATCCAGGTCAGAATGAAAGCCAACAGATGTTTGCACTCAGTGACCAGGTCAAAGAGATAGTTGTCCTAAAGAATCGCCTGACAAGGGAAGGAAGAAGATAGAAGCCAAATGATTGGCTAGAATCCCAAAGCGGAAATGTCCCCCTTCTTCCGTCAGCGGAAATAGGGGTAAAGAATATCAGTTTTGAAAATAAGGTCGTGGTGAACGGAATCTCATGCCAAACTCCGGGTGAAGAAGAGTTTTGAAGATGAGGTCACCGTGAGAGGACGTGGGATCTGATGCCAAGACTCTGGATGAAGAAACCGGAAAGAATCTTGGACAAGAATAACAACCTATGCCTTCAAGCCAGAGCATTATAGATATATAAAATTCCGTCAGCCCGTAAAAGAGAAAGTACTCTCCAAAGGAACCCGTTGAAAAGATAAATATAAATATAACTTTAAGACTGTTTCTCCCTACACCCAATTATATACTCTCTCTCTCTCTCTCTCTCTCTCTCAATGTAAGGAAGACTAAAGAAAAGAAAAAAGGAACAAAGACATTTATCGTCATGTATTATCCGCTGATAATATAGCCAACACCTTGAATATGTGTATCCGCGTGTGTATTAAAAAGATTGTTATATTTTAATGTTCCCACGTGTTGAAGTTGCTCATTTGTGTCGTCTACTATCAAATTGTTTGTTTCATATTTGTTTTCAGCTACTTTTGCCTTATGTTATTCTCGCCTACATTGTCCTATTCTTTCCTCTAAAAATATTACACGGGAAACCGGAGTTGTCGACTACTATAGTTAATATTATTATATCTAAACCTAGAGGTCCATATCTTCCATTGTTCTAGGGGTAGGAAGAGCTAGTGGCATGGTGGGTGGGTGTGTTAGCGTGAGGTTTGGAAGCCCCTTGCCAGCGGCGGTCACTCTAGCCCTAAATTAACCCCCACATAATATGCCCGAGAAAGGACTCTGAACAAGGACTTATTCTACGAGGGATCAAGTGCCAGACCGCCCCGTCTTTACAAGTGCGAAGAAAAATAAACTCCCCGTTTGGTGATAAGAATATTTAAAGGCACCAGTTCCCATATGCTTTTAAATGGTTGCTCATTCAGGGATCTTTTTATTTTAATTTGCCGTCACAATATTAATGTATATAAATAGATATATATATACATATATATATACGTATATATATATACATATATATATATATATATACATATATCTATTTATATATACAAATATATATATATATATATATATATATACATTTCAATCATACATCCTAGATGTATCAAGGTAGGTCTTCTGTAATGCACTGTCTTCATCGCCGATTTCAGGTTTTTTGCATCATATCGGCTCCGACAGAAACCCCGGCATGACTCTGTAAGAGCCTAGCCGCCTCCTTGATCGCGACATGCTACGCTCGTGCCTCTGCCAAAGCAAAAAAGAAAAAATAATATGGCCGGACTTCGGCCGTTCTTATAGACATCTGTCCATCGTCCTCTTTATTTCTTCCATGGCTCTGATCACTTAAGCCAAATCCACTTTGACGCCTTCAGAACTGTGTTGGTAATGTCCTTCAGCGCCCTCACTCTAGCTGCCCTGACTATACCAATTTTTGCTAGGGCTCTGCCCAAAGACTGTTCAACAAAGCCCCTACAACCAACTTCTACGGGGTCATAATGTATCTTCCATGACTTTTGTTGACATTGTTCGACCAGTTCTTGGTATTTGGACCTCTTCCTCTCATTAACGAGAGTAATATATTCCATCCATGACACAGTCAGTTCCCAAATAATGCACTGCTTTGTGTTATCAGAGTGCAATATCAGGTCCGGTCTTAGCGATGTTACAGCTATGTGTCTGGGGAACTTCAGCTGAGTCTCCAGATCCACTAACAACTGCCAATCGTCCGCGGAAGATAACGGGTTCGTTTTCTCTCTTCTCTTTCTCTGTATCTTCTTTCCTGCTTTTTCGAAGTTGATCTGCTTCAATTTCTTTCTTGCTTGATGATTACTAGCCCTCATAGCTTTAGTCACCTCATTCGCAATTACCTTGAGTGCTCGATCGTGACGACAACGGTACCATCCATCACCCAAAGCTTTTGGGCAACTACTAAGAATATGTTGTAAAGATCCTTTCCTAGCACATAGTTGACAATTGGGGGTCTCTCTCTTCCCCCATATGTGCAGGTTCGTTGGGCTCGGTAACACATCATACACTGATTTAATGAGAAATCGAATCTCGCTAAAATCCAGTCGCCAGCAATCTGACCATGTAATTCTATTTTTCTCTACATCTTCCCAACTTGTCCAGGCTCCTTGCTGACTCAGACCGACCATTTTACCGTAACGCACTTCTTCTACGCCCTCACAGACTTCTTGGATGAGTTGGCGTCTTTCCTTGCCTTTGACACTGTTGGTATGCGTAGAGGGGAAAAACCTCAATCCCGCTCTGCCTTTAGCTATCGACCCTAAAATAGCTTTATGCCTAAGCCTCTCCTCCGCCACTTGCAACTCTCTCTTTGCACACCACTTCCTGCCAGATCTTATCTGAATTCCTGCTGCCACCACCTTTGGATCTTCAGACTCTGCATACTGCTTGAGTTCTCTTGTCTTCGTGATTTTGAATTCTTCCACGAGACTGCTGCAGGGGAGGCGCAACGCGTTGCTGTTCCCATAGAGAGCCGCACCACTTAAGCATCTCGGCAAGCCCAGCCACCTTCTCAACCGATTACTAATTGCTCTTTCTAACGATTCCACGGAGGTAATCGGAATATCATAGACGAGCAATGGCCACAATATCCGGGGCAAAAGAGCATGCTGGAATAACCATGCCTTAAGTCGACCAGGCAATCCAGATTTGTCGATCTTCGTTAGCCACTCCTCAAGATCTTTTATAGTCTTCTGTTTTGCGGCTGTATCCTTCAGACTACTCTTGAAAGTCTTGCCCAAGCTCTTAATAGGCTTTTCGCTCAGAGTAGGTATTGTTTCTCCTGCGACTGTAAATCGGACTTTCTCCATGACCTTGCCTTTTTTTAATACTAGTGACCTGGATTTTGCTGGCTTGAAATACATTCTAGCCCAGGTCATATTTCTCTCGAGACCCTTTAAGAGCCATCTACCTCCCATGACAGATTTCGTCGTCACGGTTAAATCATCCATGTAAGCCCTTATTGGTGATTGGCGGACTCCTGATCTAGACAAAGGGCCTCGGCATTCCACTTCTGCCGCTTTTACAAGCATGTTCATAGTCAATGAGAATAGTACGGCAGACATAGTACACCCTGTAATGATACCCCTTTCCAGGGTCTGCCACTCTGATGTTACTGTGCTTGAACATGCTCTCAGCTGGAAATTCTTATAATAGTCTGCAATGAGATCACATATTGATGGCGTTACGTGATGTCTCTTTAGGGCTTCTTCCACCAGTTTGTGGGACCCATAGGCGTTAGCGAGATCCAACCATAATACAGTCAAGTCTCCTTTGCTTTCCTTTGCCTCTTACAGGAGCTGTGTCAGGACTCCTGTATGTTCAAGGCACTCTGGCATACCGGCTACCCAACCCTTCAGGACTGATGTATCAATGTAGCCGTTACCTAGAATGAAATCTGACAAGCGCCTTGACAATAAACCGAAAAAGATCTTACTTTCAGTGTTCAATAGTGAAATTATTCGGAATTGGTCCAATGACTTCGAACCTTCCTCCTTCGGGATCCATACCCCCTCAGCGAATCTCCATTGCAACACAATCTTGCCTCTCCTACAAATGACTGTCAATATCTTCCACAGAATTATAGAATCCCTTTATACCGCTTGTACTCAATTTAAGGTACCCCACTTTGTCCTGGTGCTGAGGCGGACCTTGTGATTCTCACAGCTTCTTGCATTTCCATCCAGGTTGGCTAGCGGGTGTCATATTAGACCACTGGGGGCTATATATATATGTATACATATATACATATATATATATATATACATATATGTGTATATATATATACATGTATATATATATATATACATATATATATGCATTTATACATATACATATAAACATATGTATACATATATATATACATATACATATATATATATATAGGCAGCATTTCTTCGTTAATGCAAATTTCATTAAACATAATAGACATTTTATGCCTACATATTTTCTTCTGGATCCGTTCGAATTCCCGTATTACTTTTATCGTATTCGGGGGGGGGGTTGATTTATGTATTGTCCATAGTTTCTAGTACTTTCTGCCCGACTTTGGGCCATCATCAGGGGAGAATCTGTAACAAAAGTGATGTAACTTTTGTTTTAGCAAATTACTACTGTGTAAGGACGTCTTTGCCGTTGAAGAATATGGCGTTTGCTTTTAAATGTAATTCTGTAAATAGTGCCAGTAGCTAAAGACATTTAAGTACATTAGCACTGGTTTGAAAATTAATTCTATTAAGTGCTGGTTGCCGGTTTCTAATATATAGTGCTTCGAGAATCTGAAGTTTATTATTTTGATGGTCGAGTATTGTTGTGTTGTCGGTGAGAATTTTTCGTAGTTGTGTTGTTGGGCATGAATGTCTTTTTAAATGCTGAGCTATTGAACTTGTGTCAGAAAGGTGCATTGTAAGTCTCCTCGACAGGTTAATTGAGGTTAAACCAACGTATATATCATTATTATCAGAGATACAATCTCCTAAGGGACATTTAAATTTATATATAACGTTGGTTTTTTGCAAATAAAATATATTGTTAATGAACAAATTAAACGTATGATCAAAAATATTAACCAACAAAATAAACAGTGTACATCCAGTCAACAAACATATATCAAACTTTTTTATCGTAACCAAATGCACTACAATTATAAATCCGATGAAAAAATAATGAAAACATTGATTCACAAAAATATACTCCCCACTGATCCTAATAAAAAAATAAAACTTATTATCATAATAAGTTTAAAACGTCGAATTTGGTCATTAGAAATAACTCCTCTCCCTTGATTGGGGTGTTGCAAAAAACCAACGTTATATATATATAAATATAAACATAACTTAACAAAAAAATAAAATAAATTAAAAAGTTGAATTACCTTAATTCCAACCGACGGTAAAATTTGGAAAATAAATAAAATAAATAGGTAAATAAAAAAACGGAAGTTTAATAAAACAAGGAGGTAACTCTTCACCTCTCTTCTTCCCCCTCACCCCGTGTCTATTCTGTTTTATTTCATCCATAAGATCTGAAGAAGTCCTATTATATTTTTCTTCCATGTTTTTGGTTTACAACAGAAACGCAAAAAAAGATGGAAATAAATTTATAATCCTAAAATAACCGGTCTTTGGTTTTTTTTTTAAAGAAAAAAAAAAAAATATATATATATATTTACACATATATACACATATATATATATATACTGTAGCAGCCACAAAGCTATTTCCTTTCGCGAATCGATGCCCCTGCTAAGAGAGTTGGTCACTCCCTGACCAATCAACTGCCAGAGTGCATTAATTCCTTCTTCCTCTCAAGAACTATTTTTCTAGTCCCTTTCGGTAGAACGGACAAAGTCAGAGAGCCCTGAGTCAGCAGCCGAAACACATCTCTCTCACATGACTGCCACTGATTCCACTTGGAACCTTTCGCTCGCTGCTCGCTTCGCACACGCTTCCAACAAACCAAGGACCAACATACTGACCTGCGACACAAAAGAGACACTTTCTCACTCTCACTCCTTTACGCCTGCTACTATAATAATTGTTGTGTTGTTAAAAAGAAGTTTCGTTATTCATTTGTGTTGCCTAAAATATATTGTGTTAGAGAAATTAACTGTTTCCAGAAACACTAAAATACATATATTTTTTTTTCTAAGAATTTTTTAAAATATTTCATTGAAAAGAAAACACTCTTTTCTTAAATAAAATATCAATAAAAAAATATTAATTCAAATATTTTTAGAAAATATAGTTTAACAAGTTTTTTCGGCTTCAGTTTAAATTTCAAAACTGCTTTCTTGTGCTACGACAAAACTAAATTTTTAACAAATTTTGAATTTAGCGCCTGTTGAAATAAAGGGTGATTAAATGGACTTGGGGTAAAATTCTCCCTTTTGATGGCATGTTTTATCAAATAAATGTTTACTTTTTGGAAACGAAAAACAATGAACTAAGGCATGTTTTGTTCTGAAACTGAGTCAACGCTGAAAGACGCCGTGTAGTAAATAAAACAGATATCCACTGATAGTGACGTCAGTAAGTGAATTTCAATCATGTGACAGGCATTGGTAATATATATCGCCGAGGCCACGCTAGGATCCCCTTAGTTAACACAAAAACAGAGAAGACCGCTTCTCTTCCCCACATATTTTTGGGGTTTTGTGCCCAAAAAAACTACATTATGTTTTTTTACAATGTTTTCATTTTTTATAAATCCAAAAGACAAAACGTATGTGAAGGAGGCAGCTTCTAGAATTGGTTTAGTTTGTTTTGTTTTATTTTTTTGGTTTTTGTTTCATGGTATATCAACCTTTGCGGGTTATTTGATGCCAAAGCTAATCTAGAAGGACAGTAGTTGTACTATTTAACCCATAGTTGGGAGGATAAGGGGGTTCATACCTTTCCCAAGGGTATTTGCCCGAAAGTGAACATAATAACGCGACTGGTGTACGAAATCGCTTACTACGATTCGGCAGTCCATCGCTTTAACCATAACACCATGGGGACAGCCCCTTGGGAATTAGATGACGTCAACGACGAAGAAGAAGAAGAAGAAGAAGAAGAAGAAGAAGAAGAAAAATAATAATAAGAAGAACAGCAACGATGACGAAAGCAATTTCACGTGTAGATTTACAGAAACTTTTTCCTTCATAATTCGGCATAAGTATACTTCTCTCTTTTCCGTCGTTCATTCCTTTTCCGCACCTCTGAGAGACTTTTGATGGTGTAATGGTTAGCAAGCTTGACTAGCAAATCTACACGAGTGAGTTCGAGTCTCATTGGGTGCCCCATTCATTTAGCCTTGTGCCACATCGAAGCAAAGAACTTCGTAAATTACTATTCCTTTTCAATCCGAACAACCAACAGTAGTGGATGGGGATAAATAGAAAAAGTAAGTGACCAACTTCCTAATTGTTCCCAAAACACCAAAATCTCTTGTACCCCATATATGTAATGTTATTTTGCTATGATACTAATAAATATGATGTTTATTATCTTTCAAATAAAACTAAAACATTACCTTGAATAACAACTTTAATTATTTTTAAGAAATCGTTTTAACGGGAAAAAAGGGCGTAATTTTGTTATTAACCGAAAAATTCCTTTGCTCAAATATAGAGCAACATTTTGTCACACTGATTCATGACGCAAAATTTACTAAATTCAACCCCCCCCCGACACACACACACACACACACACTTGTAACAAGTACCTCACCACGACAGCAGAAATTGAGCCAAATAGTTCGTGGTTTTAGAAGTCTAGTCGAAGTGGAATCAACCTTTTGGGGAAGTAGTCAAATTATTTAACACGCAAAATAAACTGACGGATGTTCACCAATCAGACATAAGCAAAATACTGCTCTGGTTTTTCCTCCCCAAACTTAGTTTCTTATATGCTCATTAAATCTCGCCACTTCACGTGGGCTTATCACATTGGTAATATCCTAACTAACAAAAGGGAAATAACATCTGATGCCACAGGGGTTACGGTCCCTACTACATCCGGGGGATTTGGTCAATAAAGGAATGTACCAGGCATAGCAGCAGATGTTCGTTCTCCCTCTGTCTTCAATCACCATTCATCTTATCGATTCATCTTGGTAATAGTCCATACCTAGAAAGTATCCATTACCTCAGATATAAAGACTTTACAACATTTTCCTCCATAAAATAAGTCACACCTCTTGCTTCCTTTTCTTCTTCTGGTTTCCGCGTGCCAGTAGGAGAGAGAGCACACCTTCTGTTTCTTCGAGGTAAGATTGTTCGTGGCATTACTACTACACTCCCCCCTGATCCTATGATCACACATGAAACAATCGAGTGGTGGTCTTTTGCGCCGTGTGCTTCTTCGTGGTAGTATAATCACTTGGTCTTCATTAGAAGTGTTATTGGAAGAGGCATCACCTGCATTTATGCTGGGTGCCTGTTCACACGGTCTCTTTCTAATGGTTACAAATCTTACACTTGCATCCTCTGAAATCTTATCAGAACAGACCGTCGGCTGGCCTGGTCCCACTATGGGTCGCAGATCTTTAAGATGGCGTGGCATTCCGTCGACCGTTACGTTCTGTACACTGGTAATTCCGGTCCCACTTTATATTTTGTGGTACATCGTCCATGTGGAGTCTTTACCCACACTCGGTCACCCGGTTTGAAAACGGCCTGCTGTTGATTATGTGTCGTCGCTGGTGTTTCATTGATTCCTTTCAGCCGTATGCAGTACCGATAGACCATATTGGCTGCTGCTGTAGCAGAGGGTACGTCATCCTTTGGCGTGACGTTGTACCAGTAAACTGCTTCTGGTTTTGTACACTGTTTTCTGGCAGCGATCCTTTTTACAGTTCTGTGACATCGCTCGATGATGCCGTTACCGGAGGGGACGTATGCACAGCAGAATCGAAGTCGGACTCTCCACTCATTTCGAAAGGTTTTAAGCAGGCTGCTCCAAAAGGCAGTGTCATTATCTGTCAGAATCTCTGTCGGTGGGCCCCGCTCATAGAAGAGCGCCTTCAACTGGTTGATTACACTTGTCGCATCTTGTCGAGGAAGACGTCGTCAGATGGCAAACCGAGCGGGGCCACAGTCGATCACCGTCAAAAAATGGGACCCGTTACAATGGGTAATATCCATCGCTACCCGGTGCCATGTTTGTTTAACATTCAAAGCCCCCTTTGACCAGTGCACGGGTGCTGGATCGATCGACTGACACTCTTCACATTCTCTGACGACGGTTTTCACTGCGGCCTTAGAGACCCCAGGGGCAATCTGTTTCACAAAATAAAGTGTCCGCGCACACCAGGATGACCGCTTTGTCGGTGAACAATTTTGATCTGGTTAAGCCCAGCTGAGCTCACGGACGCAGTGCAGGCAGGTTGAACAGGCTCAGTGTTCCTTTTAATTGCATCAAGCCACCCCTGAGGCACTCTAGTCAATCGATCTACCTTATTTTGGCTAGATTTAACCAAGGACACATTCATCGACAGCGCGTATTCTTTCACCAGTTTTATTATGGTGTTAAGCCACTGTCGAACGAGCATCTTGCTTGCAGCTTTGGTTCGTACCCTGGCTTTGTCGGTAAGGGTGTCCGAGATCCATTTATGGACATAGGCAGAATCAGTGAACAAATGAAAGGTACTATTTACCAACCCCTCCGCTCGGGCAGGATATGACACAAGGTCAATTTTTAAGCGAAGTTTAACAGGTTTGAATTCAGAGTTTTCCTTCTCCTAGACTAGTTGCCTCACTGAAGAACCTAGTCCGTCCTACTATTTACCCATAGCTGGAGGGAGAATAAGGGGGTTCATACCTTTCCCAAGGGTATTTGCCCGAAAGTGAACGTAATAGCGCGACTGGAGTACGAACTCGCGTACTACGATTCCGAAATGAAAGGTGGTCGTCTTCCAGAGGATTGCCAAGTTTATTCCTTTAATAATGGCATCGAATTCTGTAAGGTTAATATGTTAGGAGTCCATTGCTGGTCGTAACCAACAAGCATCCTCTACTACAGCCCCATCATATACAAGTGACACGCCGGTAGCGAGAGAGCTAGCGTCAACCCATACGCTAAAGGCTTCGCCGTCGACGCACCATTTGCCCCGCGCCCGGTCTTCCTTGCGCACTCAATTGAGAACCTCTTTAATCATGATGTTGACAGGGGCGTCGTCAATTTTGTCATCCCATCCAGCGATGATGTCAGATGCTCTCCGCTTGATGAACGCCACAGCTACACGAAGCCAACCATCCACGGGAAGGTGCCCAACCAATTTGCCGCATAGTTAAAATACGTTCCGTCGCCTGACGACATAAGGCATGTCTGGGATTTTGTTCCCTCTTCTCAAATACAGAGAGTTATCCTCTCCCCAGACCTGTAACCCAAGCTCTCGCGCACCATCCTGTAGCGTCTCCAGCTCCTTGCTGAAGAGGCCGAAGCTGCTGAGGTGCTCCTACACACGTGCCGCAGGCACAATGCTCTCGTCCACATACACATCATCAATATAGGCAGATGTTGCCCGCTGTATGCACTTGTCCTTCGTCAAGATAGCATCAACAATTGTCTGCATGATGGATGGTGCGACATTGAGACCAAACCCCATGCGGGTCAGGCAATACCTTCGTCCCTTAAACAGTACAGTTTGATAGGACCACAGTGATTGGGGCACGCGTACTTGAAGGTATGTCTTGCGAAGGTCTAACACGGATACATTCGATCCTGCTCGCCGCCATTCTCTCAACTTTTCGGTGCATATGTCTGCACGAGCCGTAAATGGAAACACGTGATCATTTAACTCCTGATATGGGAGAACCGGCCTTACCCTTTGTTTATTCTGCTGGATGACTGCCACTAATGGGATCAGGCCCTTCAGAGGCCCCAATTTATCTTCCGAGTAAGGAACTAACCACCCATTGTCAATCCAGTTTTGTAGCTTTTCATCGTATTCTGCACGAGCTCTTACAGTGATGGTGTACTCCGGTACTCTGTTGTATAACTGTTCTGGTGGCTGATCATCGGACCACTCCCATGGTACTGTCCAGGATTTGGTGCGTTGGTCGAACTCTGCGCGAAAGTCAGGCTGTTCTAGCTCTATTGTCGCACCCAAAGTTTGAGCCGCCTCAGCAAAACGTGCCTTTCCTCCTTCGTCGATGTGCACGCCACCCAATTTCTTGATGACGTCCATTCCCAGAAGGAGGTCGAATCCCAATGGCTTGCTGTTTTAGCGTTTCGGGAAATTATTAATTTCCCTAGCACTATATTTTTTAGGCACACAAATGAATTACAAAACTTCTTTTAACAACACAACAAAGTAAGGTTTATTAGTAGCAGGCGTGAAGGAGTGAGAGTGAGAAAGTGTCTCTTTGCGTCGCTGGTCTGTATGCTGGTCCTTGGTTCGTAGGAAGCGTGTTTAAAGCTAGCAGTGAGCGAAGTGTTCCAAGTGGAATCAGTGCAGTCATGTGGGAGAGATATGTTTCTTCTGCTAGCTCCAGACTCTCTCTGACGTTGTCCGTTCTACAGAAAAGGGACCAGAAAAATAGTTCCTGAGAGGGAGAAGGAATTAATGCGCTCTGCCAGTTGATTGGTCAGTGAGTGACCGATTCTCTTAACAGGGGCATTGATTTGCGAAAGGAAATAGATCTGTGGCTGCTACACTGATTACCACTTGCACATTCGTCTTTAAGGGATTTTCTGTTGGTCACTGTTAAATGCTATGCTACCAACACCATGGCTTAAAAGACACTTCCTGCTTGCTGTCAGAATTGCGGTACTTTTCCATACTTCGGTTCGACATAACATTCCACTCACAGCGGATGAGGAGCAGCCGAAATCCACCAACGCTATCCGATCCAATCCATTGACTTTCACCTTCATTACAGGAAGCACTTCTTCTAGTGTATGTGGGTAGAGAGTAGTACCGGCTTCTCGCACCTTGCCTAGTTTTCCTGGACACCTCGATGCGACATGTCCTTGTTGTTGGCCCTGATAACAGCGTATCTCCGGGAGCGCTCTTCGTGATTTGCTCCCGGGCTGCCGACAGTCTTTGGCAAAGTGATTGGGACCTCCACACCTGTAGCACTGCACTACGACTGCATTTAGCTTGTCGGGAGTTGAAGCTGGGGCCACAGGCACACGAGGAAGAACTTGGCGTCGCCCGGCCGCCACAGCAACACAGGCTCATCGACCTCTGCCTCTTTCGTCATAAGAGCTCGAGCTCTAGCAAGAATCTGTTGTAGAGTCATGTGTTCCATCCTTTAGGACCCACGCAACTGTCGTCTAACTCGACCGGAGAGTCCTGACACAAAAGCGCAACTGAGCCGTCGGTCAGAGGTGTTTTCTTCGATCAGACGCACAAGGTCCTGTAGGTAACTCAAATATTCGTACACTGTTTCCCCGGGGCGTAAACGACGCGAGGTAAATGTGTCAAATGCAACAAAAAGGTCCGGCGCAAAAGCCACGAGGAGGGCTACTTTTACCTCTTGTACATCCTCCCTTTGGTCACAGGTTAACCGTCAGTATACTGACAGAGCCCCACCTCTCAGCCTGAGTGGTAGAACACGTTCAACGTTGTCAACACCACACATTTCGGACACCAGCTCCACCTGTTCCAATCCGTGTGGTCGGATGAGACGCCATGAAATTCGGGAATCAGCCGAATGTCAAATGCTTTACCTGCCATTTGCGTCTGGTTACACGTAGGCCGAACTAGCTTGTTCGTGGTTTTAGAAGTCTAGTCGAAGTGGAATCAACCTTTTGGGTGGTAGTCAAATTATTTAACACGCAAAATACACTGATGGATGTTCACCAATCAGACATAAGCAAAATACGGCTCTGCATTTTCCACCTCAAACTTAGTTTCTTATATACTCATTAAATCTCGCCACTTATCGTGGGCTTATCCCATTCTCCTCCATAAAATAAGTCACTCCTCTAGCTTCCTTTTCTTTTTGTTGTTTCCGAGTGCCGGTAGCAGAGAGAGCACACCTTCTGTTTCGTCGAGGTAAGATTGTTCGTGGCATTACTACTAGACTTTTTACAAAATATATAGTTAGCTAAAATTGGGCGACAACGACCAATTTTATATTGAACCTCATTACGCGTATATAAATCATACGTAAATAAATTTTTTAAGACATAGCGGATTAAATATGGCCAGGAACTAATTTTTACTAACACCGTTTATTTCTTTTGCTTTCTGGTAAAAAATACTCGATGAATCTTTCGCCTTTTCTGCAGCAATTAAAATTCTTTCCATCTATCATCAAAGAACAACAGCAACAAAAAAAACGACAAGGTATTTGATTTTAATTCTAATTTGGTTTTTATCGTAAAATTAATCATCCAAAATTTATTTTAGAGTGCTTACTCCTTGTCACGAAATTTTTTGTTAATTTTGTTTTAATCTACATTCAAAAAAACTTTTTTTTAAATATGGATTACAATCTAGAAATATACATTGTAAAATAACATTGACCCACGGAAAAATGGAAATTCTTTCGTCTGGAGGCTTCACTTTTTTTCTAACAATTTCAATTTGCTTATTTTTTTTATCATTCATTTTGGCCCAGATCGTCAGGATGTTTTCAAAGAGAAAATTGTTGGCTCATGTTATCCTTTATAGAAAAATATATCGTTTCAAATTCTTAATGCAGATAATTTACTCACAGTTTTATCATTTCAAGTATTCCATACTAAAACAAATTGGTGCACAATTAGATTGTATGAAGTGACTATTTATATTTAGTATTAATATATCTATTATATTTTTTACTGCTTTAAGAGTTTTTCACACCAACATTAGCTGATGGTTCCTTACAGGATTTTGAATGATAGCAAGTCTCGAGGACTCTCCTCAGTATTTTGGCCAATCTTAATAATACTCACATGTGTTACTTACCCTCCTTGTTTGTGTTGCATTGTTTCTCCCCAGTCCGGCTGATTGGTCTAGTGAGTACAGTGTTCATCAACGGTTAGTACATTATGGGTCTGTAGATTGTTTTTTTTTTTTTGTTGTTGTTGTGGACAGGATTGCGTGGGTATCCAGAAAATTATATCGACCATTTTGACCTGGGAAAATGTAGAGAGAATGTTGGAAATTGGCAGGAAAGGTACTAGACGTTATGCCACTCTGGGCACAGGCCTTGCGCCAGAAAGTCCAGGGTTGAGAAACAGAGAAAAGCCCGAGCTGTGAGAGATCAATGTCAGAACAAAAGTTGAAACTATTGATAAAATGTACTTGTGTTGCGGAGCCAATAAGCGCGTCGGCCCTGCAAATAGGTTTAGGGTTTAATGCGTGCGAATAGTGACAGCCAAAGGCAATGAAGGGAGGCAAAAAGACGAGATAACAGATACAACAAAAGTGACGATTTTATTTGCCGGAATTACAAACGTGTATGAAAATGTCCGTGGCGGTTGTATGTGGTCTTCTGCTAGATGGGTGATGTCGTTAGCTGGTATGGTTGAGTTGTAGATGTGCACAGCTAGATATTCGACGAGGGTAGCTAGTGTAGGTCGAGTTGTGGAGATACTGCTAGATGTTTGATGTGGGTAAGCTGAGATCTGTCGGGTTGTTGGAGACAGCTGGACGATCGTAGCAGGTAGCTGAGGTTGGTCGAGTCGTTGAATACAGCTGGACGATCGTAGTGGGAAGCTTAGGTCGGACAAGTCGTTGAATGCAGCTGGAGGATCGTAGCGGGAAGCTGAGGTCGGACGGTCGTTGTGGAAAGCCGAAGTCGGTCGAGTCGTTTTGGTTGCTAGCCGGTACAACGAGTTGTCGTGGCTAGTTGTTGCAATGCTAGGGCAATCCGTAACAGCAGGTCGTTACATGGACTGGATGCTGTATAGCTGAGGTCGGTCGAGTCGTTAGTAAATTGATGTCCCGGTTTAGATATTTCGTTGGGTTAACCAGGGGTGTGTCGATCTGGTTGCTAGCCCGTAACAGCGAGTTGTTACATGGACCAGATTCTGCGTTGCTAGGGTAGTCCGTAACAGCGAGCTGTTACATGGGCCAGATGATGCAATGCTAGTGTAGTCCATAACAGCGAGTCGTTACGTGGACTAGATGCTGCGTTGCCAGGGTAGTCCATAACAGCGAGTCGTTACGTGGACTGCATTGCGGGAGCATCGACGTTGAAATCGGTGTTGGCAGCCTTACGGTAGCTATGGCTTTGTTGTGCCCCATAGTTGTGCGGGCGTATCATTTATGGTAGCTATGGCTTTGTCATGCCACATAGCTGTGTGGGCGTATTGTTTATGGTAGCTATGGCTTTGTTGTGCCAGATAGCTGTGCAGGCGTATCGTTGACGGTAGCTATGGCTTTTCACACCAAAGCTGTGCAGTAGCTATGGCTTTTCAAACCAAAGCTGTGCAGTAGCTAAGGCTTTTCGCACCAAAGCTGTGCGAGCGTATCGGGCGGTAGCTAAGGCTTGTGCACCAAATCTGTGCAGACGTATCGAGATGGTAGCTAAGTCTTGCGTGCCGAAGCTCTGCACTGTCGAGCGAACGGACCAGGGGGCCGAGGCTAAGATTGGGGTTATCTTAGCGCTGCGCTGATGGTGAAGCGGTAACTAAAGGCTAACCCATGCCTTTAGCGCTGTGCAGCCAAACGGACGAGCAAAACCGAGTGATTGTTAAGACTAGCTGGTCTTTGGGAATCCTCTTCGTGTTTGCCTCCAGGCCATCTATTTCGACTGATCGTTAAGGACCGTCAGGGATATTCCAACCTGCAGAAGGAGACCTCTCATTGCCCTTAAAAGGACTGTAAGCGCATATCGATGTGATGGAAAAGAAAGGGTTGAATCTGCCACTAGAAGTGGTGGTGAGGTGGATGCAACCACTATAACGTAGGATCTGAGCCTCGTGGAGCCAAGTGGCCCCTGAATTTTCGCTGCCTGAAGCCTTTTTCATATGGAAGAATGGGAACTCCACTTCTGTCACGCCACATGAATAGAAAATTCTTCTACAAAAAATGGCCGTAGAAAATAAGTACTTCTATAGTCCGGTATAGGCTAGCGAAGAGTATTAGCTCCATTTTTATAGAATTATTTCTGGCAGAAGTGTTTTGCAAATGTTGATAAATGTTAATTTATCACTTTCTTAGCTGTAATGGCCGGTTAAAGTCAAAAAAGTGCTTAGTCATTTCCGGCCATGCCCGGATGTTACTTTCTAGAGTGAAGGAGTAACCTGATCTGTTTACGTTCGTAGTCCGGTCGCAGTACTTGTACATGAAAGCAGAACAAAAAAAGACTTACCTCTATAAGATTCACTGAATATCTTAAAGTGGCCCTGTGTCAGTCTCTCAGAAGCAGAATGAAGATGAAGTAGTTCACTGAAGATTTGTATCTCACCCCTGTGTGTAACTCTGCTTCCTTTGACTCTCTCTCACTCTCTCACTCTCTCTACCCACAAGAACATTTCAGGAAATAAAAAGAAAAAAAAGATGATTATATTTTTATACATGAGAATTGTTATTAATAATCCCTGTATACTATACTAAAAGTTTTATATTTGTTTATTACAGATTTTCACACCTGAAAGAAAAAATTCCTTGAACTTGAATTCACCATTACTTCTTTTTTTTTTTTTTGATGACTTGGATTTTTACTGAGAAAGAAAGTAAAGACAGAGTGAAGATAATCATATTCTTCTGGATTTTTCTACTGATCAAAATTTACAACATCAACTCTTATCCAAAAAAATGCAAATACATACAGATAAGAAATCATATTTTTGTGAAATATGTGGTTCAACCTTTTCAAAAAATGCATATTTGCTAGATCACATGCGGACCCACACGGGTGAGAAACCATATTCTTGTGAAGTGTGTAGCTCTTCCTTTTCAATTAAGTCAACTTTATCAAAACATATGCGTAGTCATACTGGAGAGAAACCATATTCTTGTAACTTGTGTGGATCTTCCTATGCATATCAGTCTGGATTCCTGTATCATATGCGCACACACACTGGAGAGAAACCATATTCTTGTGAAGTGTGTGGCTCTTGCTTTTCACTAAATTCAACTTTGCAGCGTCATATGCGAACACACACTGGAGAGAAACCATATTCTTGTGAAGTGTGTGGCTCTTCCTTTTCACTAAATTCAATTTTGCGGCGTCATATGCGAACACACACTGGAGAGAAACCATATTCTTGTGAAGTGTGTGGCTCTTCATTTTCTCGTAAATCACATTTGTCCATTCACATGCAAACACATACAGGAAAAAAACTATATTCTTGTGAAATGTATGGCTCTTCCTTTTCAAGTAAGTCAAGTTTGCTGTTTCATAAGCAAATTCATACAGAACAGAAACCATATTCTTGCGAAATATGTGGATCTTCATATTCAAGTAGATCAGGGTTCCTGTATCATATGCGCACACACACAGGGAAGAAACCATATTCTTGTGGAGTCTGTGAATCTTCTTATTCAAGTAAATCAGGTTTTCTGTATCATATCCGCACACACACAGGAGAGAAACCATATTCTTGTGAAGTCTGTGGCTCTTCCTATTCCAGTAAGTCAATTTTGTCAAATCATATGCGCACCCACACAGGAGATAAACCATATTCTTGTGAAGTGTGTGGCTCTTGCTTTTCACAAACATCAAATTTGCAGCATCATATTCGAACACACACAGGAGAGAAACCATTTTCTTGTGATGTGTGTGGATCTTCATTTTCAACTAAGTCAGTTTTGTCAAAACATATGCAAAGCCACACAGGAGAATAAACCATATTCTTGCAAAGTGTGTGGATCTTTCTTTTCATGTAAGTCAGCTTTATTGTTCTACATATGCACATACTGAGGATAGAAAACATATTTTTGTGAAGTCATATTTGTCAATTCACATGGGGAAATGTACAGTAGTCAGACTGCATTTTTGTAAAATCCTTGATTCTTTTTTTCCTGTGCAGAAAACCTTGAAGAACCATATACAAACACACAAAAAAGAGAAACTACATTCTGATGCAGTGTGTGGCTCTTCTTATAAACAAACAGAATAATTGAACCAACTTATGAAAACACACAGAGGAGAAAAGCCATATTCTTGTGAAGTGTGTGGCTTTTCCTTTTCTAGAAAGTCAGATTTACTCTACCTTATGCAAAGTCACACATGAGTGAAACCATATTTTTTAAAAATCTATGGTGCTTCCTTTCCACACTAAGGTGTCTTAAAGATACATCCGGAAACATGTTTGAGAGAAAAGCCATGTTCTTGTTAAGTTGGTAACTTTTCTTTTTCACAGAATTCATATTTGCTGTATCATATAAGAAAATTTTATTCTTGTAAAGTCTGTGGCTCTTTCATTCAAGAGTGCCTTCAAGATACAAAGAAACACATAGAGGAGACAAACTATATTTTTGTGAAGTGTGTGGCATACAATTTTGTAATAGGACTCCTTTATAGATGACTGTAAATTGTTTCTATGTCTATGAGCAGTAATGTAAACTTGTATTAATGTTGTGGTAGCCTTACCCATCTTACCATAATGGACTCTTCTCACCGTTATCAGTAGAGAGATTTCGCTATCACAGAGGCAGATCAATATCAGTGTTATCCGAACAGTATGAGACTTCTTGCCTTTTCTATGTAACTCTATCTTTCTTGTGTAATATAATCTGTTATCTAATATCCGGGGCCACAACAATTAAACACAAACATATTATATACTGGATTTCATTTTTGTTCTATGCAATATAGCAAAATATAGAAATAAAAAACCCTGATAATGAGAAAAAATACTAAATATTATTTTAGGCCAACCACTGTGTTTCCACAAATGAAATGAAATTATCTAAGATACGAAATTATGAAAATTTCTGGTAGAAAGTATTTTAGGTCATTTTGCAAATTCATAATTCCCACTGTTTGACATTTAAACTGTGTGCAAGCAAATTGCTTATGCTGAATTGAATTGTTCAAAATAGAACTGTTTGATCATTTAACTGTATGTTAACCAATGTCTGATGTTTAATTGAATTGTTAGTGATATATATATATATATATATATATATATATATATATATAGCAATATTTAACAGGATGCTAAATGAAAATAAGTTCTGGCTTGTTCAGAAATGTTACAAATCATATGTATTTGTTCAAACTATTATTTTAAATTCATAATTCCCACCCTGAAGATGACCTAATATAATTTCTGCCTGAAATTTTTGTAATTTCCTATCTTAGTTAATTTTGTTTCATATTCATTTAAATGTGTTTGTAGACCTAAACTAATATTTAGAAAAACTTTTTCTCATCCATTTATATGTATTTTTTCTTTCCATTTTTTTCTTTTCACAACATATCCGTCTGATAAAACTTCCTATCTTAGTAATATATATATACAGGAATCAGCACAATAAATTTCCAGACTTTTTTTGTATGAGCACTTTTATTGATAGTACACACATCAAACTCTAGCCCCCTTCGAAGTAATCTCCTCTGGCTGCTATGCACTTGTACCGTTCCAACAACTTCTGGAAGGCCCCATGGAAGTCCTCTTGTGTGAGCATGTCAGTGACCTTCGTCACAGCCTCTTTTATCTCCTCAATGGTCTCATAATGACCGCCTGTGAGCTTAGGGAATAACTAAAAGTCACGGAGCACGGTCTGGACTATACGAAGGGCAAGGAACTGTCTTGATGCCCATCTTGGTCAAATAGTCTCTAACAAGGATGGAGTTGTGGACTAGTGTATTGTTCTGGTAGAAAGGCCACTAACCCAATTAGAAGGCCACTAACCCAATTAGCCTCTTCCGACGGAATCACTTCCTGATTTCCCTTTAAAACTCAACATAGTAACACTAACCCTTTGGCCAATCAACTCTGGTCTATTGACTTCCTTACTCCTCCCACACCTCTCATCCTCCCTCACAGACTCCCTGCGTTCCTTGAATCACTTATGCCACTCAAAAACTGATGCTCAATTCCTGCAAGATGGTTGAAAAGCAGTCTGAGGCATTCAATACGTTTCTGTGGCATCATTTTTTCCAAGTTAAAAACTCTATTTTATTGCATATCATTCTTCTAAACTGTCCTCACGTCCAGATTGTATTTTTTAAATTCACCACCTGTGGCAATCAGGCTTTAGTAGGGTGTATTCCAATTGCTGCTGTAGCTGTTCATTTCAAACTGAAATCATGAAAATTGGTCCGTCATCTCATAAGATGAATAGCAATAACATAATCAATTTTCAAGAGTCTATGACAATTATGAATGCCTGTACAAAAAAGTCTGGAAACAAATTGAATGCACCACATAGCTGAATTAGATATAAACTCTCTTGTGTTGTTTTAGCTAGAGCCATGTACTTAAATTCATAGGTGGACAGTGCAACTGTAGGTTGCTTCTTTGACTTCCATGAGAGAGGAGAGCTTTCTTTGTTTAAATAAAAACAAAATCCTGTTGTGCAACATCAGTCACTCTGATCAGATGCCCAATCTGCATCGCTGTAAGCTAAGATCCCTAACTCCTCACTTTTCTGGTGACGCAGTTCATAATGGGTTGTACCTCTTAAAAACTTTAGGATATGTTTTGCTGCTACCGAATGTTGTTGACGTGGCTTTAATAGATGCTGTGATAAATAACCAACAACATAACTCAAATCTAGTCTGGTATATGTCATTAGGTAGATTAGGCTACCAATAATTTCATGGTATTTTCTTAAATCAACAGGGTCACTGTTGTTACTGAGATCCGTTTTTAGTTCGCATGGTGTTACTCTTGGTTTGCAGTTTGACATATTAAATCTTTCCAACACCCTTCCTATGTATTTGTTTTGGTTCATTTTAACACATCCTTGTGTTATGTGAAAATCTATCCCTATGAAATGATTGAGTTATTATCCCAGACCTTTCATTTTAAATTCTGACATCAACATTTTCTTGACTTTACTAAGGGAGATAACTTTGTCAGCTGCGATGATTAAATCGTCAACCCTGGATACGATTAACAGTCTTTCCTTTTGTTTCATATAAACACAGTCGTCTGCTGGATTTTGTATAAAATCATTCCAGATGAGACATCTATGTAACATTTTGTTCCAGTTTCTGCCTGATTGCTTCAGCCCATATAGAGATTTGTTTAGCCTATAGACTAATTTATTTGTTTTCAATCCTTCAGGCTGCTCCACAAAAATCTCATAGTCAATTGGTGCATGCAAATACGCCGTTTTTACATCCATCTGGTGGACAATCAGATTATGTTGCACCAGCATTTGCATCAAGATGCGTATTAAGGTGATGTTTGCCGTAGGAGAGAAGGTTTCTGCATAGTCTCTACTCTTTTTCTTATTTTTTATCTTTTGGACCCATCAGGGTTTTACTTAGTGGTGTAGACCCATTTACTACCTTCTGCCTTTTAGCCTTCAGGTAAATTTATCAATTCTAAAACATTATTTTCCTTTAGGGATTCTACTCCCTCATCATATTTACCAACCCCTCCGCTCGGGCAGGATATGACACAAGGTCAATTTTTAAGCAGAGTTTAACAGGTTGGAATTCAGTGTTTTCCTTCTCCTAGACTAGTTGCCTCACCAAGGCTGAAGAACTTAGTCTGCCCTACTATTTACCCATAGCTGGAGGGAGAATATTTGGATTCATACCTTTCCCAAGGTTATTGTGCTATGTGAAATGCTATCAGTCACGTCCAGGATTTGAACTTGTGTCGCCGTGTCCATACCCTGCGACGATAACCATTACACCACAGGCACCTCCACGGGGATTCTACTCCTTCATGCATTGCCTCAACCCAGCAGTGTTCATCTGAGGAGTCTATTGCTTCTCTATAGATTCTTGGTATATTGCATGCGGCTTTATAACAATAGTCATTTCAATCATACATCCTAGATACATCAGGGAGGTCTTCAGTGATGCAACTGTCTTCATTGCCAATTTCGGGTTATTTCTGCATCATATCGGCTTCATCATATTTCTTCTCTATAGATTCTTGGTATATTGCATGCGGCTTTATAACGATAGTCGAAGTTAATCAATGCATGGTCACTATCTTCCTCAGAATTTGTAAGGTTGTCATTTAGGTATTCAGGAGGTTTTCTTTCCCTTCTGGGGTAATGTCTAAGCTTACTATCTTCCACAGTTTGTGCATTATCCTGTGTCTCTGTTGTCTTAATTTGTGGGTCTAGGGTTATAGCTGATGTGTTGTTTTGTATATACTCCTTTTGGGGGAAGTAATCATCATCATCATCATCAGTTGGATAGGTCTGAATCTGCTGATTTGTCACATTGCTAATAAATTTTATTAGCCTGTGTTTGATAACTCTATCATTCTCAGGATAAAAAACTAAATATGCAGGACTGTTTCTGTCATACCCAACAAGTATCCCTTTTTCATATTTCGGATCTCGTTTCTTTAAGTTTTTGTATGCATAACATGTTGAGCTGAAGATGTTCATCTTTGATAGATCAGGCTTCCTTCCTGTTATCATATAGTAGGGACTTTGTTTTGGACGGTTATTAAAACATCTGTTTCTGATTACTGCAGCTGTTATTAGGTCCATAAACTTTTAGGCAAGTTGTTTTCAATTACCATGCATCTAGCCATTTTAAATAGGGTTCGCCAACTTTTTTTTGCCGTCCCATTTTGGTGGGGTGAATAAGGCGCAGAAGTTTCATGTTGAATACTAATATCACAGAGTAATCTCTGAAAATCATTCGACTTGAATTCTGATCTGTTATCAGATCTTCGGGATTTTATCCTTTCATGGGGGGCAGTATCAGCAACAAATTTCTTTGTGGCAGATACAGTGTCTTTCTTTGATTTAAAAAAATACACCAATACTGCACTGGAAAAATCATCAGTAAATGTGATTGCATATCTGTGCGCGTTTATGTCTGCTGGTTCTATAGGGCCAGCTAAGTCAGTGTGTATTAATTCAAAGGTAGATGCTGCACGTCTGTCAGGTTGTCTATTTCTACTCATAGAAAATTTTCCCTGGATATAGATTTCACAGTTCTTGTTTAGAGTTCCTATTTTTTCTTTAATTTTCATTCCTTTAACCACATTTGGCAATTTTCTAATGTTATCGTAGTTGCAATAACCATATATCCTATGCCAAGGATTGATATCATAGCAGCCCTGGCAACTATATTCCGATTTGTTCATTGTAGACATTAAATAATATTGCCTGTTGTGGACGAATATATTAAATTTTGTTCCGTTTTTATGAATCAGCTCATTCTTGTTTTTCTTAAATGTTATAGCCACCCCGTTTGCCATGGCAGACTTGACAAATTATATATCCTGTGGGTTGGAGGGTATAAATAATGCCCCTTTTAAGGTGACTGACTCCTTGTTTCTGTTCAGATTCACCAGGCATATGTCAGCATCACCTCATTTTAAAGCGACCCCATTCATCTGGCTACCGTCAGCCAGCTCTATAAAATGGTTATCAGGTTTGAATGAGTAATCAAAATTTTTGCATTCCTCAATATCCTGTGCAGTAGCCCCCATATCAACCATAATTCTCTTGCTTTAAACGGTTCTCTGTGGGCAGTCATTTATTTTAAAAACAAATGAACTATCTGCTTCTTCTGCTGCTGCTACTTTGATTGTATCTCGCTTTTTATTGTGGCATGACTCTCTCACATGAGTCTGACTTTTGCAGTAGTTACACCACTTTTTATTTCTTCTCGAAATTGTTTGGGCATATTTTTACTACTTGCCCTTTTCCATTACACTTAAAACATGAAACTTCGTTACTCATTTTTGAAAATGAATTGGTTAATTTCATAACATTGTCATCATTTGAGTTTTGATGATATTTATCCATATCCTTGAAACTTCAATGTTGCGTTTTGAATTCAGAGAACATTAGCTCCTTACTGCTATGAGTCACATATATTGAAAAAGCATTAAATGTTCTTTGTAGTCCTTTTAGAACCATGGCAATTATTAAACCATCACTTAATGTTTCTCCGGCATTTCTTAGTGCCGTTACTGTTGCTTCTCTTCTAATAATATAGTCTGTAACACCATTCTGTTTTTTTTTTTGTGACGTTAATTGGGTATATAAAGAAATAATTCTTGGTTTTCCCTTACCTGCATAATGGTCACGCAATATCCTCAGAGGTTCTCTTCCATTGTCTGAGGCTTCTCTCATGATAAGGGACAGGCTTTTGTAATCCAAGAATTGTATCAGTTCATTATATGCTTCCTCATTCCTTTCCATATCTGTTTCGTCACCATTAAGGTTTTTACCTAAAATGGCATCCTTTAAACCTAACGTGTGGAGCTACCCTAAAAACTTGGTTTCCCAAATTTCCTATTTGGTCTCATCTCCATAAAATAATAACCTTCTCCACTGACTTACATTATCTCTTCTGTAGGGCCCATAACCTGTTGAAGTTGCCATGTCTTAAGATAAAGAAATGTAAAGCAAAATTAGACAAAAGAAAATAGAACACGTGTGCTTCTTGAAAAGGAGAATAGAAGATTAATTTTATTTTACAAAATGGAGAGTTATACAAAACAACTGTTTGGGTTATCTAACTTGATTTACCTCTTTTTAACTAATCTTTTCCTTTAGGGTCAAGATCCAGTGTGATAGAAAAGACTTGGAACGCATAACATTCACCAAAATAACCTTTCAACTTTACGCGGCAGCTGAAAATAAACTTCTACCTGCAGTGACTTAAGATAAAACGATTTCATTTTTTTTTCAGGTTTATCCAAAAAAATAAAATTTTGTAGTACTCATTTTGTGTAATTTTTAGTAACATTTGTCCATTACACCACGCGTCCTGGACCCAACCTTACCTGCTCCAACCCTCACTCTTCCTTGCCCAGTCGGCTGAGGCTGTAGAATACACTGATTGCTTCTCTGCGGAGGGGTAAGACCCCCACCCCAACGGGTGTCCCGGATATGACACTAAACAATCTGATGGTGAGATTTCAGTAATGCTGGAGCTTTGGGGAATGCGGAGTACTCCTTCATTGCCATTCCTCCTAGGTCCATTCTGGCTCCACATGATAGCACCTGATAGGGCCCTATCTATGGGTTAAATAGAACTACCGGCATACTTATGTTAAACTGATTTGTTTGACTAAACTGAATTGCTTGAAATAGAAATGTTTTTGACAATTAAACCGTATTTATATTCAAGCTGCGTGCTTATGCTATACTGAAACCGTACTTACATTTAAACTCCCTGCTTATACTAAACTGAATTATTTGAAATGGAACTGTTTTTTGACATTGAAACTGTACTTACACTGGACTGATTAGTTTAATATAGAACTGTTTTGAAATTTAACTGTGTGTAAACAAAATCTGTACTTACGCTAAACTGAATTAGCTGAATTAGAACTGCTTGAATAAACTGAATAGTTCAAAATAGAAATGTTTTGACTATTAAACTGTGTACTCATGCTAAACTGAATTGTTTCAAATAGAACTGATTATTTACATAAAATGGATTTGGCGTTAAATAATCTACAAAGTTTGATATGCTATAAAACCCAACCAATAACCAATCAACCAACCATAGAACCACACTCTTCCCTTTTATTTCCTCCATTTTGATAGGTACATCACCATTCCAAATAGGGATTGCCTGGCTTTTTTCTGTCCTCTGGCCATCAGCAAACAGCTGTTGGCGAGGTAACCAAACAGGGTTACTTTCCTAATTTCAATCTTTGTTTTAGTGGGTTTTCTCCAAGTCTCTTATGGTTTTTCATTGTATTAAAATTATCGTGGGGCTTTTAAGTATGTCATTGTGTGACAGTGGTATTTCTTTTTGAAAGTGGTATTTTTGGTGACTGGTATTTTGGTGACTGTGGTATTTTTGGTGACTGTGGTATTTTGGTGACTGTGGTATTTTGGTGACTAGTGTGAATGGTTAGCAAGACTTAATGATTGTTTTGCATGAATGGGTCCGCAAATAAAGCTGGCTAGGGTCCCCTTAGTTAACACAAAAACAGAGAAGACCGCTTCCCTTCCCCACATATTTTTGGGGTTTTGTGCTCCAAAAAACTCTGTTATGTTTTTTTACAATGTTTTTATTTTTTATAAATCCAAAAGACCAAACGGATGTGAAGGGGGCAGCTTTGGGAATTGGTTAGGTTTGGTTTCTTTGTTTAATGGCATATCAACCTGTGTAGGTTATTTAATGCCAAAGCTATTAACTTTGAAGAACAGTAGTGGTACTATGTAACCCATAGGTGGGTGGATAAGGGGATTCATACCTTTCCAAGGGTATTTGTCCGAAAGTGAACGTAATAGCGTGACTGGAGTACGAACTCGCTTACTACGATTTCGCAGCCCATCACTTGAACCATTACACCACGGGGACAGCCCCTCGGAATTTGACGACGACGACGACGAGGAAGAAGAAAAAGAGTAAGAAGAAGAAGAAAAAGAAGAAGAACAGCAACGATGACGAAAGCGATTTCACGTGTAGATTTACAGAAACTTTTTCCTTCATAATTCGGCATAAGTATACTTTTCTCTTTTCCGTCGTTCATTCCTTTTCAGCACCTCTGGGAGACCTTTGGTGGTGTAATGGTTAGCAAGCTTGACTAGCAAATCTACACGAGTGAGTTCGAGTCTCATTGGGTGCCCCATTCATTCGGCCTTGTGCCACATCGAAGCAAAGAGCTTCGTAAATTACTATTCCTTTTCAACCCGAACAACCAACAGTAGTGGATGGGGATAAGTAGAAAAAGTAAGTGACCAACTTCTTCATCGTTCCCAAAACACCAAAACCTCTTATACCTCATATATGTAATGTTATTTTGCTATGATACTAATAAATATGATGTTTATTATCTTTCAAGTAAAACTAAAACATTACCTTGAATAATAACTTTAATTATTTTTAAAAAAATCGTTTTAACGGGAAAAAAGAGCGTAATTTTGTTACTACCCAAAAAATTTCTTGGTACTTATGCATCTATGTTACCGCAAAAAAGCCGAACTTTCCCGAGCGTTTCCAGAAAGAATCGAAATACGCCGTAACGCCCAGCTAATCAAATTTAAGATAAAATAATTCAATCAATTTGTTTACTAAGTTACAAACAAGTGTAAACATGAATTTATCGCAGTTAAGCGAAAATCTACAATGTGCAGAAATGGTGATCCAATTCTGCTGAGGAAAAAACCTTACTGGCCAAATTAAAAGTTGCAGGGCATGTGAGCATCCTTGCCACCGAAAAAAAAAAGAGGAAAAGTTATGCCTGGAGATGTCGTAACACCAAATGCAGGACCTGGATTATTATTAAATTGTTAGGTGAAAGTACAGAATAGTTACAAAACACCACTCTCCACATGGTAAGAATGGATTTCTAAATTAACACGGTATTACTTCTGCACGGTACAATAAGTGCATAAATACGAAAAAATATATTAAAAAAGACAAAAAATAATACCCCACACCCAATAGATAAAATAAAAATTGAAACTATTTTTTCATATTGAAAATTACTATACATTGACTGTTGATATATTCTTTTTCCCCTGAAAAGGTTGGTAACATTATCCATTAAAAATTGTCTTTGTATTTTTTTTTTTTTTTTTTTTTTTGGTCTTCATGCGTTTTGTCGATGAATTGGTTGACTTATTTTATTGTCTGCTTGCTTAAATTTCGTTCCGGAATATTCCGATTCTTTCCGTGAAAGCTCGGAAACGTTCGGGAAATTTTGGCTTTTTTTGCGGTAACATAGATGCATAAGTACCAATTCCTTTGCTCCAATATGGAGCAACATTTTGTTACACTGATTCGTTACGCAAAATTTGCTAAAATCCCCCCACCCTCGACTGCAGAAATTGAGTCAAGATTTTCTCTTTTTACAAAATATATAGTTAGCTGAAATTGGTCGACAACTACCAATTTTATATTGAACCTCATTACTCGTATATAAATCATACGTAAATAAATTTTTCAACATATAGCGGATTAAATAAGGTCCGGAACTAATTTTTACTAAACACCGTTCATTTCTGTTGTTTTCTCTTAAAGAAAACTGGATGAATTTTTCGCCTTTTCTGCAGAAATTAAAATTCTTTCCATCTATCATCAAAGAACGACAGCAACAACAAAAAACGACAAGGTATTTGATTTTAATTCTAATTTGGTTTTTATCGTAAACTTAATCATCCAAAATTAATTTTAGAGTCCTCACCCCTCGTCACGAAACTTTATGTTAATTTTGTTTTAATCTACATTCAAAAAAACTTTTTTTAAAATATGGATTACAATCTAAAAATATACATTGTAAAATAACATTGACCCACGGAAAAATGGAAATTCTTTCGTCTGGAGGCTTCACTTTTTTTCAAACAATTTTAATTTGCTTATTTTCTTTTTTTTTAATTTTATCATTCATTTTGGCCCAGATCGTCTGGATGTTTTCAAAGAGAAAATTGTTGGCTCATGTTATCCTTTATAGAAAAAAAATATCGTTTCAAATTCTTAATGCAGATAATTTACTCACAGTTTTATCATTTCAAGTATTCCATACTAAAACAAATTGGTGCACAATTAGATTGTATGAAGTGACTATTTATATTTAGTATTAATATATCTATTATATTTTTTACTGCTTTAAGAGTTTTTCACACCAACGTTAGCTGATGGTTTCTTACAGGATTTTAAATGATAGCGAGTCTCGAGGACTCTCCTCAGTATTTTGGCCAATCTTAATAATACTATATTCTGAATGGTCTCGTCTATATATATCGTATTGTAGTTGTCTCCCTGCAGCCTCCACTTCCTGGAGGAAGGGGAATTTAAAAAAGGGCATTCATTATGGTGTCCTTAGAATAAACACATGTGTGACTTAACCTCCTTGTTTGTGCTGCATTTTATCTCCCTAGTCCGGCTGATTGGCCTAGTGGGAAAAGTATTCACCAATGTCCTGGGAGACCAGGATTCAATCCTAAGTAAAGTCACACCAAAAACTTACGAAATGGTACTTGATACTTCTTTGCTTAACAGTCAGCATTATAAGGTACGTATCAAGGGGGTGCCCGTGGTGTAATGGTTATCGTCATAGGAAATGGACATGGTAACACGAGTTCAAATCCTGGATGAGACTGATTGCATTTCACATAGTACTAATACCCTTGGGAAAGGTATGAATCCAGTTATTCTCCCTCCAGCTATGGATAAATAGTAGGGCAGACTGAGTTCTTCAACCTTGGTGAGGGCAACTAGTCTAGGAAAAGGAAAACTTTGAATTCAAACCTGTTAAACTCCACGTAAAAAAATTGACATTGTGTCATATCCTACCTGAGCGGTAGGTACGTATCAAGAGTAAAGTTGTACATGATACTTCTTTGCTTAACACTCAGCATTATAAGGTATGTATCAAGAGTAAAGTGGAGAAATCTTGCGTAAGGAGTAGTGACCTCAATGATTTCCTTAATGACTTTGCCAGATAGATATCTTGTGCATTTTGAGACTGTCTATTATTTAGCTATGCTGGACCATATCATAGTCAATCTCTGCCATGGCTACATTTTTGCATCTTGTTTTGCTCCCATTGAGGATGTGTTGATCAATGTATTGTAGCTCTCCTGTTCCTCTTGTTCCTTTGTAGCATCCTTTCTGTTATTTAGAGAACAGTCCATGGCTGACTACCAAATAGTAAAATTACTCCCTAATTTGTACCTTCTAGTATTTTCCACCTGATCAGTAGGCATGTTATTGGTCAGTAGTTGTCAGAGGCCCTTGGGCGGGGACTTTTAGGATTAGGCTAGTTTTCCCTTGGGTCATCAGTTGGTACATTATGGGTCTGTTGATTTTTTTTTTTTTTTTTTTTTTTTTTTCTTGTTGGCAGATAAACACGTAGAAGGATTGCGTGGGTGTCCAGAAAATTATCTAGACCATTTTGACTTGGGAAAATGTAGAGAGAATGTAGGAGATTGGCAGGAAAGCTACTAAACATTATTCCACTCTTGGCACAGGCCTTGCAACAGAAAGCCCAGGGTTGAGAAGCAGAGAAAAGCCTGAGCTGTAAGAGACTTACCAAAGTCAGAACAAAAGTAGAGACTATTGATAAAATGTCCTTGTATGTGAAAGCAGAACAAAAAAAAAGACTAACCTATGTAAGATTCACTCAATGTCTTAAAGTGGCCCTGCGTCAGTCTCTCAGACGCAGAATGAAGAAGTAGTTGTTCACTGAGGATTTGTATCTCAACCCTGTGTGTAACTCTGCTTCCTTTGACTCTCTCTCACTCTCTCTCTCTCATTCTCTCACTCTCTCTACCTACAAGAACATTTCAGGAAATAAAAAGAAAAAAAAGATTATATTTTTATACATGAGAATTGTTATTAATAATCCCTGTATACTATACTAAAAGTTTTATATTTGTTTATTACAGATTTTCACACCTGAAAGAAAAAATTCGTGGAACTTGAATTCACCATAACTTTTTTTTTTGTTTTGGTGACTTGGATTTTTACTGAGAAAGAAAGTAAAGACAGAGTGAAGAAAATCATATTCCTGAATTTTTCCACTGGTTAAAATTTCTAACATCAACTTTTATCCAAAAAATTGCAAATACATACAGATAAGAAATCATATTTTTGTGAAATATGTGGTTCAACCTTTTCAAAGAATTCATATTTGCTAGATCACATGTGGACCTACACGGGTGAGAAACCATATTCTTGTGAAGTGTGTGGCTCTTCCTTTTCAAGTAAATCAGTTTTCTTGTATCATATGCGAACACACACAGGTGAGAAACCATATTCTTGTGAAGTGTGTGAATCTTCCTATTCAAATATGTCAGGTTTCCTGTATCATATGCGAACACACACAGGAGAGAAACCATATTCTTGTGAAGTGTGTGGATCTTCCTATTCAAGCAAGTCAACTTTGTCGAATCATATGCGCACACACACAGGAGAGAAACCATATTCTTGTAAAATCTGTGACTCTTCCTTTTCATTTAACTCAACTTTACAGTATCATATGCGCACACACACAGGAGAGAAACCATATTCGTGTAAAATCTGTGACTCTTCCTTTTCACGTAACTCAACTTTACAGTATCATATGTGCACACATACAGGAGAGAAACCATATTCTTGTGAAGTGTGTGGCTCTTCTTTTTCACGTAAGACAACTTTATCAAATCATATGCGAACTCATACTGGAGAGAAACCATATTCTTGCGAAGTCTGTGGATCTTCTTATTCAAATAAGTCAAGTTTCCTATATCATATGCGCACACACACAGGAGAGAAACCATATTCTTGTGAAGTCTGTGGATCTTCCTATTCAAGTAATTCAGGGTTCCTGTATCATATGGGCACGCACACAAGAGAGAAACCATTTTCTTGTGAAGTCTGTGGCTCTTCCTATTCAAGTAAATCAGGGTTCCTGTATCATATGCGCACACACACAGGGGAGAAACCATATTCTTGTGAAGTCTGTGGATCTTCCTATTCAAATAAGTCAGGTCTCCTGTGTCATATGCGCACACACACAGGAGAGAAACCATATTCATGTGAAGTGTGTGGCTCTTCCTATTCCAGTAAGTCAGTTTTGTCAAGTCATATGCACACCCACACAGGAGATAAACCATATTCTTGTGAAGTGTGTGGTTCTTGCTTTTCACAGAGATCACATTTGCAGCGTCATATACGCACACACACAGGAGAGAAACCATATTCATGTGAAGTTTGTGGCTCTTCCTATTCCAGTAAATCTGTTTTGTCAAATCATATGCACACCCACACAGGAGAGAAACCATATTCTTGTGAAGTCTGTGGTTCTTGCTTTTCACAAAGAACACATTTGCAGTGTCATATGCGAACCCACACAGGAGAGAAACCATTTTCTTGTGAAGTTTGTGGCTCTTCATTTTCACGCAAATCACATTTGTCAATTCACATGCAAAAACATACAGGAAAGAAACTTTATTCTTGTGAACTGTGTGGTTCTTCTTTTTCAACTAAGTCCGTTTTGTCAAATCATATGCAAAGCCACACAGGAGAATAAACCAAATGCTTCCAAAGTGTATGGATCTTTCTATTCATATAAGTCAGCTTTATTGTATTACATATGCACATACTGTGGATAGAAATCATATTTTTGTGAATTTAAATTTGTCAATTCACACGCGGAAATGTACAGTAGTCAGACTGCATTTTTGTAAAGTCTTTGACTCTTTTTTTCCTAAGCAGAAAACCTTGAAGAACCATGTACAAACACACGAAAAAGAGAAACTACATTCTTGTGCAGTGTGTGGCTCTTCTTTTAAACAAATAGAATACTTGAACCAACTTATGAAAACGCACAGAGGAGAAAAGCCATATTCTTGTGAAGTGTGTGGCTTTTACTTTTATATATTATATATATTCTATATATCATATACTGGGTTTCATTTTTGTTCTATGCAATATAGCAAAGTATAAAAATTAAAAAAAAGGATGATGGGAAAAATTTATTACTAAATATTAGTTTAGGCCCACTGCCATCTTTTGACAAATGAAATGAAATTATCGAAGATATGAAATTATAAGAATTTCTGGTAGAAAGTATTTTAGGTCATTTTGCAAATTCATAATTCCCACTGTTTGACATTTAAACTGTGTGCAAACAAATTACTTATGCTGAATTGAATTGTTCAAAATAGAACTGTTTGATCATTTAACTGTATGTTAACCAATGTCTGATGTTTAATTGAATTGTTAGTGATATATATATAGCAATATTTCACAGGATGCTAAATGAAAATAAGTTCTGGCTCGTTCAAAAATGTTACAAATCATATATATTTGTTCCAACTATTATTTTAAATTCATAATTCCCACCCTGAAGATGACCTAATATAATTTCTGCCTGAAATTTTTGTAATTTCCTATCTTAGATAATTTCGTTTCATATTCATTTAAATGTGTTTGTAGACCTAAACTAATATTTAGTAAAAACTTTTTTCATCCATTTATATGTATTTTTTCTTTACATTTTCTTCTTTTTACAACATATCTGTCTGATAAAACTTCCTATCTTACTAATATATATATAAGGAGCAGCACAATAAATTTCAAGACTTTTTTCATATGGGCACTTTTAATTATAGTACACACATGAAACTCTAGTCCCCTTCGAAGTAATCTCCTCCGGCTGCAATGCACTTGTTGTACCATTCCAACAACTTCTGAAAGGCCCCATGGAAGTCCTCTTGTGTGAGCGTGTCAATGACCTTCGTCACAGCCTCTTACATCTCCTCAATTGTCTCATAACAATAGCCTCTGAGCTTAAGGAATAACCAAAAGTCACAGGGAGCAAGGTCTGGACTATTGGGAGGGTGGGCAACTGTCTTGATGCCCATCTTGGTCAAAATGTCTGTAACAAGGATGGAGTTGTGCACTAGTGTATTGTCCTAGTGGAAATGCCATGGACCTGATTTGAAGCGTGCTGGCCTCTTCCGACGGAATCTCTTCCTGAACTCCCTTAAATACTCAACATAGTAACCTTAACCCTATCTCTAAACCTTTGGCCAATTAACTCTGGTGTATTGACTTCCTTACTCCTCCCACATGTCTCATCCTCCCTCACAGACTCCCTGCCTTCCTTGAATCTCTTATGCCACTCAAAAACTGATGCTCAAGTCATGCACGGTGGTCGAAAAGCAGTCTGAAGCATTCCATTCATTTCTGTGGTATTTTTTCCAAGTTTAAAACAGAATTTTATTGCATATTGTTCTTCTTAATTGTCCTCATGTCCAGATTGCATTTTTGAAATTCACCACCTATGGCAATCAGGCTTTAGTAGGGTGTATTCCAATTCCTGTTTTAGCTGTTCATTTGAACCTGAAATCATGAAAATTGGTCCGTCATCGCATAAGATGTATAGCGATAACATACTGAATTTTCAAGAGTCTATGACAATTTTAAATGCCTGTACAAAAAAAGTCTGGAAACAAATGAATGCACCACGTAGCTGAATTAGATATAAACTCTCTTGTGTTGTTTTAGCTAGAGCCATGTACTTAGACTCACAGGTAGACAGTGCAACTGTAGGTTGCTTCTTTGACTTCCATGAGAGAGGAGAGCTTTCTTTGTTTAAATAAAAACAAAACCCTGTTGTACAATCACTCTGATCAGATGCCCAATCTGCATCACTGTAAGCTAAGATCCCTAACTCCTCACTTTTCTGGTAATGCAGTTCGTAATGGGATGTACCTCTTAAATACTTTACGATACGTTTTCCTGCTACCCAATGCTGTTGACGTGGCTCTGATAGATACTGTAATACTTTACCTACAGCATAACTCAAATCTAGTCTAGTACATGTCATTAGGTAGATTAGGCTACCAATAATTTCATGGCATTTTCTTAAATCAACAGGGTCACTGTTGTTACTGAGATCCATTTTTAGTTCGCATGGTCTTGTTCTTGGTTTGCAGTTTGACATATTAAATCTGTTAAAATACAAAGAATTCAGACTACAACACTCAGCATACGGAGACACCTTTTTACACCTGTCCTTGTTACACTCTCACATAAACCAATGAGACCGTCTGTTTACAACTGCTCCTCGAAAAACACCTTCTCTTCTCAAGAGTATCAGGGGAGGTAACTTGCATGTCCTAACAAAATCTTTCCAACACCCTTCCTATGTATTTATTTTGGTTCATTTTAACACGTCCTTGTGTTTTGTGAAAATCTATCCCTGGTTGAGTTATTATCCCAGACCTTTCATTTTAAATTCTGACATCAACATTTTCTTGACTTTACTAAGGGAGATAACTTTGTCAGCTGCGATGATTAAATCGTAAACCCAGGATACGATTAACAATCTTTCCTTTTGTTTCATATAAACACAGTCGTCTGCTGGATTTTGTATAAAATCATTCCAGATGAGACATCTATGTAACATTTTGTTCCAGTTTCTGCCTGATTGCTTCAGCCCATATAGAGATTTGTTTAGCCTATAGACTAATTTATTTGTTTTCAATCCTTCAGGCTGCTCCACAAAAATTTCATAGTCTATTGGTGCATGCAAATACGCCTTTTTTACATCCATCTGGTGGACAATCAGATTATATTGCACCACCATTTGCATCAAGATGCTTATTAAGGTGATGTTTGCCCTAGGAGAGAAGGTTTCTCCATAGTTTCTACCCTTTTTCTTATTTTATATCTTTTGGACGCATCAGGGTTTTACTTGGTGGTGTAGACCCATTTACTACCTACTGCCTTTTAGCCTGCAGGTAAATTTGAAAAACATTATTTTCCTTTAGGGATTCCAGTTCTTCATGCATCGCCTCAATCCAGCAGAGTGCATCTGAGAAGTCTATTGCTTCTCTGTAGGTTCTTGATATATTGCTTGCGGCTTTATAACAATAGTCGAAGTTAATCAATGCATGATCACTATCATCCTCAGAATTTGTAATGTAGTCATTTAGGTGTTCAGGAGGTTTTCTTTCCCTTCTGGGGTAATGTCGAAGCTTACTATCTTCCACGGTCTGTGCATTATCCTGTGTCTCTGTTGTCTTAATTTGTGGGTCTAAGGTTGTAGCTGATGTGTTGTTTTGTATATACTTCTTTTGGGGGAAGTAATCATCATCATCATCATCAGTTGGATAGGTCTGAATCTGCTGATTTGTCACATAGCTAATAAATTTTATTAGCCTGTGTTTGATAACTCTGTCATTCTCAGGATAAAAAACTAAATATGCAGGACTGTTTCTGTCATACCCAACAAGTATCCCTTTTTCATATTTCGGATCTCGTTTCTTTAAGTTTTCGTATGCATAACATGTTGAGCTGAAGATGTTCATCTTTGATAGATCAGGCTTCCTTCTTTTTATCATATAGTGGGGAGTTTGTTTTAGACGGTTGTTAAAACATCCGTTTCTGATTGCTGCAGCCGACATTACAGCATAGGTCCATAAACTTTGTGGCAAGTTTTTTTCAATGACCATGCATCTAGCCATTTTAAATAGGGTTCGCCAACTTTTTTTTGCCGTCCCATTTTGGTGGGGTGAATAAGGCGCTGAAGTTTCATGTCAAATACTATTATCACAGGGTAATCTCTGAAAATCATTCAACTTGAATTCTGATCTGTTATCAGATCTTAGGGATTTTATCCTTTCATGGGGGGCAGTATCAGCGATAAATTTCTTTGTGGCAGATGCAGTGTCTTTCTTTGATTTAAAAGAATACACAAATATTGCACTGGAAAAATCATCAGTAAATGTGATTGCAAATCTGTGCGCGTTTATGTCTGCTGATTCTATAGGGCCAGCTAAGTCAGTGTGTATTAATTCAAAGGTAGATGCTGCACGTCTGTCAGGTTGTCTATTTCTACTCATAGAAAATTTTCCCTGGATATAGATTTCACAGTTCTTGTTTAGAGTTCCTATTTTTTCTTTAATTTTCATTCCTTTAACCACATTTGGCAATTTTCTAATGTTATCGTAGTTGCAATAACCATATATCCTATGCCAAGTATTGATATCATAGCAGCCCTGGCAACTATATTCCGATTTGTTCATTGTAGACATTAAATAATATCGCCTGTTGTAGACGAATATATTAAATTTTGTTCCGTTTTTATGAATCAGCTCATTCTTGTTTTTCTTAAATGTTATAGCCGTTGCAGACTTGACAAATTATATATCCTGTGGGTAGAAGGGTATAAATAATGCCCCTTTTAAGGTGACTGGCTCCTTGTTTCCGTTTGGATTCACCAAGCATATCTCAGCGTCACCTCGTTTTAAAGCAACCCCATTCATCTGGCTATCATCAGCCAGCTCTATGAAATAGTTATCTGGTTGAAATGGGTCATCAGAATTTTTGAATCGCTCAGTATCCTTTATAATGTGTGAGGTAGACCCCGTATCAACCATGATTCTCTTGCTTTCAACGTTTCTCTGTGGTCGGTCATTTATTTTAAAACAAATGAACTATCTGCTTCTTCTGCTGCTGCTACTTTGATTGTATCTCGCTTTTTATTGTGGCATGACTCTCACGAGTCTGACTCTTGCAGTAGTTATACCACTTTTTATTTTTCTTGGAATTGTTTAGGCTTATTTTTACTATGTGCCCTTTTCCATTACACTTAAAACATGAAACTTCATTACTCATTTTTGAAAACGAATTGGTTAATTTCATAACATCGTCATCATTTGAGTTTTGATATTTATCCGTATACTCGAAACTTTGAAGTTGTATTTTGAATTCGGAGAATGTTAGCTCCTTACTGCTATGAGTCACATATATTGAAAAAGCATTAAATGTTCTTTGTAGTCCTTTTAGAACCATGGCAATTATTAAACCATCACTTAATGTTTCTCTGGCATTTCTTAGTGCCATTACTGTTGCTTCTCTTCTAATAATATAGTCTGTAACACCATTCTGTTTTTTTTTTTAGTGACGTTAATTGGGTATATAAAGAAATAATTCTTGGTTTTCCCTTACCTGCGTAATGGTCACGCAATATCCTCAGAGGTTCTCTTCCATTGTCTGAGGCTTCTCTCATGATAAGGGACAGGCTTTTGTAATCCAAGAATTGTATCAGTTCATTATCTGCTTCCTCATTCCTTTCGTATCTATTTTATCTCCCTTAAGTTTTTTACCTAAAATGGCGTCTGATGGTGAGGTTCCAATAATGCTGGATCTTTGGGGAATGCAGAGTACCCCTTCATTGCCATTCCTCCTTGGTCCATTCTGGCTCTGCGTGGTAGCATCTGATAGGGCCCTCTCTATTGGTTAAATAGAACTACCGGGATACTTATGCTAAACTGATTTGTTTGACTAAACTGAATTGATAGAAATAGAAATGTTTTCAACAATGAAACAATACTTACATTCAAACTACGTACATATGCTAAACTGAAAACGTACTTACATTTAAACTGTGTGCTTATGCTAAACTGAATTATTTGAAATGGAACTGTTTTTTGATATTGAAACTGGACGTACACTGGACTGATTTGTTTAATATAGAACTGTTTTGACATTTAACTGTGTGTAAACAAAATTTGTACTTACGCTAAATTGAATTAGCTGAATTAGAACTGCTTTAATAAACTGAATAGTTCGAAATAGAAATGTTTTGACTATTAAACTATGTACTCATGCTCAACTGAATTGTTTGAAATAGAACTGATTATTTGCATAAAAATGAATTTGGCTTTAAATAACCTACAAAGGTTGATATGCCATAAAACCCAACCAATAACCAATCAACCAACCACGGAACCACACTCTTCCCTTTTATTTCCTCCATTTTGATAGGTACATCACCATTCCAAATAAGGATTGCCTGGCTTGTTTCTGTCCTCTGGCCATCAGCAAACAGCAGTTTGTGAGGTAACCAAATGGGGTTATTTTCCTAATTTCAATCGTTGTTTTAGCAGGTTTTCTCCCAGTCTCTTATGGTTTTTCATTGTATTAAGATTATCTTGGTGCTTTTAAGTATGTCATTGTGTGACTAGTATTTTATTGACGGTGGTATTTTGGTGACTACAAGAATGGTTAGCAAGACTTCATGATTGTTTTGCATGAATGGGTCCGCAAATAAAGCTGGCTAGGGTCCCCTTAGTTAACACAAAAACAGGAGACCGCTTCTCTTCCCCACATATTTTTGGGTTTTGTGCCCCAAAAAACTACATTATGTTTTTTTACAATGTTTTTATTTTTTATAAATCCAAAAGACCAAACGGATGTGAAGGAGGCAGCTTTGGGAATTGGTTTAGTTTGGTTTCTTTGTTTAATGGCATATCAACCTTTGTAGGTTATTTAATGCCAAAGCTATTAACTTTGAAGAACAGTAATGGTATTATTTAACCCATAGGTGAGAGGATAAGGGGGTTCATACCTTTCCCAAGGGTATTTGCCTGAAAGTGAACGTAATAGCACGACTGGAATATGAACTCGCGTACTACGATTCAGCAGTCCATTGCTTTAACCATTACACCACCGGGACAGCCTTCGGGAATTTGACGACGATGATGAAGAAGAAGAAGAAGAAGAAGAAGAAGAAGAAGAAGAAGAAAAAGCAATTTCACGTGTAGATTTACAGGAACTTTTTCCTTCATAATTCAGCATAAGTATCCTTATCACTTTTCTGTCGTTCATTCTTTTTCAGCCAGAGGCACCTTTGGGAGACCTTTGGTGGTGTAATGGTTTGCAAGCTTGACTAGCAAATCTACACGAGTGAGCTCGAGTCTCATTGGGTGCCCCATTCATTCGGCCTTGTGCCACATCGAAGCAAAGAGCTTCGTAAATTACTATTCCTATTCAACCCGAACAACCAACAGTAGTGGATGGGGATAAGTAGAAAAAGTAAGAGACTAACTTCCTAATCGTTCCCAAAACACCAAAATCTCTTATACCCCATATATATGTTATTTTGCTATGATACTAATAAATATGATGTTTATTATCTTTCAAATAAAACTAAACCATTACCTTAAATAATAACTTTAATTATTTTTAAAATTTCGTTTCAACGGGAAAAATTCCTTTGCTCCAATATGGAGCAACATTTTGTTACACTGATTCATTACGTAAAATTTGCTAAATCCACGCCCCCCCTCCGTAACAACAGCAGAAATTGGGCCAAATTTTTCTCTTATTTACAGAATATATAGTCAGCTGAAATTGGGCGACAACTACCAATTTTATATTGAACCTCATTACACGTATATTACTCAAACGTAAATAAACTTTTCTAGATATAGCGGATTAAATATGGTCCGGAACTAATTTTTACTAAACACCGTTCATTTCTGTAGCTTTCTGGTTAAAAAATACTCGATGAATCTTTCGCCTTTTCTGCAGCAATTAAAATTCTTTCCATCTATTATCAAAGAACAACAGCAACAAAAAAAACGACAAGGTATTTGATTTTAATTCTAATTTGGTTTTTATCGTAAACTTAATCATCCAAAATTAATTTTAGAGTCCTCACCCCTGGTCATGAAACTTTATGTTAATTTTGTTTAGTCTACATTAAAAAAAAAAAAAAATTTTAAATATGAATTACAATCTAGAAATATATATTGTAAAATAACATTGACTCACGGAAAAATTAAAATTCTTACCCCTGGAGACTTCACTTTTTTTCTCACAATTTTAATTTGCTAATTTATTTTATTTATTTATTTATTATCATTCATTTTGGCCCAGATCATCTGGATGTTTTCAAAGAGAATATTGTTGGCTCATGTCATCCTTTATAAAAAAAAATATCGTTTCAAATTCTTAATGCAGATGATTTACTCACAGTTTTATCATTTCAAGTATTCCATACTAAAATAAATTGGTGCTCGATTAGATTGTTTCAAGTGACTATTTATATTTAGTATTTATATATCTATTATATTTTTTACTGCTTTAAGAGTTTTTCACACCAACGTTAGCTGATGGTTTCTTACAGGATTTTGAATGATAGCAAGTCTCGAGGACTCTCCTCAGTATTTTGGCCAATCTTAATAATACTGTACTCTGAATGGTCTCCTCTGTATATATCGTATTGTAGTTGTCTCCCTGCAGCCTCCACTTCCTGGAGGAAGGGGAATTTAAAAAAGGGCATTCATTATGGTGTCCTTAGAATAAACACATGTGTGACTTAACTTCTTTGTTTGTGCTGCGTTTTATCTCCCCAAACCCACTCACTGGACTAGTGGGTTGAGTTTTTGCCAAATGCCTGGTAGACCAGGGTTCAATCCCAGGTTCAGTCATACCGAAGACCAAAAAAATTGTTCCTGATACTTCTATGCTTAACACTCAGCATTATAAGGTATATATCAAGGGTAAATGAGAAGGAGTAGGGCTCTTCTTTACACTTCGGTGTAGTAGCTATTGAAAAGGGAGCCTTCGAGTCACCATCAACTACAGTCGCCAACTTTTTTATCTCCTCATATGCTCATAAATACGCCTTTTTAGAGGATTACTATTTTCTCCAGAATTATCTACTTAGCCGTAACATGGTGTCAGGAGTGAGACTGCCATGAAAAAATTCGTAAACACTTAGATACTGAACCCTGTGTACTTGTTTTATACATTTAATATTTAAGTTGTCTAAATTTCTGAGACAAAGAATGTTGATTTTTATCATTAAGGGTTTTCGGACTATTGTCTTTATAACAATAAAGATGAAGACAATAGTCCAAAAACCCTTAATGATAAAAATTTAATATTTAAATATTGTTTTAAATTTGTTTCGGTGTTGTACCATACCAGAGCTGCATTGCTAGTGATCACCATTAACTCGTACTGTTCATTAAACTGAAATTTTGTTCCCACAACGTGTATAAATTCAAGGCTATGTCAATACCTGGTGATGCCAATGGCAGGGCAATTGAACGTCCTGCATCTCAGTGCTAGTGGTCAAGCTTACAGCAGTTGAATCAACCGACTTTGCAGAAGTGATAGAGGCAGGAATACCCTACCAGTACGACTAGAGAACATCTCCCATCAATCTCGCATGCATAAAGTGGGAAGCGAACATAGATTATGAATATCAGAGCCTCTTAGAATCAATTGGACAGGGTTTTCCCGAACGTAAGGAACTCCTACCCATCCACCTTAGGGAGTTTTGGAATATGAGAAACAACCTATACATCATCAATGCACTAATATTCAAGGAAAGACATGTTTTAATCCCCAAAAATATATCCCTCAAACTTATTGAACAGATGTATATTGGACACCATGGTTTGGTTTGGTTTGGTTTCTTTGTTTAATGGCATATCAACTCTTTTTAGGTTATTTAATGCCAAAACCATTCTCCTAGAAGAACAGTAGTGAGACTATTTAACCCATAACTGGGAGGATAAGGGGGTTCATACCTTTCCCAAGGGTATTTGCCTGAAAGTGAATGTAATAGCGCGACTGGAGTACGAACTCGCGTACTACGATTCTGCAGTCCATCGCTTTAACCATTACACCACAAGGACACCTTGGACACCATGGTGTCACTGCATTAAATACAATGCCAGACAACATTGGGGGGGGCTGGCATGGGAGCACAATTGCAGAACAAACAAGACCAATGCTAAAGTTGCAATGAAACTACTCCATCAAATCCTAAAGAAGCTGCATGTAGGCCTATACACCAAGACTACCCTTCCAGTTAACAGTCACAGTTTTTTTTCATATGGCTGGTCATAAGTACATCATATATGCTGACAGATATTCTGACTGGACAGAGGTGGCATTTATACGCCAAGATACAAAATCCTCTATAGTATGTAACATTCTACATAGATACTTCATTAGTTAGTGTTCCAGAGTAAGTTTCTTGTGACGGAGGTCCCCGATATGACTCTCATGAACTGAAGACATTCCTAAAAGCATGGGGTATCTGCCACTGAATATCATCAGCATATTACCCACAGTGTAATGACAGAGATGAAGCTGCTGTTAAATACATGAAGCACATCTTCACAACAAACATCAGCCCCAGCGGTTCGCTTGATACAAATGAAGTCGCAAAAGTCCTTCTGCTCCACCGAAACCCCCAACCGCCTGACTTAGGTGCATCAACAGTAGAACTCCTCTTTGGTTGGCCTCTAAATGATCATTTACCAAACCCTGTCAAATTTTGTCAAGAATGGCTGCAGCTCGCTGACCTGTGTGAGCAAGTCGTCAACCCACATTTCACAAATGCGACCAAACATGTTCATGACAGACATTTAAACCCACTCAAGGTCAAAGAACCTGTTGCTTCTCAGAACCAATATGGACATCACTCTCAGCATTGGAATAAGTAAAGTTAGCGACCATAGTCGAGGGTGACCCGAAGGCTCCCTTTTCGATAGCTACTACACCAAGGTGTAGGGGAGGGCGCTACTCCATTCCCAGGATTGCTCCACTTTACTCTTGAACCGTACCTTATAATGCTGAGTGTTAAGCAAGGTGGTATCAAGTACCATTTTTTAAAGTCTTTGGTATGACTCGACCTGGGATTGAACCCAGGTCTCCCGGCGAACATTGGCGAACACTCTAACCGCTGGGCCAAGCGAACCACATTCTGAAATCATCACTTCCTTTGTAAGATATTCAAAGATACCCACATAATGAACCTTGATAATAGCCTCCCAGACCTTAACAAAGCTAGGGATATCAATGACCCTCCAACACCTGATACATCTGGAGCAACAAAACCCACCACCAATGTTATATATATATATATATATATATAAAGCACCAATGTTATCTGTTCCACCCCAACCGTCAGTAACAAACAAATCTTCATACCACCTGATCGTAACAAAACCTAACAATGGGCCTAACCTCAGAACCAGACCCATCCATGCCAGACGAATGCCGCTCAGATTTAAGGACTATCGACTTGGATGAAAACAATACTGAACTTTGGAAAAAAATAAATAAATAAATAAAAATAACATGTATATATCATATTGTAGTTGTTTCTCTGCAGCCTCCACTCTCTGAAGGAGAATTTAAAAAAAAAAGCATTCATTATGGTGTCCTTTGAATAAGCGCATGTGTGTCTTAAACTCCTTGTTTGTGCTGCATTTTATCTTCCCAATCCCACTGATTGGCCTAGTGGATAGTGTTCGCCAATGGCCTGGGAAACCAGGGTTCAATCCCAGGTCAAGTCATACCAAAGACTTAAGAAAAATGATACTTGATACTTTTTTGCTTAACACTCAGCATTATAAGGTACGTATCTAGGGTAGAGTGGAGAAATCCTGGGTAAGGAGTTGTGCCCTTAGAATAAATGCATGTGTGACTCAACCTCCTTGTTTGTGCTGCATTTTCTCCCTGTTTGCTTGAGAATATTCCTTTTCCATGATTACTATTTTCTCCGTAATCATCAGCTTAGCTGTAACATCCACTTGTCCTCTTATTTCCAAGTTTTCCAGTCCTTTTACCAATCCTTTGGGTATTATTCCAAGTGCACCAATTACAATTGGTATCACTGTCACTTTTATGTTCCATAGATTTTTTAGTTCTCTGACAAGGTTTACATATTCATCTCTCTTTTTCCTTTCTTTTTTCTTTTTTGTGGTCTGCTGGGACAGCAACATCCAGTATTTGGTTGATTCTTTCTTTTCTTTTTTTTTTGACAATTGCTAGGTCTAGTTGTCTGGGCGAGATTACGCGATCTGTTTGAATTTCAAAATCCCAGAGAACTTTGTGCATCTCATTCTCCAGTATGGATTCCGGGTTGTGCATATACCACTTGTTCATATGGTCAAATTTGAATTTCTTGCACTATTCCCTGTGGATCACCTTGCCTACCCAGTCATGTCTAGTCTTATACTCTTTTTCCACTAATTTGCTGCATTCACTTATATGATTGATCATTTCGTCTCTATTACCACTTGCCTTATTGGCTTAGGCTGTAGAATACTCTGCTGAGGGGTAAGATCCCCTCCAATGAGGCACTAGGACAGGATCCTGGTGGTTGAGCAGTCATTGATCTGGCGACTGAGCAGTCAGTGTCTTGCAGCTTTCCACTTTGGCCTTTACTTGGTCTGACGAGCAGTCAGATAGGCCCCATCCAATCAGTTGGCTGGTCATATCAAACCCTAGCACCTATATGTTTTATCCTGACTGTACTTTTAAATCTGGACTTACAATAATTTCCCAACCCTTATCTGTTAGATGCTAGAAGGTGGTGGCTGAGTGTCAAATGTGTTGAGAGAAAAGGAATTTGACCAGTGCTGAGAACCTGAAATGGGCAACAGTTCAGCAACCTACCCTCAACTCTAGTTTACTGTTTGCATATCCCCGTCTCAACCTAGGCGAATGAGTTTCATCCTTGGTTCATTCCCAACACGTTGGACTCAGTGGTGGGTGGTGAAGTGCAGGGCCAGTGAAAAATATACAGCATATGTGGCATCTTCAAATAAAAAAACAAAACAAAACTTGTCAGAATCAGACTCAGAGAATAAGGCAGCAGACTTCCCCAGATTCATTGTTATTGAATCTTTGGTGGAGGTCTGCCTAGTCAAATTCTCGCCTTTCCTCATAGAAAAAGTAATCTCTACTAGGGCTAGTCTGAAAACTGTTAAGAAAACAAGGAATGGCAACTTGCTTGTCATGGTGGACAGCTGGAGGCAGGCAGAAAATATATTAAGAATAAAAACCTTTCATATAACAAAATGCAGAGTATACTCGCATGAGAAACTCTACACTTCCAAGGGAGTTATCAGAAGTCAGGAGTTGGCATTGACTACAGAAGAGGAGACAGCATCAGCCCTTGGAAAACAGGGACATACAAATATAAGAATCTCCATCAGAAAAGGCGAACAGTGAATCCAGACCAACACTTACATCCTAACATTTAACCAACCCCGTTCCCCCAAGGAGGTGAAGATCAACTATTGTCTTGAGAGAGTTGAGCAGTACATCCTATCTCCACTGAGGTGCTTCAAATGCCAAAAATATGGACACCACTGGGAATCCTGTAGAGGACAACAGACATGTGCCAAATGCAGTGAAAAGGACCCGGACCACATGGAGGAAGATTGCTTGAAAGAAATTACATGTGCAAACTGTAGACAAGATCATCTGGCTTATGCGAGATCTTGCATTATTTACAAAAAAGAACAGGAAATAATTGAGGTGAAACACAAATGTGTCCTTCCGGGAAGCAAGGAGAATTGTAGGGAGCTACATGAAAGAAAGCAGCTATGCCTATGTTGCATGGAGGGCAGATAGCACCAATGAAGACAACAAATATAGAAAACTTGTGGGGAAATTGATCCAGTTGAAAGCCAATGATTGGCCAAAGTTTCAGGAGCACCTGAAAAAACTACAATCGGTCAAATTTTACCAAGCACCTGCTCAGCAACCTGTTGGGAATGGGGAGAGATCCAATGTTGTAGTCCAAACAAAAACACACTTAGGATTTACCACTCCAACACCAACTACTCCTAAAAGTGCAAAATCTCCAACAAAACAGCCATTACATAAGTCACCAATCCGTCCACCAAAAAGCATTAAAGACCGACTAAAATCTTGTCTCCCATAAGACCTGAACAACTTAAACAAAAATCACAAGCTCCCAAAATATAGATGAACACAGAAGTGAACTAGGAAAGACCAGGAAGCACATTCAAAATGCCCTCAAGTGCAAAGTCGCCTATAAGAACCAAACAGTGCAATGCTCAGGGACCAACAAAACCCCTAAAAGGACCTATAATATAGAAAGTAGGGATAGTGACACAGACCACATAGTTACCAGCCTTAATCTTGAAGAAATAATAACTACAATACTTGAAACAATTTAACTGTGGGCAAACTTATAAGCTTGCTTACCTTTTTAAATGTTAATCTTTTACATATCATATGTATGTATTTAATTGTTTGCAAACAAATAACTGATGTTAAATTGTTACTGTTACATAGCAACTCTCGTAATAATTTAACTGTGTGCAAATAAATGAAGAAAAGTAAATAGAATGATTTGTACTGGATAGAAATGCTTGAAATCTTTTAACTGTGATGGAAAATGAGCTCTGGTCTGTTTAAAATGTTATTAGAAAAATTATCTCAAACCATGTGTATTTAATATATAAATCTAGACAGGGTTTTTCGTTGAACAATTTGCAATGTTTGATATGACATTAAAAGAAACCATCATACAAAGAACTATTTTTAACACTTAAAATGCGTACTTATGTTAAACTGAATTGTTTGAAATAGAACTGTTTTTACATTTTACTGAGTGTAAATGGAAACTGTAAGTAAAGAAAAATAAAGTTGGTGACCATGATCGAAGCTAACCAAAGGCATCCTTTTCATTAGCTACTACACAGAGGTGTAGGGTAGGGCGCCACTCTATTCCCTGGATTGCTCCACTTTGATCCATACCTTGTAATGCTGAGTGTTAAGCAAGGTAGCATCAAGTACCATTTTATAAGTCTTTGGTATGACTCGACCTGGGATTGAACCCTGGTCTCCTGGACCATTGGTGAACACTCTACTCATTAGGCCAATGGCCTGGTCTTAAACGGAAACTGTACTTAATCTAAACTGTACTGTTTGAAATAGAACTGTTTATGGGATTTGTCAGGTCGCATAGGGCAATTAGTTGTGATAGCTGAGAATAATTAGTCGCGTTACCTAAGAGCAATCAGTTGTGAAGACAGGAAACTAAGATTGCCGCGATTGAGGAACAGGAGCTATTTATGGTGCCTTGGAGCATCCCATTGTGCACAAGTGGGCGATTCCTTTGCATGGGCATTGATTGGGTGCTGGTAAGTGAGTGAAGGTATTTCATTATATAAACCAGCTTCAGTTAGCATTGTTAGAAAGACTGCACTGAGCTACGACCTGCTTTATTTTTTGTCTGCCAGCTGGACACTTTACGTTATTGTTATTCTACATGTATCAAATTGATTTGGCATTAAATAACCTAAAATGGTTGATATGCCATAAAACCAAACTCTATTACCACATAATCGACATTTCTTATTTTGTTGTCTTATCTATTTTTTGCTTTAACATAGTTTGTCTTTATGGCATTCTTTTCGGCTGCTATTCACTTTCTTTCTTAAGGTTTTCCTTTCTTAGCCATGTCCACATCTTCTCTTGTGACATTTTGCTTGTTTATCTCTTGAAACATTCATAAAATTGCTTTCTTACCATTTTTGTTTTCGAGTTATCATTTTATTGTTGATCTTTGTGTTATTTTTATTGTTTCTAGTTATGGTAATTTCTCTTTCTTTGCTGGTTTTTTTATGTAATCCTCCAGTCATCTTATCAATGTATTTATGCTACCTTCTTATGCTGGTGTATCCTCTTCCTCCTTTTTTCTTGACACTTATAGAAAAAAGGCTCAGCTGTAAGAGACTTACCAAAGTCAGAACAAAAGTCGAGACTATAGATAAAATGTCCTTGTATGTAAAAGCAGAAAAAAAAAGACTGACCTGTACAAGGTTCACTAAAGCCAAAAAGTGAACAGAACTCAACTATTATTGGGTGCCTTGAGGAGGCTCTATATGAAAAATCGAGGAACATATGGAAGTTAAGCTGATTAAGTGTCTTAAAGTAGTCCTGTGTCAGTCTCTCAGAAGCAGAATAGAGAAGTAGTCCACTGAAGATTTGTATCTCGCCCCTGTGTATAACTCTGCTGCCTTTGACTCTCTCTCTCTCTCTCTCTCTCTCTCTACCTACAAGAACATTTGAGGTAATAAAAAGAAAAAAAAGAAGATGATTATATTTTTATACATGAGAATTATTGTTAATCCCTGTATACTATACTAAAAGTTTTATATTTGTTTATTACAGATTTTCACACCTGAAAGAAATAATTCCTGGAACTTGAATTCACCATTACTTCTTTTTTTTTTTTTTTGACGACTTGGATTTTTACTGAGAAAGAAAGTAAAGACAGAGTGAAGAAAATCATATTCTTCTGGATTTTTCTACTGGTCAAAATTTCTAACATCAACTTTTATCGAAAAACATGCAAATGCATACAGATAAGAAATCATATTCTTGTGAAATATGTGGTTCAACCTTTTCAAAGAATTCACATTTGCTAGATCACATGCGGACCCACACGGGTGAGAAACCATATTCTTGTGAAGTGTGTGGCTCTTCCTTTTCAAGTAAGTCAGGTTTCCTGTATCATATGCGAACGCACACAGGAGAGAAACCATATTCTTGTGAAGTGTGTGGCTCTTCCTATTCAAGCAAATCAACTTTGTCAAATCATATGCAGACTCATACAGGAGAAAAACCATATTCTTGTAAAATCTGTGACTCTTCCTTTTCACGTAACTCAACTTTACAGTATCATATGCGCACACACACAGGAGAGAAACCATATTCTTGTGAAGTGTGTGGCTCTTCTTTTTCAAGTAAGTCAACTTTATCAAATCATATGCGAACTCATACTGGAGAGAAACCATATTCTTGTGATGTGTGTGGCTCTTCCTATTCAATTAAGAAAACTTTGCTATTTCATAGGCGAACTCATACAGGGGAGAAACCATATTCTTGTAAAGTGTGCGGATCTTCCTATTCAAATAAGTCAGGATTCCTGTATCATATGCGCACACACACAGGAGAGAAACCGTATTCTTGTGAAGTGTGTGGATCTTCCTATTCAAATAAGTCAGGATTCCTGTATCATATGCGCACACACACAGGAGAGAAACCATATTCTTGTGAAGTTTGCAGTACTTCTTTTTCAAGTAAGTCAACTTTGTCAAATCATATGCGAACTCATACAGGAGAGAAACCATATTCTTGTGAAGTGTGTGGCTCTTCCTATCCAAATAAGTCAACTTTGCTATTTCATGGGCGAATTCATACGGGAGAGAAACCATTTTCTTGTGAAGCATGTGGATCTTCCTATTCAAGTAAATCAGGGTTCCTGTATCATATGCGAACCCACACTGGAGAGAAACCATTTTCTTGTGAAGTGTGTGGATCTTCCTATTCAAATAAATCAGGATTCCTGTATCATATGCGCACACACACAGGAGAGAAACCATATTCATGTGAAGTGTGCGGCTCTTCCTATTCCAGTAAGTCAACTTTGTCAAATCATATGCGCACCCACACAGGAGAGAAACCATATTCTTGTGAAGTGTGTGGCTCTTGCTTTTCACAAAGTTCAAATTTGCAGCATCATATGCGAACACACACAGGAGAGAAACCATTTTCTTGTGAAGTGTGTGGCTCCTCATTTTCACGCAATTCACATTTGTCAATTCACATGCAAAAACATACAGGAAAGAAACTTTATTCTTGTGAAGTGTGTGGTTCTTCTTTTTCAACTAAGTCCGTTTTGTCAAATCATATGCAAAGCCACAAAGGAGAATAAACCAAATGCTTCCAAAGTTTGTGGATCTTTCTATTCATATAAGTCAGCTTTATTGTATTACATATGCACATACGGAGGATAGAAAACATATTTTTGTGAAGTCATATTTGTCAATTCACATGAGGAAATGCACAGTAGTTAGAGTGCATTTTTGTGAAGTCCTTGATTCTTTTTTACCTGGGCAGAAAACTTTGATGAACCATTTACAAATACACAAAAGAGAGAAACTACATTCTTGTGCAGTGTGTGGCTCTTCTTTTAAACAAATAGAATACTTGAACCAACTTATGAAAACACACAGAGGAGAAAAGCCATATTCTTGTGAAGTGTGCATGTAAAGTAAAGTAAAGTTGGCGACCATAGTCGAGGGTAACCCGAAGGCTCCCTTTTCGATAGCTACTACACCAAGATGTAGGGGAGGGCGCTACTCCTTCTCTGGATGGCTCTACTTTACCCTTGATTCGCACCTTATAATGCTGAGTGTTAAGCAAGGAGGTATCAAGTACCATTTTTTGAGTCCTTGGTATGACTCGACCTGGGATTGAACCCAGGTCTCCCAGGCCATTGGCGAACACTCTAACCACTCGGCCAATGTCCAGTCTTTTCCAGAAAGTTAGATTTACTCTATCTTATGCAAAGGTGAAACCCTATTCTTTTAAAGCCTCTGGTGCTTCCTTTCACCACTAAGGTGTCTTGATGAAACATCTGGAAAAATGTTTATGAATAAAATTCTTAAATCCTCCATCCGATTTCATTATAGCCATCTTTATTTTCTTTATTTGGGAATATTATCTATTTTGTTGAGCAGATGCTCATCAAGGCCAGCCAACACTAGTTAAGACAAGCATACTGGGTCCACAAAAAGACTGGACAACCCATTCCAGTGAAGATAGAATAAGTTTATTTTTGAGGTGGGGTGCTGGGGAGGATATTTAGTCATGTTCTCACTCACCAGGTCTAATATCACACTCTAGATAATGATTCTCTGGCTGGAAGTTTGTATAAACAATATTCTATTTAATCGATGGCATATCAAACATTGTTGGTTATTTAATGCTAAATCCTCTTTACAGATTATATATATTTGATATATATATATGCATAAACACATTTTGTTGATAATATTCTTAAATGAGCCTGAGCTCATTTTTTTTTTTTGCACACAGTTAAACGGTTCTAAGTATTGCTAAGTATCACTAACAGTTCAAGTAGAGATCAGTCATTTGTTTACACACAGATAAATGATCAAACAGTTCTATTTCTAGCAATTCAATTTAGCATCAGTCATTTGTTTGCACTCACTTTAAATATCAAACTGTTCTTTTTGACCCATAGGTAGGACCCTGTCAGGGGCTACCAGTGTGGACCTGGGAGTGATGACAAGGAAGGGGTACTCAGCATTACTGGAACCTTACCATCTGATGGTTTAGTGTCATATCCATATGCAGTTTGTCAGTTTTCTTAAACATGAAAAAGGCTACATTTCCATTGCTCCATTTTAATTTTAGTTTTTATAAATTTTTTGGTGCTGATAAAAAAAACACTCATTTTTGCCCTGTACATCAGCGTGTTTTGCTTAAAAAAAAGCTCAATATATTGATAGGAAAAAATGTTATTCATTCTACAGAAAAAAAAATTTGGGTTGAACCTGTTTACTGTACGACAAAATACAATGTAGATATGCAATTTTTAGAATTATTTTCTTGAATGTGAATTTTTTCCTCTTTCATTTTACACATTTACCATTTTTTCAGTTTCACAAGTTCCGTGAAATTCTGTAAGAATTCTTTTGATTTGTACTTTCTGCATGCTTGTAAAATTGACAGAATTTTTATTTGTAATGTTTGTATCTGCACATTTATGCTGACCTCTGTCTGTGCTTATACCTACTATTTTAGTTAAATTGCAGTTTTCACAGCTGCAATACGTGTTTGAGAATAAATAAAATTAGTCTTTAACATTTTTCACTTGCTGCGAAAAATGTAAACGTAATCTAATTCTAAAAATAGATGAACAATTTGTCATATTTGTATATTTGATTTTTGTGTGTGATTCTACATATAATCTTTGTTTAATTGCAGTTTGAGAATAAATAAAATTAGTCTTCAGCATTTCACTTGCAGTTTGACAGTTTTCTTAAGTTACATTTCCATTGCTCCATTTTAATTTTTGTTTTTTTCTAAATTTCTAGGTGTTGATTAAAAATAAAAAATAAAATACTCTGTACATCTGAGTATTTTGCTTAAAAAAAAGCTACAATATCTTAAAAAGCAAAAGAAAAAAAGGTATTTATGCCACAGAAAGAAACTTAGGTTGAACCTGTTTAGAAAATATAAATTCATTAAAAATTAACAATTAATTTCGCAAAGACAAAATAGTGTTACAGATAACAAAAACTACAGAATTTGAACTGATTTTTGATGGTAGAAATGTTCTTTTGGATCTTTTTTGGTGGGAAATTTTTCTGCTGTTCCTTTTTGAACAACTGTAACACTATGTAGGAGGTCCGCCAAGCAGACGATTCTTTTGTCTGTTTTGGCGCGAAACCAAACAAAGGCTTGAGCCTACAATCTCGACATGACCGGAAGTAGGAAGGGAACGCCAGTCAGAGAAGTGGACAAAGGAACTCGAAGAAGGAGTTGGCAAGGGACGACGGACAGAGGCAGTCGACACCGGACAGCAGAGAGACCAGTCAGATGAGATAGGGTCCAGCTGAAGTGAGGAAGACCGGTCAGGATAGGTTGGCATTCCTAGTAGCTCTGTAGAAGTTTTGCTAGAAATCCATGCTAGCGTTAGTCTACATATGCACACAGGAAATGCAGTGTTGCGTTGCATAACTCCCTTCTTGCGCTTGAATTAACCCAAGCATTTTGTTCGTTTGTTCTTTTTCTCCCACTCCCTTGATTGTATTTCTTATAGCTATGAAGAAATGTGTGATGCCCCTATTGGAGCCACTAGTTTATCACCGGCCAAGAAATGAAATGGTTCGAAGAAGATGATGGGGGGGCGAGGGGGTATCGTCACACAACAACAAAGATCTATCTTCATTATTCTATCCCACCATCTGTGATAACATTCCTCGATCATTTCAAAATGGTGGGGATTGAATAATAAATAAAAAGTGATAACAACAAATTAAAACCAGATAAAAAAAACAAAACAAAAAACAACCGGACCCAGCACACAAAATTTTGCTACGCTCCCTTTTCGAACACAGACCAAGATCTGTCATAATTATTCTATCCCATCATCTGCAGTAATGTTACTCCATCATTTTAAGATCTGGCTCCAATTTCTTTGAAGCAATTTGAGTTTTTTGAGAATCTTGTTATTCAGATAAAGGCTTTTCTTGTCAAAAAATTATACATGATAAAAAACATTTTAACTTGGAATCTCCATACATGATTCATTTTATAAAATCAATATAATCACCTAGTCTTTGAGATTTTATCCAAAAATTCAAATAAATCTCACTCTCTCTGAACTATCAGCAGCAGCAACTTTTGAATTAGAGAAAAATCCTAAAATTTGACAAGAAGTTTCACAAAATTCTAAAACGAATTCCCAAATTTTAATAAACCTTGTACTGTATTTTTTAAGAGATTTTCCTATCAACAGGTTGAAATAAAGTGGTATACATTGTCATATGTAGGGTACTAATTTTAATGAATGAAAAGACAATATTAACAATAGTGCTACAAAAAATAAAGAAATTTATTTCTTTGTTAGGAGCTGAAATGTAGAAGGGTATACAGCGATTTGTGTATCAAGTCACGACCGTAAATGCCAGTTCTGGCGGCAGCGTGGAAAAAGATCTTTATCCAACTTGAAATTGTAACATGACACAGTTGTTTGAAGATCAAACAAACACAGAGCCGCTGAGAAAACAGTTAGTACGTATCACTCTGGGTTAGCGTGAGTAACTGATCTGTGTTGTCTGGAAAATTATGTGTTTTTATAGCATCAAGGTGGATCCTGCACGCACACGTTGACTTTTGAAAATTCTTTCGGTGCGTATTTTAGAGACCTCCTATTGGTCCTAAAAACCATTTTTAATTGTTTATTTTTTAAACATCTGCGTGGGTGTTAGTTGGGGATCTTTGCGCCAATTTTGATCCGTTTTTTCCAGAAAATTCTTTTGACAAGAAAATTGCATCATTTCCTATACATGCTCCAAAAAAATAAAAAAGTTAGAGCAATACTCAAATTCATTGCTACATCTTAAATCTAATTATTTTGACCTATAATTTTGGGAGTATTGCTGGGTCTTTAAAATTTAAATCAATATAATAGGCAATTTGAACTAAAACACCATGGTATTGCTCATGGATGAATATATGTCTCAGTATCTATATAGGAAAACTGTCAAAGCAACCATAGGGGTTGTAGGAACGAAAGAAAAATGCCCTCAGGGTGTCTGTAGCGGGGAGGGAGAATATATTACCCAAAAATGGAGGTGTCCGTGGGGTAATAGTTATCATCGTAGGAAATGGACACGGCAACACGAGTTCAAATCCTGGACGAGACTGACTGCATTTCACATAGTACTAATACACTTGGGAAAGGTATGAATCCAATTATTCTCCCTCCAGCTATGGGTAAATAGTAGGGCAGACTGAGTTCTTCAGCCTTTGTGAGGCAACTAGTCTAGGAGAAGGAAAACTCTGAATTCAAACCTGTTAAACTCTGCTTAAAAATTGACCTTGTGTCATATCCTGCCCGAGCGGAGGGGTTGGTAAATATGGAGAATATATCACCCATCATACTTGCTCATATGGTAACGATCTGGATATGTACCCGGCTACAACGTGTGATTGCGGCAGATAATTCGACAACTTGCGAGGGTTATGAATCCACAAGGCACACTGGTGCAAACAACGTAATTCTCCTACCAGAGAATGTAAATCGAATGATGGGCTTATGAATCAGGAATATCCACCACAGTTTTCAGGAGCCCATTGGTAAGTGTCAGCATCCTGGAGACATTCGTAATGGTGGTTCAGTTTCAGCAGACTATATATTTTGTAAAAACATCTGGCAGAAGTTCGGCCGTTGACATAGGGTACGTGGTGCCTTCAATAAGTTTCCAGACTTTTTTTGACAAGGCATTTAAAATTGTCATAGACTCTTGAAAATTCAGTATGTTATTGCTATACATCTTATGAGATGACGGACTAATGTTTATGATTTCAGGTTCAAATGAACAGCTACAGCAGTAATTGGAATACACACTATTAAAGCCTGATTTTAACAGCTGGTGAATTTTGAAAATGCAATCTGGACGTGGGGACACTTTAGAAGAACGATATGCAATAAAATTCTGTTTTAAACTTGGAAAAAATGCCACAGAAACGTATGGAATGCTTCAGACTGTTTTTCGACCATCTTGCATGAATCGAGCGTCAGTTTTTGAGTGGCATAAGAGATTCAAGGAAAGCAGGAAGTCTGTAAGGGATGATGAGAGGTGTGGGAGGAGTAAGGAAGTCAATACACCAGAATTGATTGGCCAAACGGTTAGGGTTAGGGTTACTATGTTGAGGTTTTAAGGGAGTTCAGGAAGAGATTCCGTCAGAAGAGGCCAGCACTCTTCAAATCGGGTCAGTGGCATTTCCACGAGGACAATGCACCAGTCCACAACTCCATCTTTGTCATAGACTATTTGACCAAGATGGGCATCAAGACAGTTCCTCACCATCCCTATAGTCAAGACCTTTCTCCCTGTGACTTTTGGTTATTCCCTAAGCTCAGAGGCTCTCGTTATAAGACAACCTAGGAGATGGAAGAGGCTGTGTCAATGGTCATTGACACACTCACACAAGAGGACTTCACACAAGTGCATTGCAGCTGGAGGAGATTACTTCGAAGGGGACTAGAATTTCATGTGTGTACTATCAATAAAAGTGCCCATACGAAAGAAGTCTGGAAATTTATTTAATGATCCTCGTAAGTACCAACTCCTTTGTTTGTTGAAGACATATCAGTTCCTAATTATTCATGAATGACCTAGTGTTTTTAACGAAACAATTTTATCATTGTTACTTAATTCAGGGTTTTTTTTTTACTGGTCACTAAAATAGCAATTAATTTTAACAACTAGGGTTTTCCTTTAAAACTGTGTAACTCCTTTTTATTTATTTGGTTATAAATAGTTCTTAGTTGTACGCATGAGGCACATTTGTCTTGTTATTTTTCCTTTCTTTTTTTTAAAGTGCTGTTTTATTTTCCGAGAAAGGATACATTGTTTTTTTTTATAAAATTGATTCTTTTATTTATATTGTATTGATCCATTAGTCTATTCCATTGCTATTTAAATATGCTTTTTTAGAAGCAGTTTTTTTGGGGTTTTTTTTTTACTTCATTTGCATTCTCCTTTTTTAATTGGCCCTAAGTTTTATGTAATGACACTAAACTGGAACTGATGGTGAAGTTCCAGTTCTGGAGATCTGAGTCGTGTGGAGTAATTCATTGATATTACTCCCAGGTTGACTCGAAAGCAGAGTTGGTAGTATATTAGGGTCCCATCTATACAACAAATAGAACTGTTTAATCATTTACTCTACTTGAAACTATTTAACTATGTGCAAAAGAATGATGAATATTAAATTGAATTATTAGTCATACTTGACACCATTAACTGTGTGCTAATGAACTATTACATTTTAAAATAATGTTACTAATAAACTATTCCTTTACAAATCCTATATATCTAATATATATGTATAAAGAGTATTAGTCATTAAATAACCTTCAATGGTTGATATGCCATAAAACCCAACCAAACCAAATTACATATATTTAATATATATGTATAAAGAGGATTTAGCATCAAATAACCTACGATGGTTGATATGCCATAAGACCCAACCCCATCAAATCATATATATTTAGTATATATGTATAAAGAGGATTTGGCATTAAATAGCCTACAATAGTTGATATGCCATAAAACCCAACCAAACCAAATCATATATATGTAATATATATGTATAAAGAGGATTTGGCATTAAATAACCTACAATGGTTGATATGCCATAAGACCCAAACCAATCAAATCATATATATTTAATATATATGCATAAAGAGAATTTGGCATTAAATAACCTACAATGGTTGATATGCCATAAACCCCAACCAAACCAAATCATATATATATTTGATATATATGTATAAAGAGGATTTGGCATTAAATAACCTACAATGGTTGATATGCCATAAACCCAACCAAACCAAATCCTAAATATTTAATATGTATGTATAAAGAGGATTTGGCATTAAATAACCTACAATGGTTGATATGCCATAAAAACCAACCAAATCAAATCATATATATTTAACTAGCTGTACCTGGCCACGCGTTGCTGTGGCTCAATCTGTTTAAACGAGGGAAAAAAGAAGAAAATGCATGTTTCTAATATGTTTAATTTTCTAATACTTTTGGATGCACAATATTTTTGTTAGTTCCATTTTCTGTGTTGATAATGAGATTGTCTGGATTGCCAACTCTGGAACAGGCAACATATAATTGCCCATGTGAGAAGCAATCAGTGTGTAAATATAAGCCACACAATTCTAAAGATTGTCCCTGTGCTTTGTTGATCGTGATTGCAAATGCCAATCGAGTTGGGAATTGCAATCTCTTAAATTGAAATGACATATCTGTTGGAATCATAGGAATTCGCGGTGTGAGGACATCTTCACCTTTGAAAGGCCCTGTCAAAATTTTTGTTTTTATGATGTTGGTCATTAATTTTTTTACTGAAAGACGTGTGCCATTACAAAGCTTGGACTGGTTAATATTTCGCAACATGATAATTGGCACACCATAGAATATATATTAAACAACAAAATAAATGGGATATCAATAATGAAGAAAAAAATTAAGTATAAGTTTTTAGAATAAAAACAAATTTACTTACTACTGGACCAACGAAATATGGTTTAAAGTTTATTAACGAAAGAAAACTTTATAAGGAATGTCTTTCGTTGAAGTTAAACAAAAAAAGAAATATTGAAAAAATAAAATAAAATATTTAGTAAACAATTCGTTACTACTGAACCAACGAAATAAGGTTTAAAGTTTAGTGTCTTATCGATAATAATAATAAAACGAAAGAAAACTTATTAAAGAATGTCTTTCATAGACGTTTAATAAAAAAAAGAAACCAACGAAATTTGTTTAAAGTTTAGTGTCTTATTGATAATGATAAAACGAAAGAAAACTTTTTAAGGAATGTCTTTCGTTGAAGTTAAACAACAAAAAAGAAAATAAAATATTTAGTTAACAATTCGTTCCTACTGAACCGACGAAATATGGTTTAAGAATGAGAACTTTTTCATGGATGTCTTTCATTGAAGTTAAACAAAAAAAAGGAATGTTGAAAAAAGAAAAGAAAATATTTTGTAAACAATTCGTTCGAATAGTTTAAAGTTTAGTGTTTCTGTTTAAGTTAACCAAAAAGAAAAGTAAAGTGATAAAAGCAGAAAAAAATTCACGTGTAAAATTCTTGGAAAACGGAAGTAATGTTTACCTTCATTTCTGCGTTCGGCTTTTCTCGGAAAAAAAACGACTTATTAAAAATATCTTTTTTAATTATTGTAATATTTTTGGATAACACGCCTGAATTCGAATAAAATACTATCTGAAAATTTTAAACCAATTAGTGGTATAAAACTGGAGATTATCGGTATGTAACAAACATTTACCTTTTTATTTATATAAATATATATGTATAAAGAGGATTTGTCATTAAATAACCTACAATGGTTGATATGCCATAAAACCCAACCAAACCAAATTACATATATTTAATATATATGTATAAAGAGGATTTGGCATTAAATAACCTACAATGGTTGATATGCCATAAAACCCAACCAAACCAAATAATATGAATTTAATATATATGTATAAAGAGGATTTGTCATGAAATAACCTACAATGGTTGATATGCCATAAAACCCAACCAAACCAAATCATATATATTTGATATATATGTATAAAGAGGATTTGTCATGAAATAACCTACAATGGTTGATATGCCATAAAACCCAACCAAACCAAATCATATATATTTGATATATATGTATAAAGAGGATTTGGCATTAAATAACCTGCAATGGTTGATATGTCATAAAACCTGACTAAACGAAATCATATACGTGGTGCATTCAATACGTTTCCAGACTTTTTTGTACAGGTATTTAAAATTGTCGTAGACTCTTGAAATTTCAGTATGTTATTGCTATACACCTTATGAGATGACTGACCAATCTTTATGATTTCAGGTTCAAATGAACAGCTACAGCAGGAATTGAAATTGGCAGTAAATAACCTACAATGGTTGATATGCCATAAAACCCAACTAAACCTTGAACCATTAGGTTATCTTGTAACAGGAATTCTTGATATCATATAAGTGAGCAAAATAAAAAAGAAGAAAAAAAACTCAGGAAACAATCATATAAAAATATAACAATGAATGCAATTCCCTGACCTCTTAAGAAACAACTAAATCAAAAATGTCTCTTTGAACATGTAGTGAGCGAGATATTCTTACCACAAGGCATAAAATAACCCTAAACGGACTGACATTTCGTTAAAATTCTTTGATTTATTTTTTTGTTTGTTTGTTTGTTTTATCTATAATTCCTTTGGGCATTAACATCTAATCACAGTACCCAGAAGACATCTTAGCCAGATTTTTTTTTAATATATAACCAGGGTAGCCTAGGGGACTTCTGCCAATTTTACACTGACCCTCAGTCCTCGTATATTACACACAAGTGTTCGCCAGTGGTCCGGGAGACCTGGGTTCAATCCCAGGTCGCGTCACACCAAAGATTTTTAAAATGGTACTTGATGCCTCCTTGCTTAACACTAAGCAATATAAGGTACGTATCAAGGGTAAAGTGGAGCAATCCAGGTAAAAGAGTTGCGCCCTCCATTACACCTCGGTGTAGTAGCTATTGAAAAAAGAGCTGAAAATATAAACTTTTGACCGGCTCATTGGTCTAGTGGGTAGAGTGTTTGCGAATGGCCCAAGAGACCAGGGTTCAGTCCCAGGCTGCGTCATACCAAAGACTTTAAAAATGGTACTTGATACCTCCTTGCTTAACACTCTGCTTTATAAGGTATGTATCAGGGGTAAAGTGGAGCAATCCGGGGGAAGGAGTTGCGTCCTCCCCTACACCTCGGTGGAGTAGCTATTGAAAAGGGTACCTTTGGGTCACCCCCGACTACAGTCGCCAACTTTACTTATGTAAACTTTTATAAATATCTACCGTATTTGACGACTTATAAGGCTCATTTTTTTTTAATTTTTACTAAAAATATCTTTAAAATTCCCACTGGGTCCTATATGCCATATGTCGGTTTAAAATTCGCGATACCTGGCAACTTCTATTAGCTTAGACTTTAGAGTTACTTTCATATACCTATTGTCATTATTTAAAAGGCTATTATTATTCCGATTAAAAGTATTATCATTGATAATATTATATTAATTTCATCACGTTTAAGACTAGTTCTTTGTTTTTTTACTAAAACTATCTCTAAATTCCCCTGCATCTTACACGCCATACGTAGGTTTAAAATTCGCAATAATTGGATGAAATAGCTACCTGGCAACTTCTATTAGCTTAGACTTTAGAGTTACTTTCATATACCTATTGTCATTATTTAAAAGGCTATTATTATTCAGATTAAAAGTGATATCATTGATAATGTTCATTATATTAATTTCATGACGTTTAAGACTAGTTCTTTGGGTTTTTTTTTACTAAAACTATCTTTAAATTCCCCTCCATTTTACATGCCATATGTAGGTTTAAAATTCGCGATACCTGGTAACTCTTATTAGCTTAGAGTAACTTGCATATACCTATTGTCATTATTTAAAAGGCTATAATGCAGATTAAAAGTGTTATCATTGATAATATTCATTATATTAATTTCATCACGTTTAATACAAGTTTTTTGTTGCTTTTTTCTTGGTTTGCCCAACTGAAATTGGGATACGTCTTTACGCACCCGTGTGTCTTATATGCCGTTAAATACGGTAAATGTTTTTGTTTTTTTTTTATTCCGGATTAAATATAGTGCGGAACTAATTTTTCCTCAGCATCGGCCACTTATGTTGGCTTCCGGTAAAGTATAGCGGATAACCCTTTCACCTTTTCTGCAGAAGTTAAAATTGTTTGTTTATCGCCAAAGAAGTAAAAACAAAAAAAAGACAAGGTATTTAATTTAGTTTTTTTTAATCGTGACCTTTATCGCCAGAAACAAATTTTAGAGTTTTTTATGGAATTGCCACCCCTCCCCCCTCAATTTTGTTTTAATTTACATATTTAAAAAATGTACAAAGAACACTATTCTCTCATCTCTTTGCTTGAAATAACCCTAGACGGTTTGACATGCCATTAAAATCAACTTTCAGTTATTTGTTTTTGTATTTATAATTAATTTTAGTATTAAACTTTTTTTCCCTTGTACCCGGAAGTCTTTTCTGCTACATTTTGTTACAGTAACGTATTATGTATAATTGTCTAAATCTATGCTACCCTCGTAACAAGTACCCGACCCGCAAAGCAGATTTTTCTCTATTTTATATTCATAAAATATATAATCAATTGAACTTTACATTTGAACTTCAGTATTTTAAAAATAGCAAAATTTGATTTTTTTTCCCCCGGATTAAAATATCTGAATGTGTTTTTATTTTGGTTTGTTTTTCCGAATTAAATATTTTGCTGAACTAATTCTCCGATTTTTGTTGGGAATTTTCGGCTAGTTTACGTTTGTCGAAGACATAACAAATTTTTTTAGAAAAAGTATTGTCCGAAATTAATTTTCCGGTGCTTTGATGAAATAGTCTTCCCATATGGAAATAGATGTTAATTCTGATTTACTCTAGATTTCAAAAATCTTATATTGGCATGTATATTGTAAAATAAAACCGGTCTACGGAAATAGGAAAAGTCTTCCATCAGGAGACTTTTTAACTTCATTTTTCTAACAATTTTGAGTTGCTTGTAAAAAAATTCATTTTTGCCGATAACGTTTGGTTGTTTTGCTCCAAGAAGTTAAAATATATCATGCCGCGGGAAGAAATTCTAGCTGAACCCATTTATTGGACTACAGAATAAAGATTCATGAAGAATTTACAATTACTTTGGCAAAAACTAAGTGTAATACAATTGATAAAAACCAGAGTTTGAAATTAATTTTTACAGTTAAAAAAATTATTTTATTTCATTTTTTTTTCTGTTGCAAATTTTGATTGATTTGTTTCCACAGCATGTTGACTGATTAAGGGTTATTTTATGCCAATAGGTTTGCAAGTTATGTATATTGTACCTTTTAACAGCCGTTTTATCTCTGGCTGTTTTATGCTTTTTAAGTATATCTCCATATTCAATCGTTGCAAGTGAGCTGTTTTGGAGATATTAATTTATCTTGTTCTTTTCAAATCTCTGGCCTAGTGCTGCTTTCTGCCGATATTTGTCGCTGCCTCCCACCAGACACGACTTGACACAAGGTCAAAAGCCCGAAGGCCAATTAAAGTGGAGATAAAGGGGAGGGGAAGGTCGGGAATGAGCCGAGACTCGAACCCTGCTTGTCTGTGCTGCTCATCGGCTCACTTAGTGCAATGTGAGCCTGATGAGGCAAGCAGTTTCACGAACCCAAATGTGGGTCCGGGCACGTATGCCAGTTTGCGGCTTAAACTAGACGCATGGTCTAGTGCCGTACAAGGGGGACAAAGGAGACAATAATGCAGCTCGCCCACCCGAAGGTAGCTTAGTCAAAACTAGGTGCCTAATTAAAGGCCCCAAGTCTGCCATTGTTCCTTTTCCAGGGCCACGCTCCGGACCGAAGTCCAGAACAGGCCGATATTTGTCGCTACCTCCCACCAGACACGACTTGACACAAGGTCAAAAGCCCGAAGGCCAATTAAAGTGGGGATAAAGGGGAGGGGAGGTCAGGAACGAGCCGAGACTCGAACCCTGCTTGTCTGTGCTGCTCATCAGCTCACTTAGTGCAATGTGAGCCTGATGAGGCAAGCAGTTTCACGAACCCAAATGTGGGTCCGGGCACGTATGCCAGTTTGCGGCTTAAACTAGACGCATGGTGTAGTGCCGTACAAGGGGGACAAAGGAGACAAAAATGCAGCTCGCCCACCCGAAGGTAGCCTAGTCGAAACTAGGTGCCTAATTAAAGGCCCCAAGTCTGCCATTGTTCCTTTTCCAGGGCCACGCTCCGGACCGAAGTCCAGAACAGGCCACTTGAAATCTATGTGCGTGCGCTGTTGACCTGTACATAAATAACCAATGACAGTGAAGGGCGAAATTAGCATTAACGGTTGGGTTTTTAAACTAATGTAACCTTCAAAACAGTCGTAAATTCCTTGTTTTCATTGGTTCCCCAACCATAGGTTACCACCTGTACTCAACTGACATCCCATTATGTCAGAATTTGGCAAAAGGTCGTTTCATAGTGGGAGGTTGCGCTCAACTGGAGACTAATGTGTGGCAGGTGCAAGCAAGCCTCAAAGTAAGTTTGTGGGGGTTGTATGTAATTTGGTTATTTCAGTAGATTGCTCTCTAAATTATTCCCAAAACACAAATACAACACAAAACTTTACAATCGCGTGAAAGAAATGGAATAGAACGCAACGAACATTAAACAACAAACAATTTAATATGCATATAACAGAATATGAAAACAAACAAAATACATGATGTGTAAATGGCCTTTTGGAAAATAAAGTTTGGCAAGAAGAAAATAAATTTGTTTAAAGATGTGTGTATGTTCATGTTAACGGAGTCCGTAAATAAGTCGTTCTTATATTAAGTTCATAGCGGGTTTTATGATTGTGGCGACAGCATGTCGCGTTGATGAAAGAAAGTCTGTCGGGTTTCTTTTGAATGTGATTCTTGGCCATCTGAAGAGAGGTCATGAACTTTAGTTGAGGAAGGAAAGGAATTTGTCGGACACAGTATCGGCTACTGCTTTACTGGCTTAGTGGCTTGTGTTTTAGTCTTCGTGTAAGTCTGTGTGTTAGTCTGTGTGTATGGCTCCCTAACTCTGTGTTATTTATATCCTACAGGTGGATCAAAGAATCGTCCTAAAATTTTGGCGTATAGACATTTATTGACCAATCAGATTTGTATTTTACTATTTTATTTTCGAGCCTAAATATTTTCTGTTAGTTCACTTCCGATCCTATTTTTCTAGAATGTTCTATTCTATGTTTTTAGCTGATTGGTTGAAAAATATAAAAATGTAACTTAAATGCTAATACGGTTTTGATCCTAAATTTCTAGAATGTTCTTAAGTATGTTTTTATTGCTTATTTTAAGACTAGAAAAAATGTGTATCCTATAAGTTCAAGCTCTTTTAATGCTATTAATTAGTTTGGTTTGTTTAATGGCATATCAACCTTTGTAGGTTATTTAATGCCAAATCTATTCTCCTAGAAGAACAGTACTGGTACTATTTAACCCATAGCTGGGAGGATAAGGGGGTTCATACCTTTCCCAAGGGTATTTGCCCGAAAGTGAATGTAATAGCGTGACTGGAGTACGAACTTGCTTACTAAGATTCCGCAGTCCATTGCTTTAACCATTACACCATGAGGACACCCCCAATGCTATTAAGTTCACTTTTGGGCTAATACCCTTGGGAAAGGCATGAACCCCTTTATTTTTGTTATATCAAGAGTATGGTTGCAAGGAAAAGACAAAACACAGTTGCAAATCAAACAAGAAGATAAGTGAAGAATTTAATCACTGTATTAAAAAAAAAAATACAACCAAAAATCTTCAAATAGTTGTGTTGGGAAATTAGAAAATGTGTATGCAATTGTAAAATAAAATGTTCAGTAGTTGTGTTAGTAGGAATTAATTAATTTTAGGAATTTTGACCTGTGTTGAATTGTAGTAAAATCAAGAAATAAGAATGTTCCAATATTTGTGTTGGTAAGGGTGAGTCACAGACTTATGCGAGCAACCAGAGTTTATCTCAACAGGGAAGAAGGATGTAGGTGGGGTGGTGATTCTCGGCTCATGCGGCTTCTATCAAAAGCTGCAGTTAGAAGGTTAAGACGAGTGTTGTGTGATGTTGAATGTTGCAGGTGTCAGCAGTCAACGTTTTTTCTTTCTGGATCTCGAAAGAATTTTGTTTTTTATAGTTTTCCCTACCTCAAATCAGATCAACTTTGGGCTTTATTTTTTTTTACCATGAAAGTCATAGATTGGTTGAAAAATTACTTTTAATTCTATTTTTTGTGATGAATTCCATCAACATTTCACTGTACACGGAGCCTATGTGCAAAGACACATTTTTTTTTCTATTTTGAAAAAATCACAGCCGCAGGAACATCCAGTGAGTGCTCTCTTTTCCTGTCAAATGGAATTGCCATCATTTTGTTTGTACTATAGGATACACATTTTTTCTAGTTTTAAAATAAGCAATAAAAACATACTTAAGAACATTCTAGAAATTTAGGATCAAAACAGCATTAGCATTTAAGCTATATTTTTATATTTTTCAACCAATCAGCTAAAAACATAGAATAGAACATTCTAGAAAAATAAGATCGGAGGTGAACTAACAGAAAATATTTAGGCTCAAAAACAAAATAGTAAAATACAAATCTGATTGGTCAATAAATGTCTACGCGCCAAAATTTTAGGACAATTCTTTGATCCACTATTACAGTATAAATAACACAGAGTTAGGGAGCCATTCACTAAGACCAAGCCTAGCCACTAAGCCAGTAAAGCAGTAGCCGATACTATGTCCGGCAAATTCCTTTCCTTCCTTACCTAAAGTTCATGACCTAACTTCAGATGGCCGCGAATCACATTCAAAAGAAAAACCTGACAAACTTTCTTTCATCAACGCGACACGCTGTCACCACAATCATAAAACAAGATATGAACTTAATGTAAGTAAGAACGACTTATTTATGAACTCCGTTAACATGAACATACACACACCTTTAAACAAATTTATTTTCTTCTTGCCAAACTTTATTTTCCAAAAGGCCATTTACACATCATGTATTTTATTTGTTTTCATATTTTGTTTTATGCTTATTAAATTGTTTGTTGTTCGTTGTGTTCTATTCCGTTTCTTTTACACGATTGTAAAGTTTTGTGTTACATTCATAAAAATGGATTTGGCATTAAATAACCTACAAAGGTTGATATGCCATAAAACCCAACCAACCAACCATGTAGTGGAAGTGTTTTGCCTATACCTTGTATTTGGACTCTGTAGCAGCAGATCCCATTAGCCAGTGAAGTGAATGATTTGCTTTGGTTTTATGGCATATCAACCATTGTTGGTTATTTAATGCTAAATCCAATTTATATATATATATAAATATATAAATATACGAGGGGCATACGATAAGTTTCCAGACTTTTTTCGTAAGGGCATTTAAAATTGTCGTAGACTCTAGAAAATTCACTATGTTATTGCTATACATCTTATGAGATGATTTCAGGTTCAAATGAACAGCTACAGCAGCAATTGGAAAACACCCTACTAAAGCCTGGTTGTCACTGCTGGTGAATTTCAAAAATGCAATCTGACACTTTAGAAGAACGATATGCAATAAAATTCTGTTTTAAACTTAGAAAAAATGCCACAGAAACATATGGAATGCTTCAGACTGCTTTTGGAGCATCTTGCATGAATTGAGCATCAGTTTTTGAGTGGCATAAGAGATTCAAGGAAGCCAGGGAGTCTGTGAGGGAGGATGAGAGGTGTGGAAGGAGTAAGGAAGTCAATACACCACAGTTGATTGGCCAAAGACATAGAGTTACTATGTTGAGGTTTTAAGGGAGTTCAGGAAGAGATTCCTTGGGAAGAGGCCAGCACTCTTGAAATCGGGTCTGTGGCATTTCCACAAGGACAATGCACCAGTCCACAACTCCATCTTTGTCACAGACTATTTAACCAAGACAGTTCCTTACCATCCCTATAGTCCAGACCATGCTCCCTGTGACTTTTGGTTATTTCCTAAGCTCAGATGGTGTCGTTATGAGACAATTGAGGAGATAAAAGAGGCTGTGACGAAGGTCATTGACATGCTCACTCAAGAGGACTTCCATGGGGCCTCCCAAAAGTTGTTGGAATGGTACAAGTGCATTGCAGCCGGAGGAGATTAATTCAAAGGGGACTAGAGTTTTATGTGTGTACTATCAATAAAAGTGTCCATATGAAAAAAGTCTGGAAACTTATCATATGCACCTCATGTATATTAGATATATGATTTGTAAATTTGTAAAACTCAACTTACTTAAATGGTTCCAAGAAATGCTATGTATCATTAACAATTCAATCAAAAATCAGTAATTTATTTACACACAGTTCTATTCCTAACAATTCAATGTAGCATAAGTTGTTTATTTGCATACAGCTTAGATGTTAAACAGTTCTATTTGGCCCATAGATAGGATCCTTTCAGGTTCTGTCACTACAGGCCAGAGTGGACCTGGGAGTGATGGCAATGAAGTGGTATTCCACATACCACAAAGCTCCAGTATTACTGGAGCCTTGTCCTAAGATTGTTTAGTGTCATATTTAGTACCCTCATTGGTGAGGAATCTTACCTCTCTGCAGAAATATAGTCAGTGTATACTACAGCTCCAGTCAACTTGGCTACAGTAGAGTAAAGGCCGATATGTCGTCTTTAGGAGTGACATTGTATCAATATGCAGCCTCCAATTATTGAGCCCTGCTTCCTTGCAACAATCCATTTAACACTACAATGACATTGTTTAACTATTCTGTTGCCAGATGGATATGTATGCAGTGAAAATGGACGTGAACTGTCTATTCATCCAAAAACTCCTTAAACAATTTACGACAGAATGTAATGTCATCGAAGATTTCAGTAATAGTGCCCCACTCAAAAAATAGTGCCTTTAAATGGTTGATCATGCTGGCTGAATCCTGCTTATGCAGTTGTCACCAAATGGTGGATCAAGTTGAACCATGGTCTATTAGTAGCCCAGTCGGCTGGGGGCGTCTAGCAGAACACAACTTGTAGGCTCCCTAGATCGACAAAAAACAACTTAAGAAGGCTGAAGGACGCATCTTCCAAAACATTGTGAATGTAACGATAAGGCTGAAGACAATAGTCCAAATACATCAAATAAGAATTATCAAGCTTAAATTTTGACAAAAACTTCTCAGTTTTCCCATAAAAACATCAGAGGAATGTGTGATGCATATAGAGAAACATGTTTTTGTAAAAAAAAAAAAAAAAAAAAACCTTTGACAAATGGGTTAAACATATGCTTGCCATTACAAGCCTGGGTTTGAAAAGACAGTCGATAAAGTGAAAATAAAATAACACTCTCCAGTAAAGAAAAAGTTCCTGACACAGTAGTCAGTAAAGAAGATCATGCTGAAAGTCTTTGTCCAGTCAGCTGGGGCTGTAGAATACACCGACTGCTTCTCTGCAGAGAGATAAGATCCTCCCAACAAGTGTCCTGGATATGACACTAAACAATCTGATGGTGAGGTTCCAATGATGCTGGGGCTTTGGGGAATGCAGAGTACCCCTTCATTGCCTTTGCTCCCAGGTCCACTCTGGCTCTGCATGGTAGCACCTGAGAGGGCCCTATCTATGGATTAAATAGAACTAACGGCATACTTATGCTAAACTGAGTTGTTTGACAAATCTGAATAGCTTGAAATAGAAATGTTTTTGACAATTAAACCGTACTTACATTTAAACTGCATGCTTATGCTAAACTGAATTATTTGAAATGGAACTTTTTTGACATTTCACTGTGTGTAAACAAAATCTGTACTTATACTAAACTGAATTAGCTGAATTAGAACTGCTTGACTAAACTGAATAGCTTGAAATAAAAATGTTTTTCAAAATTAAACCATACTTACATTTAAACTGTGTACTTATGTTAAACTGAATTGTTTGAAATAGAACTATTTTCATAAAAATGGATTTGGTGTTAAATAACCTACAAAGGTTGATATGCCTTAAAAGCCAAACACAAACCAACCAACCAATGAAAGTCTTCTGGAACATGTAAGGATCCATCCCTATTCATTTCCTTGAAAAAAAGCAACTGTGAACAGTGCTTCCTATTACCAACTCTTGAGGTAAAATTTACCTTATTAATTCAGTGACCCTGGTTTATAGATAGATAGATAGATAGATATGTGTGTACTATAACTACAAAAATGAAAATAACAGATAAATATTGAAAAGAGTGCTAAAAGCCTAAACTGGAAAATACAATTGGTCAGAATCTGTAACTAAAAGTTTCACATATGAACTATGATCATCAGACAGGAAATGGTGGGGATTAGAGAACCCTCATTATCTTTTTTTAATCCCGGATTTGTGTGTAAAATACTGAGTTCATCAAAGCCTATTGAAATATGTTCTTTTATATCATTGATTTTATTACTTTAAAATATTATTTGTTTATTACAGATTTTTCCACCAGAAAGAATTCCTGGAATTTGGATACATCATTTTTTCCTTGGTAACCTGGACTTTTACTGAAGTTGCATTTGAGACGGCATAAATGAACAGAGTGAAGAAAACCTTATTCTCTGTATCTTTTTTACTGAAGTCACATTGTCTAATGTCAAATTTTATCTAAAAATGCAAATACACTCAGATGAGAAACCATATTCTTGTAAAGTATGTGGCTCTTCCTTTTCACAGAATTCACTTTTACTGGAACATATGAGAACACACACAAGAGGGAAACCATATACTTGTGAAGTGTGTGGTGGTCACTTTTCATGTAACTCAACTTTGCTTTATCATATGCGTACACACACAGGAGAGAAACCATATTCTTGTGAGGTGTGTGGCTCTTGCTTTTCACTGAAGTCAAATTTGCAGTATCATATGCGAACTCACACTGGAGAGAAACCATATTCTTGTGAATTATGTGGCTCTTCCTTGTCAAGTAAGTCAAGTTTAAGGTATCATATGCGAACACACACCGGAGAAAAACCATATTCTTGTGAAGTCTGTAGCTCTTCTTTTTCAAGTAAATCAACTTTGTTGCACCATATGCGTACACACACAGGAGAGAAACCACATTCTTGTGAGGTGTGTGGCTCTTGCTTTTCACTAAGGTCAAATTTACTGGATCATATGCGAACACACACTGGAGAGAAACCATATTCTTGTGAAGTGTGTGGCTCTTCCTTTGCAAATAAGTCAAGTTTGAGGTATCATATGCGGACCCACACCGGAGAAAAACCATATTCTTGTGAAGTCTGTAGTAGTTCTTTTTCAAGTAAGTCAACATTGCTGCATCATATTCGCATTCACACAGGAGAGAAACCATATTCTTGTGAAGTGTGTGGCTATTGCTTTTCACGTAAGTCAGATTTATTGATTCATGTGCGAAAACACACAGGAGAGAAACCGTTTTCTTGTAAAGTCTGTGGCTCTTCCTTTCCAGGACAGGGAGCTTTGAAAAAACATGTACAAACACATACTGGAGAGAAACCATTTTCTTGTGAAGTTTGTGGCTCTTCTTTTAAACGAAAGGGACATTTGAACCAACATATGAAAACACACACAGGAGAAAAGCCATATTCTTGTGAAGTGTGTGGCTCTTCCTTTGCACGAAAGGAATCTTTGGTGATCCATGTGAGAACACACACAGGAGAAAAGCCATATTCTTGTGAAGTATGTGGTTCTTCTTTTAAATTAAAGGGACACTTAAACCAACATATGAGAATACATACAGGAGAAAGACCATATTCTTGTGAAGTGTGTGGCTCGTCATTTGCACGAAAGGAATCTTTGGTGACTCATATGAAAACTCACACAGGATAGAAACTATATCCATGTAAATAATGTTACCCATCCTTTTCAACAACTTTGCTACTGCTCTGACATATGTGGACACACAATGGAGAGACTTGTATTTTTTTATAGAGTATTCTTTCTTTTGAGATGAAAAGAATTGGCTGCTGCATGTGAGAAAACACTTTTTATGAGGTGTGTTGTTCATCTTTAACTGATCAGCCAAAGTTAAGCTGACACCTGTAAAAACAGTCAATGAGAACCGTCTTGTGAAACATGATTCTTTTTTGGCTGAAAAATTTACATAGACAATAAAATATTTCATCCAAAAGCTTTTTTTTGAATAATTATTTCTTTATTATTTGTGAGCAATGTACATTTTTCTTGTCTATAGTACACAGGCAGAACCGTGTAGTAGCTCAATATAAGGTATATTCTTATTGGCTGCAATTCAATGTTAATGCATAGAAACATTATTCAGAGGTCTCACTGTGGTGTATAATCATGGAATCATAATTAAAAGTCAGTGCTTTATCATGACATACAATCACTGATCAAATTATCATTTGAGAGAGGGTTATATATGATTAATTAACTTATTAGAACATAACATCTATTTTGAAAATTTTCTGAAAATAATTTGCTTGGTCTCTAAGGATTTTAAAGGTAGGCTGGGAGGTAAGTAGATTAATACTTAACAGTATACACAGAGTAGGACACAAGGTTTGGGGAGCACTTTTTTTTTTTTCATTTAGATTGTAAACTGATCCTACCAACACAGAAACCAAAAAAGTCGGGGGAAAGAAAACAACAAATAAATAACATAAAAAGCAATCTAAAATAAAAATTTAAAAATTTTTGAAACTCATAAAAAACGTTCATTTCTACTAATTTCTAAAAAGACAGAAAAAAAAGACACTTTTTTTTATGTAAAAAAAAACATTCAGGCCAAAAGTCAAGAAAGTAAAAAGTTAAATCACTTTAGATGTGCAAATTAGAGAATAATTCTAAATGAAATTAAACAAGAGTAAATAACTGTAATGAAAAAAGGGGTCGGAACTCCTTCACGCCAACTATCAGAATAACACGACATCGCAACTCACCCCAACTCCTCCTAACTCAATGTCTGCTCTCCACTTTCAGAATAACACTACTTTGCAACTCACGCCAACTCTTCTTAACTCAATGTCTGCTCTTCGCTTTCAGAATAACACTCTGCCTCGCCAATTTGGTCTTTTTATAGCCTCTTCTCCTCATATGCAAATTACCGTTACTCGCATATAAGGAGTCCACAAACTCACATTCCTCTTTGTTTTCTCCCGACGGTCAAACGCAGACACGATGTGAGTAATCTGTTCCATTATTTTTTTTATATTACAATAACATAAAAAAATTTGTCAGACTGAGGAATAAAACGAGGGGAGGAAAATTAAGAAGGAGAAAAAGAGTCAAGTTATTTATGTTTTTAGTAAAATTGCACTTGAAATAATATAATGCACATGCAAGTTGAGTGAGATGCACAAACAGAAAACCATCTCTGTACAGAATTATATTAAATACAAACATTTATTTCAGATGGATTCACTTGAATGCATTTTGCTGTCAAAGCTTGGACACACTGACAGAATATTCAAGATACCATTGGTGAATGGCCAGCAGGTTATAGAAGAAATAGAAAAGAAGAAGTGATAATCTCCAGACTTTGTATTGGTCACACCCACATTACCCATTCATACCTCCTAAAAGGAGAAGACTCCCCGCCCCCCAGTATGTCTAACATGAAAAGTACCTCTCACAGTCAAACACATTCTCATAAACTGTGAAAGGTCCAGACGAATTTGCCCAAAACATTACCAAACAAATAATTTAAAGAACCTCTTCAAAAACTCCAAACCAGAGGAAATCATAAGCTTTCTAAGAGAAATCAATCTCTTCATTAAAATCTAGTCAAATATAATAAAACCTAACTAAAACTCATACCTTAAAACCTAAAACATGCACAAAAAACAAAAGTAATTTAGCTCTTCAGGCATTAAATGACCCACAGAGGTTGATATGCCGTTAAACAAAACTCAAACACAGACAGGAATTATATAAATTAAAGTTGGTGACCTTAGTCAAGGGAGACCTGAAGGCTCCCTTTTCAATAGCTACTACACTGAGGTGTAAGGAAGGGTGCTACACCATTCATAGAACTGCTCCACTTTACTCTTAATCCTCACCTTATACCTTATAGTGCTGAGTGGTTAGCAAGGCGGCATCAAGTAACTCTTTTTTTTTAGCAAGGCGGCATCAAGTAACTCTTTTTTTTTAAGTCTTTGGTATGACTCAGCCTGTGTTTGAACCTCGGTCTCCTGGACCATTAGCGAACACGCTACTCATTGCAATGAATAATAATGATTCGTTACATTAACTGATAGTGACTTAATATTAGAATTGCCAACTCAACATTAACAACAATAACGATCATCTTACCAACAGGGCTTACAATATGCCGACTGTATCTCCCTTCCTTTGCAGAGGGAGTTAGAACCTCACCTCTGCACTGAGATAAGACCTCCCCTCTTGCAAAGAGATAAGATCCCCACCCTCTCATCTGAAAAAAAATCATCATCATCATCATCATCATGTCGTGCCGCTAACACTGATATCCCTGACCCTCTCTCGCCACTTCTCCCTATCATTCATCGCCTCCGGCAGGTCTTCAGGATTACATCCCATATCGTCACATAGCTGCTGTATGTATGTTCGAGCTGGTCGTCATGCTTTTGCTTGGCCATATGCGGGGGTCCATAGGAGTACATCACTTATGAGCTCAACTCTGCTTGTCCAGCAGTGTCCTGCATGTCTGGTTCATCTAACTTGGATAGTTTTCATGATGGGAGGCAGGTGGCCGTATAGTTGGTGCCTTGTGGGGTGTTGCTGCCAGGACTTGTTCAATATTGCTCGCAACATTCTTGTGTAATTGCCGTCTAGCTTCTTCTCCAGCCGTTTAGTTAGCGTCCAAGTAGTGCATCCATACAGCAGTATCAATACGACCGCTGCCTGGAAGAAACTGCGTTTCATTTTATTGGTCAGGTCTGATTTCCATATGATCGAAAGCCTATTGATAGCTGTCAATGCCTTCATTAGCTGTGTGCCAATGTCTTTTTCAGTTGCTGAGACACTGCTTCCTAGGTAAGTGAATTTGTCTACCAGTTTCAGAGAGGATCCATCTAGTGTGGAAATGTCGCCTGTTTTGATTATAGCACATATATTCAATTTTGTGTGCATTGACATGGAGGCTAATGCCTGCGGCAGCTCGTTCCAAACTATGCAGTAGTGTTTCGGCTTGGTTGGGTGTATTCGCCAGTAATGCTATGTCATCAGCATAGTCGGCGTCGGTAATTGTTTTTGCGGGGTACCTTCTGCTTCTTTTCTTTGTCAGCTTGAAGCCATTTTCTCTGATTTTATCAATCGAAGTTCTAAGCACACAGTCTAGACAGATGATAAAAAGGTATGGGGCTAGTGTGTCCCCTTGCAGTACCCCTGCTACAATGACGAAGTATGCTGACTGTATCTCCTGCACTGAGGTAAGACCTCCACCCCTGCAATGGAATAAGGTCTCCACCGACTCACCAGAAAAAAATGATTTACTTGGTATGACACTAAACTGCATCTGGTCGGGCTCCAGTTCTGGAGAAGTGTGAAGTACTCCTTCATGACTATTACTCCTAGATCCACTCTGACCTGGAGTGGTAGTACCTGTTAGGTCCTATCCATGGATCAAATTAATCCGTTTAAACATTATTCATATTTGATAGGACTGCGTGTGAGAAAAAACCACTTGAGAAATGACAACGTAAATATAAATATGAATGTGATTCCCTAACCTAATAGGAAATGCAGACATTGTTTAATGACCACCAATCTGAAAATTTTAGTTTCAATGAACAAGTTGACAACAGAAATTATTGATATTAAAAATAAAAATGACGTCAGCAAAATTTGGTAATTCCATAGTTGACTTATATATGTACAAGGTGCATACGATAAGTTTCCAGACTTTTTTTGTATGGCGTTTAAAATTGTCATAGACTCTTGAAAATTCAGTATGTTATTGCTATACACATTATGAGATAACTGACCAATTTTTAGGATTTCAGCTTCAAATCAACAGCTACAGCAACAATTGGAATACACCCTACTAAAGCCTGATTGAAACAACTCGGGAATTTCAAAAATGCAATCTGACACTTTAGAAGAACAATATGCAATAAAATTCTGTTTTAAACTTGGAAAGAATGATGCCACACAAACGTATGGAATGCTTCAGACTGCTTTTCGACCATCTTGCATGAATCGAGCATCAGTTTTTGAGTGGCACAAGAGATTCAAGGAAGCCAGGGAGTCTGTGAGGGATGATGAGAGGTGTGGGAGGAGTAAGGATGTCAATACACCAGAGTTGATTGGCCAAAGGGTTAGGGTTAGAGTTACTATGTTGAGGTTTTAAGGGAGTTCAGTAAGAGATTCCTAGGGAAGAGGCCAGCACTCTTGAAATCGGGTCAGTGGCATTTCCACCAGGACAATGCACCAGTCCACAACTCTATCCTTGTCACAGACTATTTAACCAAGATAGGCATCAAGAATGTTCCTCACCATCCCTATAGTCCAGACCTTGCTCCCTGTGACTTTTGGTTATTCCCTAAGCTCAGAGGCTGTCATTATGAGACAATTGAGGAGATGAAAGAGGCTGTGACGAAGGTCATTGACACGCTCACACAAGAGGATTTCTATGGACCATTCCAGAAGTTGTTGGAATGGTACAACAAGTGCATTGCAGCTGGAGGAGATTACTTCGAAGGGGACTAAAGTTTCATGTGTGTACGATCAATAAAAGTGCCCATACGAAAAAAGTCTGGAACCTTATTGTATGCACCTCCTATGTATCAGATAAATAGGAATACTTAAAAGCATGCAACTGTGTACAAATTATTTGTATTCGATAGGAATACTTAAAACCATATCTCTGTGTGCAAGGTATTTGTATTAGATAAGAATACTTACAACCATACAACTGTGAGCTTCCAAAGAATAGGAATTCTTTAAACAATGCAACCATGGACAAATTATTTGCATTTGATAGGAATACTTGAAACTATACAATTGTCTGCAAATTATTTGTTTATGTGAACTAGTTGGAAATTGATTACTAATGATCAGTTACCAATTTCTGATGAACAAAACACATAGTCACTGAAATATCCTCCCTTCCTCTTGTGAGTGGGTTAAAAAAAGATTGCATTAACCACTCCCACAAATTCTCATCGCTCAAAATGATGCAACATTAAACCGAGATGACTGGTTGGGTTTGGTTTTATGGCATATCAACCGTTGTAGGTTATTTCATGCCAAATCCTCTTTATACATACATATAATATATGATTTGATTTGGTTTGGTTGGGTTTTATGGCATATCAACCATTGTAGGTTATTTAATGCCAAATCCTCTTTATACATATATATTAAATATATGATATGGTTTGGTTGGGTTTTATGGCATATCAACTATTGTAGGTTATTTAATGCCAAATCCTTTTAAATATATATATTAAATATATATGATTTGGTTTGATTGGGTTTTATGGCGTATCAACCATTGTAGGTTATTCAATGCTAAATTCTCTTTATACATATATATTAAATCTCCATGATTTGGTTTGTTTGTGTTTTATGGCATATCAACCATAGTAGGTTATTTAATGCCAAATTCTGTTTATACATATATATTAAATATATAGGATTTGGTTTGGTTGTGTTTTATGGCATATCAACCATTGAAGGTTATTTAATGCCAAATTCTCTTTATACATATATATTAAATATATATGATTTGGTTGGGTTGGGTTGGGTTTTATGGCATGTCAACCACAGTTGGTTATTTAATGTCAAATCCTCTTTATACATATATATTAAATATATTGGATTTGGTTTGATTGGGTTTTATGGCATATCAACCATTGTAGGTTATTTAATGCCAAATTATATATATATATGCATATATATTAAATGTATGATTTCTAAACACATGTTGTAGATAACATTTTCAAATGAGCCTGAGCTTATTTTCTTTACACAGTTAAATGGTTTCCCTTATTTTATATCTTATATGAATAATTCTATTTACTATTAATCATTTGTTTGCTCACAGTTTAATATTTTCTAGTACTGCTCTGTATCACCAACAATTCAATTAAACATCAGTCATTTTTTTACACACTGTTAAATGATCAAACAGTTCTATTTCTAACCATTCAATTTAGCATAAGTCAATAAAGTTAAATGGTTCCCAGTATTGCTTTGTATCACTAACAATTCAATCAAACATCAGTCATTTTTTTACGCACTGTTAAATGATCAAACAGTTCTATTTCTAACCATTCAATTTGGCATTAGGTTTGGTTTGGTTTGGTTTCTTTGTTTAATGGCATATCAACCTTTGTAAGTTATTTAATGCCAAAGCCATTCTCCTAGAAGAACAGTTGTGGTGCTATTTAACTCATAGCTGGGAGGATAAAGGGGTTCATACCTTTCCCAAGGGTATTTGCCCAAAAGTGAACGTAATGGTGCGACTGGAGTACGAACTCACATACTATGATTCCGCTGTCCATCGCTTTAACCATTACACCACGAAGACACCCCCAATTTAGAATTAGTATACAGTTTAAATGTCAAACAGTTCTATTTGACCCAAAGATAGGACCCTATCAGGTGCTACCACTTCAGGTCAGAGTGGACCTGGGAATAATGGCAATGAAATGTTACTCAACATTCTTCTAAGCTCCAGCATTACTGGAGCCTCACCATAAAATTTGTTTAGTGTCATATCTAGGACACTCATTGGTAGAGTTTTACACTTCTGCAGAGATGCAGTCGGTGTATTCTGCAGCCTCAGCTGACTGGAACAGAAGATAATGCTGATACTAATTGTAATTGGCACACTTGGAACGCTCCTCAAAGGCTTAGTAAAACAACCGGAATATTTGGAAATCCGAAAATGAATGGAAACCATTCAGACCTATGCATTTTTATGATCGGTAATAATAGTGAAATTTAACCTCGAGTCATTGGCATAAAGGTTAGAATGTTGCCAATTGTCCAGGAGAACAGGGTTCAATCCCAGATCGAGCCATACCAAAGATTCAAAAAATGGTACTTGATGCCTCCTTGCTTAACCCTCAACATTATAAGGTACAAATTAAGGGTAAGTGGGACAATCCTGGGAAAGGAGTTGCACTCTCCCCAACATCTTGGTATAATAGCTATTAAAAAGAGAGACTTTGTGTCGCCTTCAATTGCAGTCAGCATGTAGTAGCCATTAAAAAGGAAGCCTTTGTGTTGCTCTTGACTACAGTTGGCATGTAGCAGCTATTGAAAAGGAAGCCTTCGGGTCACCCTAGATAATGTTCAGCCAACTTACTTACTATAACAATTGCTCCGAGGAAACAAGAGAAAGTGAAAGATGAACAATATTATTCCACAATATTGAATGTATTCAAAATAGGCATAAGTTTAAAAAGGAGTTATTGAGCAAGGTTTTGAATATCAAATTATTTTTCTTTTTAGAATTAATCAATGTGGAGTACTAAAGTTATTTTATATATATATATATATATATATAGTAAGTAAGTAAAGTTGGCGACTGTAGTCGAGAGTAACCAGAAGGCTCCCTTTTCAATAGCTACTACACCGAGGTGTAGGGGAGGATGCTACTCCTTTCCCTAGATTGCTCCACTTTACCCTTATGTACCTTATATTGCTGTGTGTTGAGCAAGGAGGTATCAAGTACCATTTTTAAAGTCTTTGGTATGACGTGACTTGGGATTGAACCCAGGTCTCCCAGATCATTGACGAACACTCTACCCTCTCGGCTAATGAGCTGGGAATATATATGTATATCAGGGGCGGAGACGGGACTAGTGCTACTCATGCCCGGCACAACCAATAACTCGGTCAATGTTATTCAAAATGGATTAAAAATCATCCATTAATTTCAAGCAAACATACTTAGTCTGATCTCAATTAAATTACGTATCTATTCAAGTTTCGATAACTAAGTAGCCAAAAGTTCATAAATATATCTGGGAATAATACAACGATGCTGTTTTGAACGGGTGGTCTTTGTCCGGCCACCGTCAGATCCATTGAACATCCCATAAAATCAGCTATAATGTTGAACATGCGCAAATCTGTGCCAAGCACTAGACCCTTATAATAACAGTAATGTTAGAGAAATCCGCTTTTGGCTGTAGCCAATAGCAAGAGCAACCCAAACACCGTGCTCAAAAATCTTAGCACATTCTGACTGCTGACAGCTGTCTTGGGAGGAGGGAGAGAGAGAGAGAGGGGATAGCAGATTATAGCCGTCCCCGACGTCATCATCATCGCTATGGTAAATGTTGATTAAACGGCGTGTTTTAATTTGTTTTTTCACTAACAGATGTCTATTTCTTTAATGAATGTTGCATATATTACATTCTGTAACTAAAATTTGTTTATTTGAATACATTTTCAACAAATAATCTTCATTTTAAGCGAAATTGAAACTACTAGCTGTGTCTGTGTATATTGTCATCAGTTTCTTTATTCTAATAAACATATTTTTCTCGTCATAGTAATGAACATCTTCTCTTTTCTTCTATACTTTTGAAAATAAAAAAAATTATCTTATCTACTGTATTAACAAGACTACAAATTATATAGTATCTTGATTGGTTACAGAAAAAAACACCATGCAAGGTACGTTTGTCAATCTGTGCTATACAATGGAGAATCACGCAATAACAACTATGATGACTTACTTTGGGTCCATGGACCACGGGTTGGGAACTGAAGTTGAAAGAGGGCGGGGGTGGGCACGAGTAGCAAAAATAGGCTAGAGTCGCCACTGATATATATATCATCACCATTGTCAACTGCTAACACGTATTTTTCTGACTCTCTCTTGCCATTTGTCCCTCTCATCTAGAGCTTTTGTAGGTAAACTCTTGTTGGTTGGCCTACACTGGCATATCCATGTAAAGTGGTCCATAGGAGAACGTTGCATGACTTGTTCATCACACTCAGTTCATACTAACATGCAAAGTATTTACAATCAATCTTAAACACGTCTATTCATTTTCAAGATTTCTCAGTTTCTGTCTTTTATTTATTTATTGCTTATACCGGGCCATTGGCCTAATGAGTAGAGTATTCGATAATGGTCCAGGAGACCGGGTTTCAATCCCAGGTCGAGTCATACCAAAGATTAACACTCAGTTTTACAAAGTAAAGTGTAACATATTGACCTCTGACCCAGACGTCGATCAAGGAACCGATGCAACCGGTCGAAGATATCAGGGTATAACCTTGACTGTGGACGAGTTGAATTGGGTGCAGATGTGATGCCCACAAGAAGCAGGTGGATGTCAAACAATTATATAACCCGGGGCCACAGACAGGTTCAGTTAGTTGGAGTCAGTAGTTGGAAATAAGATGCTATAGAGAGAACCAGCATCCAGCAGAGGGCTATGGACCCTCAGGACCCCCGATTGAGCAGCCCAGCAGAACGAGAAAGAAGTGCTGCGAAAGACAAAGGAACTGTGGGGTCAATATGTTGCAGTCTATCCAGTCTCCAACTCACCTCTCACACATAACCCTTTTATAACCCTTTTGAATAAAGTGAGAGGTATATTTTTCAAAAGAAGTGTGTTCGTTTGTCATTATTGTTGATTTTGTTTCTGCATGTATATGGTTCTGACTATGCAACAAAGGATCAAAGGTAAAGTGGAGCAATCCAGGGAATGGAGTAGCACCCTCCCCAACACCTCAGAGTTGTACGTATCAAAAAGGGAGCGTTCGGGTCACCCTCAACTCAAGTTGTCAACTTTACTCATATATCTTACTGGGAGATTAGATATTTTATTTTATTCATTTTTCTTTCCTTTTTTTAATTCATAAGTCATTTTATTTTTCCATTCCCAATAAATAAGAATGAGAAGAAAAAAAGAACAGATGGTGCTTGGGAGGGAACAAGGCTTCCTGAAACTAAAATGATAATTTAACCTCACCCACTCGACCCGACTGCCAAATAAGTAAATTTTGTAAAATGTTTAATGTATGTGTGTATGGGTCTGACACTGATTAAATATTTTCCGGAACCACTTTTAGGTGAACACCGCTCATTTCCGTTTTGTGAGAGATCATTTGCTCGAATTATCGACTAACAAAGATGAGGTATTTATTTATTTATTTAGTCAAGAATTTTATCGTCCAAAAAAATCAGGTGCTTTCACAGAAAAGCACTTCGCACGAAAATTTACGTCAATGTTGTTTTAATCTATATTTCATGAAAAAGAAATATAACCGTGTACGATGTGGGTTTTTTTGTGCCGTTTTTGTGTGTTTTTTAACGAAATATGAGAGGAAATAATGTTTGAAATACTTATAAGTGATTTTTTTTTTGTTGTTTCTTTTGGGGGGGATTTTTATGCTGTTAATTAAAAGAAATATTGGAAAAAATGATGATGTTAATTGAAAAAAATCTCCATATTTTATAGTGTCCTTCTTAACAAGACAAATCTGATCTGAACGAATTTATTTAGTCATCTCCTATCATATTTCATGTTGATAGGATGAATTACTAAATAAAGTTGATTTACAATGTTTGTTTTTTTTTGTTTGTATGTAAATAATTCTTTTATTCATGAACATGCAACAGTATTTTTTTTTTTTTTTTTTTTTTTTTTTGCTTTCCTTATCCCCGAATATCCTCCGATTTACATTTCAATATTGACATGGAAAATAGGGGGTTAAACATTAGGTAAAATTATTTAATTTTATACACAGGTAGATAAAAATATGCAATTAATATTCATGAACTGATCATATAAGGTGTTTAGTAATTAATGTTTAATATAAAGATGACACTATATGCTGTTAAAAAGATTAACAGTAAAATTTATGTACAAAGAGATAAATAAATAAGATTTTTAAAAAATGCAATTAATTTTTGATTTGATCAATGATAAAACGAAATTGGAATAATTTTAACAATCCTATTTCTTAAAATGAATAATAAGATTTCATCTGTTTAGGATATTTTCTTGGTTTAAGAAGAAACTAAATTTTACACCCAAGTCAACCTAAGATATTTGGGTTTAAAATATTTAAATTTTTAGAAAATCTGCGCCACGAATCGCATAAAAAGTTTTTAGACTAGGAGAAAAAAAAACAATTTTAGAAATCTCCCCCAAACCAACAACTTATTTTAATTCTGATTAAATTTTCAGGAGTCATTCATGAATAAAGAATTTTATTTTTTCAAACGGTATTTTACAAGGCAACCTTGTGAACAAATACATTTTTTAACCCTGTCGCTCCCTCATAACTACGAAAGCATAAATTTGCATCTCCAAAACTGAAAACCAACAAAGATGTAAGTAAAAGGGTTAAACACGGTGCTTATTTGTAAAAGGCTACCAGTACAAAGATTTTTAAAATATGTATAAATTATTACTAAACAATTTCGACCTAACTTGGTCGTGAAAAATTTAAAGTGAGTCAACCCTTCTGACTTCTATATTGTTTACAGTATATAAAGAATGTAAACCGTTGCGATCTTACGGCGAATACTGCCCCTAAAATTATTGCTTGTTTTTTGAAAATTAATTTTTATTTATTGCGGACTTTTTGTCCTTATCTTGGTAAGTTTTTTTTTTTTTTTTCACTACGTTTCGGCCAAATTTCACCTCTGGCCTTCTTCAGGTGATTTACCGCGACCTCGGATAGGAATGCTGAGTCTTGTAACCGTATCCCCAGTAATTACTGCCTTCCATAGTTGTTGTCTATCGCACCACGTTTTTGACCAAGTAAACCTCTGGCCGGCTTAAGTAGGAATTGAAACCGCTATCTTATGACAATGCTCACCTGGAACCGTAGAGACTCAACACCTCTATCTGCTGCGCCACGGGCCCCGAAACGTAGTGAGAAGAAACAACACAAAAAAAAACCTACCAAGATGAGGACAAAAAGTCCGCAATAAATAAAAATTAATTCTCAGATTAAAAAGCCTCATCTCAAAAGGATTCCCAATAAAGACAATGGCTTGTTTGTTTGTTTTGTTTTGTTTTTTTATTGCTATCGATTAAGCGCTAAATATTTTGATGGTTCTTACAATGGGGGTTCACTAAATTTAAATGTTTGATAAAATGCATTTCGACTAATGATTATCGAAAATATCAACAGTATTCGCCATGGTTTTCCTTTGCGCTTTTTTTCCCCTCTCTATTGTGAACCTAATATTTTAGCATCGTACATTGAATAACTTTAGTCTCCAGGGTATGACACTAAACTGCATCTAATAATCAGGTTCCAGTTTTAAAGCTCTGGGTGGGGGTTATTGCCATTTCTTCCAGACTCACTCTGACCCGGAGTAGTAGTAATTTACTAAGCCTTTTGTTTAGATGTGGCACAAGGCCATATGAATGGGGCACCTAATGAGACTCGAACTCACTTGTGTAGGTTTGCTAGTAAGGTCCGGTCCATGTTATCAAATAGATCGGTTCGAAAACTATTTGATTGGGATACTTGATAATTGTGAATTATTTGTATCAAGAATAGTTACGTGAAGCTAGAATTGTTTACTAAGGATTTAATCGATGTTTTTTTGTTTTTTAGGGGGGTATAATCAATACAAATTATCTATTCGTAACTGTTAAAAACAGAATTTTCCAAAATTAAGAAAGAAAAACGATTACCCGTTTATTTCTAACAAAAAAAAAGTCATTATACTCTCCCGTTTATTGTTTTTATTGTCATTGTTTATTTGAAACCATATAGTAATTTACAAAGCTCTTTGCTTCGATGTGGCACAAGGCCGAATGAATGGGGCGCCCAATGAGACTCGAACTCACTCTTGCAGGTTTGCTAGTCTAGCTTGCTAACCATTACACTACCCGAGGTGCCCATCTCTCTTCAGTCTGTTGGTGATTTACGCAGCTCTTTGCTCCGATGTGGCACAAGGCCGAATGAATGGGGCGCTAATGAGACTCGAACTCACTCGTGTAGGTTTTCTAGTTTAGCTTGCTAACCGTTACACCACTGTGTGTAAAGAATTGACTATTATCAAATAGAATATAGTTACTTAAAACCATAAAATTGTTTGTATTAGATAGGAATACTTGAAACCATACAACTGTGAGCTAAAAACTTGAAAGAAACAGCTACACGCAAAAAAAATAAAAACGTATTTTTTTACAGTGAGCGTGATTCCCTCAAATGTAAGCATTGAATAACCCTAGACGGGTTAACATGCCGTTAAAATCAATAAATCCTATTATAGACACTTTTTTGTTGAGAAAAGAAATCTAGTAAATAATTTTTTTATTCAAGATTGATTTTCATTTTTTATTGATATATATTAATTTGAAATATTTCAAAATTTGTTTTTATTATTGTTTAGCTTTGAGATTTTATGAAACATTTTTAAAATTAAAAACTGTCTGACTGATCTGAAAAGGTAATTTTCTTTAATCGTACAACTGTTGTGCATTTACGATCTATGGAAGACTATTTATGATATAATATTGGATAACCTCCCTTGTCTAGTTTCTTTTTCAAGTGTATCTCGGTCGGAAGACATATTTTGTTTCTTTGTTTAATTCCCTAGAGTGATATTCCTTAAAATATTCTTCTACGGTTTCATTTATTCCAATCTTTGTCAAACTTCCAAAATTTTAAGATTTTTTTTTCATTATTTTTTTCTTTAAGTTAAAATCTAAAAGAAAAAATGTGTGTATGATATATAATCAATTTATTCTGATTATATTTTAACTGTTCATTGTAGAAAAAAAAATCTGCCGTAATGAACTTCTTTTTTTTTTTTTTTTTTGAAATTGAACCAAAAAAAAGCAAAAGAAAATAGCGATTTATCTAAAATTATATCACTTTTGTTGTTCCATATTGTAAACTTCTGTCAAAACATTCAAGTACATGAATTTGGGGAAGAGTGATAAATATGAATTCTTCTTTTCCCACATTGATGAGGTCTACTTGGCAGAGTATTTTTTTTTTTTCAGCTTTCCACGAAGCAAAAATAAATACAAGGTCAGTTTTCCTTTCAGACGCACTCCTGATAAACAATAAACCAAGCCCTTCAACCCAGTTGGCTGGGAATGTAGAATATGACAATGAATGTCTGCTTGGGGGGGGGGGTAAAACCTTTAATCCCTCCCACAATGAATATCCTGTATATGATGCTAAACCATCTGATGGTGAGGCTTCAGACCTACAGTTTGGGGGATGTAGAGTACCCTCAATTGCCATTACTCCTAGGTCCACTCGACCTGGAGTGGTAGTACCTATTTGGGTCCCCATCTATAGGTCAAATGGAAGTGTTTAACCATTTAACTGTGTGCAAACAAATAATTGAATGATTAGCGCTAAATGGCAATACTTGAAACTATTCAACTGGGTTCAAAGAAAATTCGTTTTGTGTTAATAGCAATATTTGAAACTGCAAACAAATGAGATCTGGCTCATTTGAAATATTACCTTTATACTATTTATTTACAAATCCTCTATATCTAATATATATATATATATGAACAGGATTTGGCATTAGATAGCTTACAAGGGTTGATATGCCATAAAACTCAACCAACTAAACTTAGCCCTTATTCTTTTTAGGCAAGGAGAAAAATGCTGCTTGATGGGAAGGACCCTTGAAATCTAACAATAAATTTTGATCAGCCTTGACATGAAAGAGCAAGAACAGATACTACACTTTAATGTTAGCTAAATGGCCAGAGAACTGTGATGAAAGATTTAGAGTAATATATTAATGAAAAAAGACTCTTGAGATCCTAATTTTAATCTTATCCACATGTCACACCCAATGTCAGTTTATCCAATCATCGCAGTGTTCAATAGGAATAACAAAACTCCTTTCTCTTTTGTAGCTGACTGGGAACCTTGTATAATATCCACAGCAGATCAAGTGCTACTTTATCACATTATATTTCTGACAGGTAAATATAATTTCCTTGATTTCTGTACTATTTATCCCCTTTTTTTAATTTTTTGTTTTTGTTTTTTTTTTTTTTTTCTTCATGTAAAGAAGTTGTCACTGTGGTGTAGTGGTTAAATTACTGGACTGTGACATCATAGTAAGTGAGTGACTTCAAACTCCAGTTACACTATTATATTCATGTTCAGACTAACACCCTTGGGAAAGGTATGAAACCCCTTATCCCCCCCCCACCTAGATATGAGTTAAATAGTACCACTACCGTCCTTCTTTAAGGATGGCTTTGGCATTAAATAAACCATGAAGGTTGACATGTCATGAAAGAAAGAAACCAAATTTAATCCCAAATGTATTATCAGCTTTAAGGACAAAATTTCTCATTTTCATTGTCCCTGTGCCAGCAACACAATCTGTGTTTCTCAGAAGAAAAGAAAGTAGAGAAAAACCAACATAGTTACTTGAAAATATAAATTGTTTTTAAAGGATTATTATTCTTATTAATTAGTTGAAAAGTTATTTATTGAAGAGAGTTGCTTGGAACCTTATAATTTTCTTTGAAATATTAGATATTGAATGTATCTCTGCTTATTGAAATTTGATTTTATATAATCTCCTTTATTACGTGAATTACTATGTCATCATTTTAACTTAATTTAAAATTTTTTTTTTTTTTTTTTTTTTTTTTTTTTACAGATTTTCACCAAAATAATTCTGAAGAGAAAGCATATTTTTATGAAGCATATAGTTCTTCCTTTTCATAAAAGTCAAATTTGTAGGTGTATATGTAGATACACACTGGAGAGAAACCATATTTTTATGAAGTGTGTGGCCCTTCTTTTTTTTTCTGATGTCAAATATCAACCAAAATATGCAGATAGACACTGAAGAGAAACAATATTCTTGTGAATTTTGTGACATTTCTTTTTCTGTTGAATCAGATTTACTAGTGCATACACAAATACACACAGGAGAGAAAGCCTATGTGTGTGAAGTATGTGGACATTCCTTTTCAAATGATTCAAATTTGATCCGCCACATACGAACACACACTGGAGAGAAACCATATTCTTGTGATTCATGTGATGCTTCCTTTTCACTGAAATCAATATTGCTTCGACATATGAGAACACACACAGGAGAGAAGCCGTATTCTTGTAAAGTGTGTGGTTCTTCTTTTTCAGGTAAGTCAACTTTATCCGTGCATATGCGAACACATACTGGAGAGAAGCCATATTCTTGTGAAGTGTGTGGCTCATCCTTTTCAGATAATTCACGTTTGCTGGTGCATATACGAACTCACACAGGAGAGAAGCCATATTCTTGTAAAGTATGTGGGTGTTCTTTTACTAATAATTCAGACTTAAACCGACATATACAAACACACACTGGAGAGAAACCGTATTCTTGTGAAGTGTGTAATTCTTCTTTTACGCAGAAGCCAAGTTTGTTGCAACATATGCGAATACACACTGGAGAGAAGCCATATTTATGTGAAGTATGTGATTATTCCTCGTCAAGGAAGTCTAGTTTACGGGATCATATGCGAACACACACTGGGGAGAAGCCATATTTTTGTGAAGTGTGTGGTCTTTCCTTCTGTAAAAGGTCAAGCTTGAGGAACCATAGGCAAACACATTCAGGAGAGAAACCATATACATGTGAAGTGTGTGATGCTTCCTTTTCACGAAAGTCAAGTTTGCTTCGACACATGCGAACACACACTGGAGAGAAACCATATCCTTGTGAAGTGTGTCAATCTACGTTTTCACATAAGTCAAGTTTGCTGGGACATATTCGAATACATACAGGAGAAAAGCCATATTCTTGTGAATTATGTAACTCCTCCTTTTCTGATAAGTCAAACTTCAGCCGACATATGCGAAAACATACTGGATAAAACAATACACAAGCTATGTTAAATGAATTTCTACTAAGCAACAGGGTTATCAACATATTCAAACATGCTGGACAGAACACTTATTCTTGAGAAATGTATGGCTCTTTTCATGTATCTACTCAAAATACACTGACTGTATCCCCTGCAGAGGGGTAACCTTCCCCACCTCTAATGGTGAGGCTCCAGTTCTGGAGTACCCTTTCATTCCCAGGTCCAGAGTGGTAATACCTGTTAAGGTTCCATGTACGAGTTAAATAGATCTGTTTGAAAATTATTACTGTCAGGAATACTTGAAACCATACAACTGTGTGCAAACAAATGACTATTCTTAAATTGAAATAATTACTTGAAACCATGTAATTATTAGTATTTGATAGGAATACTTGAAACATCACAACTGTGCAAATCATTAATATTAGATTGAAATAGTTATCATATTTGGTGCAAAAATCTTCCCGAAAAATGTGACTATAACTTTCCAATGAATGTGATTACCTAACCTGAAGTAATGAAATAACCCTAGACAGGTTGACATTAAAATCAATCCTGACATCTTGAGTTTCTGTTGGACGTATCCTTGCTTATCTGTGTTGACAATTTGACTGTCATTGTGTATACCTTGCTGATTCTCACCTTTCATCATTACCCAACAGTACCGTATTGTGTAGCTTAAATAGCCATATGAACAGTGATCAACGGAATATATATATATATATATATATATATATATATATATATATATATATGCATGTATATTGGAGGCACTCTTGGTGTAATAATTATTGTCATAGGAAATGGATATGGTGATTCAAGTTCAAATCCTGGATGGGGTTGTCTACATTTCACAAAGCACTAATACCCAAGGGAACTATGCTTGCTTCAGCTGTGGTTAAATAGGCCAGATTGGGCTCTTTATCCTTGGTATGGCAACTGGTTTAAGAGAAAAAAAAACTCTGTATTGAAATTTTTAAAACTTGCCTTGTCACATTCTACTTTCGATATGTCGATATTACTTTTCTTTTTACTTATATATATATATATATATATATATATATAAACCATGAAGCAGAATTTTTTATTAATATGTACAGTTTCTTTTGATTACATTACAATTTACAAGCAAAGAAGAAATTTTAAAAGAGCAGATATAAATAACACTTTTGTAGGATGTAACTTAAAAACTAATCGCAACTTTAATTTTAAAGATTGCAAGATGTTACTTTTCATAAAATAAAGAACACTGGAAAAGTGCTGAATCTTGTATCATTTTAAACCATTAAACTATTTAACTGTGTGTTAACAAAATCTATACTTATTTATACTGAACTGAATTGTTTGAAGTAGAACTGTTTGAATAAACTGAATAGCTTGAAATAGAAATGTTTTTTGACAATTAAACCATGTACTCATGCTAAACTGAATTGTTTGAAATAGAACTATTTGCATAAAAATGGATTTGGCGTTAAATAACCTACATAGGTTGATATGCCATAAAACCTAACCAATCAACCACTAAACTATCAAAGAGATATTTTCTTTTTCTTTTATGTCCCTTTGTTTCCTTATTTGGTCAGATTGGAACTGAAGGATTACAAAATCCCAAATATAAATCACATCAGCTCCATTGTTTATATGTCAATCCTTCAATATTTGAAATTTCTGTTTGTTTGTGGTTGCCTTAATATTACTTATTCGTAATAATTCATTCAATTATCTGTTTCAAAAGACACTTGAAAAATTGGATAAGGTAGCACATAGTCATCAAAATAACAAAGATGAGGATAATAGATCCAATGGAAAAATAACAGTTCTTTACTGCAGAACTTCTGACCTCTTTATTGCTGTAAATTATTTTTAACAAATTCTTGAAGTAGCACTCTACAAAACAGTTGTTGTACTGCCACCTTCCTCCCATCTTACAAACCATCCAAACTTGACTGTGTCAAAAAACACTTGAAATGTTGGATAGTGTTGTATAGCAGAGTGAGATGAGGCTTCTTAATCTGAGAATTAATTTTTTTATTTTTTGCAGACTTTTTGTCCTCATCTTGGTAGTTTTTGTGTTGTTTCTTCTTTCACTACGTTTCGGCCAAATTTCACCTCTGGCCTTCTTCGAAGAAGGTCAGTGGTGAAATTTGAAAGAAGAAACAACACAAATACTACCAAGATGAGGACAAAAAGTCTGCAATAAATAAAAAAATTAATTCTCAGGTCTGAAAATATAATTTGCTTTTTTTCTTTTTCTTTTCCTTTAATTACCCAAAATGTATGTATACGTAGAGTGAGAGAGGATAAAAGAAAGCTGAGCTGCTCGCATGGGCTGAGTTATGAATCTTTAGTGAAACATCTTCTCCTTTTGGTTGTATAATTTCCTGGACACCTATGCAAATTCTCGTGGTCACACCTTCAGCCTACTTCCTACACGTTGCACATAGATATGCCTCTGTCTAGCATGCCACCTACACAAATTTTTATGGTCACACCTCCTCCAGCATGCCACCTACGCAATGCTCATGATCACACTCCCTTCTAGTTTGCCACACTCGCATTTTCTGCCACATTTCTACATTTGCGTCCTGTTTATTTTAGGTACCAGGTACTTTTCCTGTGATTTCTTTTTTGTTTCCTGTGTCCAATATCCTCAGCTGCATCAACAGATGTCAAAGAGGGGGTCTTCAAGTCAATCACCAACAATAGCATCTGAAACATGATCATCAAAATAACAAAGATGATGATAATAAATCCAAATCATGGAAAAATAACAGTTCTTCACTGCAGAACCTCTGACCTGTTTATTGCTACCAGCTGTTTTCAATGAATTCTGTAAGTTGTACTCAGGGAAACAGCCATTGTACTGCCACATACCTCCCATCTCACAAACCGGACTTGCTGAGCACAGCCAGAAACGTAAGGACAAAGTCATGAGCGACATTCTCCAATCAAATTCTGCAAGCATTGTGTGCTGTCTAGAGGACTTACAACATGCACTTATAGACTCTTGCAAGCACTGTGTGGACGCTGGGTGTTGTCTAGAGGACTTAGAGGAATAGCTGATAGGGACGGATGGCAAGAGTGTCAAAGGAATTTGTGCTGTCAGAACACCTTGGTATTGGACTGGGTTAAGTTACTTGCTATTGGGCAAATAAAATAGCTTTGGCAGAATTGCTTTACCCTCTTTTTTTCTTCGTGAACAATAAAGAAAAAGTCATTTCATGGAGGAGAAGGAGGAGGAAGACCTCTCAAAATAAACTAATGAGATTAATTATTCAATTCTTTAATTAATGATTTGATTTATAAGAAAAAAGGCTTTCTGGTTGGAATTCAGAGTTTCCCTTCTCCCAGATGGGTTGCCATACAAAGGCTAAAGAGATCAGTCTGCCCTACTGTTTATCCATTGCTGGAGGGAGAATGGTTCGATGCCTAACTTTCCCAAGGGTATTAGTGCAATTTGAAATACAAATAGTCTCATCCAGGATTTGAACTCAAGTTGCTGGATTCATTTTCCTTACGGTGATAACCATTACACCACAAGCATCTCCTGATTGTGGCTTACAAGTGACAAGATGTTTTGCTAAGATATCTAGCTATGGAATAGCTGAATAATTGTTTCAGTGTTAATTAACTGTTTTCCCAAATCAGATTTTATGTTTTATAAAAGGATATTTGAAAAGAAATTTTCCTGAAAAAAAAAAATCTTCTCAATCCGCATTAAATATGGATTTCAATTTCTTTTTTTCGTTGTTTGTTTACAAAAATTTTTCTTCTTTTTTTAAATATTTCTTTATGAGTCAGCATTGCATCCAAATGGTTCCCTTCGATTTTTCCTTTATAAATTTTGATCTGGTTTTAATATAGGTTCGGCTCAAAAGATCTTTTTTAAAGTGCCAACCTAGTCGGCTAGGGCTATAGAATACAATGATTGCAGCTCTGCAGAGGGATAAGACCCTCCAGTGTGTCCTGGTTATGATCAGATGGAGCTTTGGGGAATGTGGAGTACCCCTTCGTTGCCAATGCTCCCAGGTTCACTCTGACCCAGAGGGGTAGCACCTGATACCGTCCTATCAACTGGCTAAGCAGAACTGTTTGAAATTTAAACTGAGTGTAAATAAATGACATGCTAAATTGAATTGTTAGAAATAGAACTGTTTGATCATTTAACTGTGCGCAAACAAATGACTGATGTTTAATTGAATTGTTAGTGATACATAGCAATACTTGAAACCATTTAACTTTGTTGACTTATGCTAAATTGAATTGTTAGAAATAGAACTGTTTGATCATTTAACTGTGTGCAAACAAATGACTGATGTTTAATTGAATTGTTAGTGATACATAGCAATACTTGAAACCATTTAACTTTGTTGACTTATGCTAAATTGAATTGTTAGAAATAGAACTGTTTGATCATTTAACAGTGTGTAAACAAATGACTGATGTTTAATTGAATTGTTAGTGATACATAGCAATACTTGAAACCATTTAACTTTGTTGACTTATGCTAAATTGAATTGTTAGAAATAGAACTATTTGATCATTTAACTGTGTGTAAACAAATGACTGATGTTTAATTGAATTGTTAGTGATACATAGCAATACTTGAAACCATTTAACTGTGTACAAATGAATGAATATAGTTATTAGTGTTAAATAGTAATACACGCTTAACCCCATTTAACTTTGTGCAAACAAATAGTTAAGTGTAAATAGAATTATTCATATTAGATAGAAATACTTGAAACCATTTAACTGCATGCAAAACAATGAAGTCAGGCTCATTTAAAAATGTTATCAACATAATGTGTTTACAGATCATATATATATATATATATATATATATAGTAATGATAATTACTTACTGAGCCAGGAACTAACCTACTTTAGTTTCTACTATAGTAGGTTAGTTCCTGACTCACTAAGTAATTATCGTTACTATTTTGCTCTACTTAGTATTGAGCACTTTTTGCATTGTAGCTTAGCAGCCCTAACGGTGTTTTTTTCTTTTGACCAAACAGTTGCGTGTCTTTTGATTTTTTTCAATTGATATGACAAGGTTGGCATTTTCTTTTCTTTTTTTTTCCAGTATATATTTTTTTTCTCCTTGACAGTGATTCGTTGTATATTTTCATCTTCAAATCACTTGCCAGGTTTTTTCTAAGCATAAGGGCTATTATTTGATATATATATATATCATCATCATGTCGTGCCATTAGCACGGATATCACTGACCCTCTCTCGCCACTTCTCCCTATCATTCATCACCTCTGGCAGGTCTTCAGGATTACATCCTGTATCCTCACATAGCTGCTGTATGTATGTTCGAGCTGGTCGTCCTGCTTTTACTCGGCCATATGTGGGGGTCCATAGGAGTACATCACTTATGAGCTCATCCCTGCTTCTCCAGCAGTGTCCTGCATGTCTGGTTCATCTAACTTGGATAGTTTTCGTGATGGGGGTAGGTGGCCGTATAGTTGGTGCCTTGTGGGGTGTTGCCGCCAGGACTTGTTCAATATTGCTCATAACATTCTTGTGTAATTGCCATCTAGCTTCTTCTCAAGCCGTTTTGTTGGCATTCAAGTTGTGCATCCATACAGCAGTATCGACATGACCACTGCCTGGAAGAAACTGCATTTCCAACCAAGCCGAAACTCTACTGCATAGTTTGGAATGAGCTGCCGCAGGCATTGGCCTCCATGTCAATGCACACAAAACTGAATATATGTGCTTTAATCAAACAGGCGACATTTCCACACTAGACGGAACCTTTCTGAAACTGGTAGACAAATTCACCTACTTAGAAAGCAGTGTCTCATCAACCGAAAAAGACATCGACACACGGCTAACAAAGGCATGGACAGCTATCGATGAGCTATCGATCATATGGAAATCAGACCTGATCGATATATATATATATATATATATATATATATGTATAATGATCTATATATATATATATATATATAATGATCTGTAAATACATTTTGTTGATAACATTATGATAATTATAACAGATGAATTAAAATTCAAAGTTTACCGCAAGATAAATACATTTTTATTCCAACCGCAGCGATAAGACAAAAAGCAGCATCCTCATAGATTTTTTCCTGAGAGCTCTTAGGATCTGCTCCCCCAAATTTCTAAACACAGAATTTGAATACATCCAATACTCATTTTCTAAACTACAATGTCCTGAATCTTTCATTCACTGTGCATGATCAAAAGTCGTAAACATCCACATAAATCCTACAATATGAATAAAAATAAGCTTTACTCAAATACCAACCCTATGAAAAGATACATGATATTACCCCCAAATCACATTACCACCCTTACTGAAAAAATATTAAATGCCTTAGGCATAAAAACCACTACCCGAACAACAAAAATAATAAAACGAATAGTAAAGAACATCTCCAAAAACATAGATTCCCTATCCAACGCAGGTGTTTACAAAATCCGCTGCCAAAATTACAATAAACAAGCAGAAATTTAAACAAAAGAATCTATGAACATAAAAAAGACTTTAAAACTTGTAACACAACAAACTCTGTAGTTTCTCATCACGTTTTAACCAACCACACTTTCGATTTTCAAAATTCTGCCATATTTGCCTTCATTCATGACAAAAATAAAAGAAGAAGAATTGAAGTATGTTCCATAGCACACCACAACACAATACCACAACGATAAGGTTTTTTCAAAATATCATTGACTATAGGAAAAATAATATTAAGTAATTTACAATCCCCTCTAAAGACTAGCCCCATTTAAAGTAATAAAATGTCACAAGTCCGTTTCTCAAACCACAAAATACCATTTACTTTTTTTAAAAATTCCATCATGACAACATAATCTGAACATATCAGCCTGTATTAATCCATTTTTCACATAACATCAGCAAGCCCTGATGAAAACTTCCAACTGGATCAAAAAATTTATCAGTTATAATTATTTCTCCTTCAAAAATAATTTTGATAAAATATTTTGGTACTCAGACAAAATCTTGGAGTCGAAACATATTGGCAAATAAAGAAACCACCTGACATACATCTTTTTTTCCATTTTTACTTTTTTCTACACACACACACACACACACACATATATATATATATATATATATATATATATATATGAAGAGGATTTGGCATTAAATAACCTACAATAATTGATATGCCATAAAACCCAACCCAACCAAATCCTATATATCTAATATATATGTATAAAGAGGATTTGGCATTAAATAACTTACAATGTTTGATATGCAATAAAAGCCAACCCAACCAAATCATATATATTTAATGTATATGTATAAAGAGGATTTGGCATTAAATAACCTACAATGGTTGATATGCCATAAACCCAACCAAACCAAATCATATATATTTAATATATATGTATAAAGAGGACTTGGCATTAAATAGCCTACAATGGTTGATATGCCATAAAACCCAACAAACCCATAATGAATATGTTTAGCAAGAAATCTACTGCCTCTAAGAAGACAGGCTGTGACTACTGTAGATAGATAAATAAAGAGAATTTCTATTTAAACTCAGAATATTTAAACTCAGAATATGCCAACTTCATCACAGCAGAAGAGAAAGCTCCCCACTCCCCAACAAGTGTCCTGGTTATGACAATAAACTATGTAATGGTGAGGCTCTAATCCTGGAGTTTTGAGAAATGTGCAGTGCCCTTCATTGTTATTACTCCCAGCTCCACACTGACTCAATGAGGTAGTAACTGTTAGAGTCCCATCTATTGGTCAAATAGAACTGTTTAATCATTTATTAGACTTTAAACCATTTAACTGCAGGCAAGCAAATGATTAATATCAAATTGAATTACATTTGATTTAGTTTCTTTGTTTAATGGCATATCAAGTCTTCATGGGTTATTTAATACGAAAGCCATTTTAGAAGGACAGCAATGATCCTATTTAAACCATAAGTGGGCTGATTAGAGGGTCCATATCTTTCTCAAGGGTATTTATCTGAAAGTAAACATAATAGTCTAACTAGTGTTTGAATTCGCTTACTTCAAGGCCAAAGTCCAGCATGTTAACTATTTTGCCATAAAATCTCCCTTTTAAATTGAATTATAAGTGTTTGATAAAAATACTTGAAACCATTTAACTGTGTACAAAAAAAAGGAGCTCTGGCACTTTTAACAATTGTTACCTACAAACTATTCTTTATAAATCATATTTGATATATATGTATAAACAGGATTTCACATTAAATAATATATAAGGGTGTGATTGAAAAACAAGGGTCTTTCTATCTCAGTTCACTGCACCAAATACGTTTCGTCACACAAGGTCTCTGGTCTCTCTCAGCTATCAAACGCTTGACTGTTAACTCCTCCCCAGGCAGATGACTTTTTGTTTCCTGACCAAATTTGTGTGCGTCTTAAGTAGTGCCTGCTACAATCCCAGGCCTGCTTCTGATTGACTGAAACAGTCTTATTTAAATTAAACCAACCTACGATTTGTTATGAGAAGGTCTCAGGTTCAATTCCTGATAAGTCACAAGTTTTCTTCCCTTTTCCTACTCGATTCCATTACCTGACAGGCCAAACAGACGCGCGGTCGTTTGCGTGAGTGATAATTTCTATTACAAAGGGTTGATATGTCATAAAACCCAACCAACCTATATGAATCATATATATTGTTTAAAAAATGTTACAGACAAACTATTCCCTTAAAAATCATATGTATAAACAGGATTTGGCTTAAAAAAAAAACCATCAAGAGTTGATATGCCATAAAACCCAACTAAGAAACCTTTACAAATCAAAGTGTAGCAGTTATCACGCTTGCTTCACATGGGAGAAGTCTTAGGTTCAATCCCCGGTGGAACCAACTATATCTATTAAAGAAAAAAAAAGACTTTAATCAGGTTAATGGTTAAAGTGTTTAATAATGGTCTTGGAGACTCTAAATCTATCTCTGTCTCATCTTCTGGCTTGTGTTGGGTGGTGTGTTTTTTTATCTTGAAATCCCAGAAAATTATTATTATTGTTATTATTAATAATAATCTTCACTGTTATTTTTCGAACATGCATCCTCATCTTGGTTGTTTTTGTTATAATGTTTAAGTTTGTTTAAATGAAGATTATTGCTTAAGACTGAGACCCTTCTCAAGGGAAGATGCAACATTATTAAATAAAGGAATGGTATTTTTCTGTGGACAACTATCTGATTTTTTCCCTATCAACATTATTTTGGACTTAAAAATCAGCTCTAAAAACAAAGAAAATTTTAATGTGACTCAGACGAATAGATATCTGGCTGAGATAATAAAAATAATCTTAAAAAATCTCAAATGTGTTTTACTCGGTTTTTCAAAGAATTTTTTTCAACCTTGATTTAAATTTTGATTGTAAATGGAATCATTTATAATTATTGTAATATTGTAATAAAATTACAATAATTTTAAAACTGTTTTGAAAGAAATGAAATTTTTGCTTGGATATAAGTCTTTTTGCATAAATGAAATTTCTTCCTAAAGACTGGGTTATTCCATATTTTCCTCTGCATGGCTTTGCAAAAAGACTATGTCATTAATTGAATCTGGTTTAAAGAAAATTTTATGATGCCATATTTTTGTTTACATGGCTTTGTAAAAGACTGTCATTAATTCAATTTGGTTTGTTTGGGGGTGTCCTCATGGTGTAATGGTTAAAGTGATGGACGGCGGAATCGTAGTAAGCGGGTTCGTACTTGTGGGGATTTAGGAATTAACAATAAAACTCCCAACCGGATGTTGGCTCGTCGGCTGCCACATACAAAATGTATAAAGGCGTCACCACGCATAAGGCTCCATGCATCCATCCGGTTAAAAATCAGAAAAAAGAAAAATAATAAAAAGTAAAGTAGCCAATGGGAAGTGGTCGCGCCAAAATTAGAAGGATTTTGGAGTGACGAATTTGGAGCCTGTGGAGAGAGATAAATACTCAGGTTTTCTGTGAACCGGGTCAGTGAGGACAAAAGAGACCCAAGGAAGCACATAAATACGATAACCAGTAGAGAAGTAACGTCCGCCCTCGAGTTAAGAGCCAAAACTACCTTTCTGCTAGTTCCACTGCCTGACCATAAAAGAAAGAGAAGAAAAGAAAAGAAAAAGGAATAAATACTCTTTAAAAACATTCTCCTCCTTTCCCTTTTTTTCTTGATATCTGACTTTCCACCACTTCGAAAATTTACTACTTGCAAAGGGAAACTTCTGAACATTCAAATCCAAGTTGACGTTTTTTGTTTTATAAAAATTGTTTAAATATTAGATGTTCCTTGTTTGTCTTGTGTTAAATGAAGTTTTTTCTCATTGTATGTTGTAACACTCCAAAATCCAACCAACAGGCCATATACTCCAGTCACGCGATTACGTACACTTTCGGGCAAATACCCTTGGAAAAGTTATGAACCCCCTTATACTCCCAGTCATGGGTTAAATAGTACCACTACTGTTCTAGGAGAATGGCTTTGACATTAAATAACCTACAAAAGTTGATATGCCATTAAACAAAGAAACCAAGCCAAACCTGGTTTGTTTAAGGAATATTTTAAGCAGCTAAATTGTTCAGCTATTAAAAAAAAAATGTTTTGTATCTTATCTGTTATTGGTTTACTTACTGCTAAATAAAAAATTTTAATGAACATCTAAGTGAGGTAATTCCATCATTTTAGCTTGGGGTAGAAGATTGGAATGAATAGACCGAAATTGATATAAAGAAAGGGAAAGAGATATATATGACCAGTTTGAGATGAACTGATGAATATGAATACTTATCATGAATGAACCGAGATATGAATTGAATGAAAGAGATAGATATTAAAACTAAAAGAGATAGATATGTATGTATACTTCTGGCTGAAATTATGGAACTAGCACAAAATTATAACTTTGTAGCTGAAGGAATTTTGGTTTGGCGTGTAACTTAATTCAACGCATAATTTCATCCAATCAGGATGACTTATCCTACTCATCCCAAACTCCTTTCCGGGCAGCAGAAATTGGGTAAGCTGCCAAACACAGTCTTTTTGGCTGAACAACACCGTTCAGTGCAGATGTCTCACTGGCGGTTCTTCAATAGCAGCAGCAGCATGGACACATGAGGGAACCTATTTAATTTATGGATTCCTTGCGTCTATATCTTTTAGACCAAGGAATCCCAGTTGAATATAAATTAGATACATTCAATACACCACACACAGGAACAACTTTATGTCACCCCCAAAATTGGCTATGTCGATGTGGTGCCTTATTCCACTCTCGGCACCTAGCTCTCATTTCACCTCTGGACCACTTTAATGGAGACAACGCACGCCTCTCCCCAAATCCACCGACACACAAAACTCACGGTGACTCCAAAGTTTATTTCCTCCAACAGCAAACAAAACTTTCGCTAAACTACGGCGAACACAATCCCTCGCACATCCGACGATACACGCTGCCTTCTCAACTTTCTCATAACTCCATTTCATCTCTTTACTCACAACCTCTCATATGAGGCTTGCAGCACAAAGGCAAACTGAATTTTCCATGCTGCAAATAAAAACTATTCCTAAAAACACATTTCGACTTCGTACATCTTGGAACTTCTCTCCATTATAAACCTAACATTTAACTTAACGATTTACCTTACAAACTTAGCGAGGAAACAACTCAACGTAAACACACACATGCACGTTACAACTTTCCCTCATTAAAAATAACAACAAAACATCATTCACGCTAAAACTTTAATTCAAGTAATTTAACCAAGATTTTTAAGGAATATTTCATGTGGCCTTAATGTTCAGCTATTAAAGAAAAATTGTTTTGTCTTATCTAATTTTAGTTTATTTACTGCTACACAAAAAGACCTAAATAAACCTCCTCTATGTGTGCTAATTCCATCATTTTTGCCAGTGGAAGTTTTAAAAAGTTGTTTTGAATTTTTTCATCCGTTCCACTTTTATGCAGTTATCTTGAAAATCAATGTGAAGGTAAGGATTTTAAAAAAATGGCAATGACGAGCCCACCGACAATTTATTCAAAGAAATGACTCTCAAAAATGACTCATGATACACTGGGAACAACAACAAAGCAGAAAAGCACGTGTTGTAAACAACATGAAACGTTCGTGCCATATCTAAGCGAAACTTTATCTCCAAAGCGTGCTGAGAGCATGGATTGCCATGACTCTCTCTCACTATCCGTACCTATCGGCTATCACTCTTAGTAAGTCCTCTAAACGGCATCCAGTGTCCCAACAACTGATGAATATAAATTTTTGTTTGTCAGCCAACATTGATATGTCCCTGTGTAGTTCATAGGTGAATGTCACTTATGAGTTCATCCTCCCTTTACAAGCATGTCTTACTTAGATTGTTTATGAGATGGGAGGTAAGTGGCCATACAGGTGCTGTTTTGTTGGATGCTGTTTTCCATTAGAACAACATACAGCACCATTGTGTAGTTCCTATTTAGCTTCTTTTCTGGGCATTTCAGTAGAGTCCAAGTGGTTTGGGGAGAGTCGCTTTGGTATAGTAGTTAAAGTACTGGACTGCAACATTGTAGTTCGTGGGTTCAAATTCCAGTCGCACTATTGTGTCCACTTTCGAGAAAATTATGAATCCTCTTATCCCCCAGCTATGAGGGGGCCGTTAAATTGTACAACTGCTGTTCTTCTACAAGGATAGCTTTAGTACTAAATAACCTACAAAAATTTATATGCCATTAACTAAAGAAACCAAACCAAGTGGTGCAACCATACAATAGTACCAATACAGCTGTAGCTCGGAAGAATTCCCGTTTTATTTAATCTGAGAGATCAGATTTTCATATGATTATTAACCTGTCAATAGCAATTGAAGCTTTATATATATATATATATATATATATATATATATGGGGGGCAGCAACTCTTAATACATATTTCAGTAAACAATATAGCCATCCATTATCTACACATCTTTGTGTAAATCCTTTCGAGTCACTGCATTGATTTTATGGCATCTGACGGGAATTGGTTTATGAAACTCCCATAATTAATTGGTTCCCTGGTACTTCTTGCCCGATCTGGGGCCATCATCAGGGGTGTGTATATTGAAAAAGGAATGTGACCATTGCATGTACATTACTACTTCGTAAATGTTTTTTTTATTTATACTAGTGTGTTGTTGTAGCATTTCTTTCTAAATTTGGTTCTATAAGTAGCAGTTGTAGCTAAAGACATTTAAGTACATTAGTACTGGATTTGAAATTGATTTTATTGAGTTTAGGTTGTTTCATTCTGATATGGAGCGCCTCAAGAATCTATAATTTTGGGGATGATTGGGTTTTGCAAAAAAAAAAACAGATATCAATTTAAATGTACTCTAGGAGATTGTACCTCTGAGAATAACAGTATATACGTGGTTTTAACCTCAACTACCCTATTGAGACGACTCACTATGCATCTCAGATACCAGTTCAGTAGCAGAACATCTAAAAACATTCCTGCCCAAAAACTGTTTCAGAAAATTCTTACCGAAAACAACAATATTAGAACAATAAAATAACTATTAAAAAAATTAAAGGTTCTCAAAGCGCTCCATATCAGAAAAAAACTACCTAAACTTTATAGAATCAATATCGAATCTAGTACGAATGTACTTAAATGTCTTTTTCTTCTTATAGAACCAGATTTAGAAATAAACGCTACAACAGCACACCAGTATAGATGATAAATGCTCAACACTTACAAAGTAGTAATGTGAATACAAAAGTCATATCGCTTTTGCAATATACACACCCTTGACGATGGCCTAAGATCAGCAGAAAGTACTAGGAAACCATTTCATCATGGGAGTTTCATTAACCAATTTCCACCGGATACCATAAAAATCAATGCTGTGTCTCAAAAGGATATATACAAAAATGTGTCGACAAAGGATGTCTATATTGTTTAATGAAATATGTATGTAGACGTCACTTTCCGTTGATGAGCTGATCGTTTTTGACTTTGTGTCAGATTTCTCCTTCTGACTGGTTGGGGGAGGGTATGGTGGTAGGTTTCCACAAATTACCTTCTGAGTCGTTGCTGACAAGCAGCCTTGTAAAGTTAACACAGGTATCAGAAAGAAAATTGAATTTTTTTTTTTTTTTTTGGCGCGTAATTTAATTTGACCGTTAGAGTCGCCGAACATTTTCAATCAATCAGGATGACTTGTCCTATTCAGCCCGAACCATATTTCCGAGCAGCACCAAAAATTGAAGAAAGCCCACGAATCTATCTCTCCGTCAGAAATCCCCAACGGGAACGGACGTCTTAACGTCTGTTCTTGAATAGAGTAGCAGCATCATACACTATGAGGAGAGCCATCTAGTTTATGGACCCCTTGGGTCTATTCTTCTAGACCAAGGGATCCTAGTTAAAAACAAATTAGATGATACACTCTAACAACTTCCTACCTTCTTCCCTTACTACGAGACCTCGCAGCATACCAGTATAAACCCCTTTACTTCATGCTGCCATTAAAACCTTCCTTCAAAACCTAACGACGTCTTCGTTCTTCTCCACCAACTTTATTTTCCATCAACATTTAGCGAGGGGATAACTACCAACGAAATACCAACTGAACCAACGTGAAACCAACTTAAACCTTAAACCAAAAACCCAATAATAATAATAATGTAATCCCCATCGCTATAAATGACGACCTTCCAACTTATGAGAGCACGCAACCACAAAAAAACAAATTAAGTATACCACTACAAAATGGAAATTAAATATCAAAACACAATATAACCTCCTACACACATAAACTCTAGTAACTGATAGCGAAATAGACGTCCGTCCGTCGAGTCAACTAGCCAAAAAACCACGTCGCTGAAGGGGGGGGGAATCTTTCGTTTTATGCTCTCCCCTCGTACATCTCATGCAAATGTGGTCAACAAAAAAGTGGTGTCGAGGAAAAATTAAATTGCTTAGATCTAAGTTTGACGACCACTTCATGGATTCTATCTTCTGAAGATCTTGGAATTCATATCTATATTCTCATTCCTGCATAAACCACCCACACCGTGTTCTACCCTGTGCTTGTTTTGCCTCTTTAGCTTAGTTTCCCTTTCCCACTAGGGAAGGTCCGGCTTGTTTTCGGTCCCCTCGGAGACCGGAAAACAGTCGTCCTCCTTTTTATAGATAGGAGAGAAACCAAATGGGTGTTTATTTCGTTCTATTTCTACTTTTTCTTTTGGGGTTCTTCTGTTATGTTTTGACCTTCGACCCGGCCCAAAAAATGCTATTCCAAGGTGATGCACCGGAAGGAAGTGACACATTCCAATGGCAGTTAGGAGAGGAAATCGCGTAGGCGGAAATTGGCTGATGAAATGGGACAAGGTAAAGCCCATGACACACTCATAGACTGATGCACCAGAAGAGAGTGACCTGTGAACTGCATGACAGTTATCTCCGCTTGATGACGATTAAAATTCGATTTCAAAGATCGAGTGGGCGTCGAACGATTATATAATTGAGTTGAGTTCGACGAGCCAGTTGAATTGAGTTCTGGTTCCAGTTGAGTTCGACGCCCAGGGGGGGGGCAGTTGAGTTCCGGCCAGAGAGTTCGAGTTCCAGTAGAGAAATGTGGTAGGGAAAGCCACACCAGACCGAAGGGGCCTGGGGCCCTAATGAGCTGAGGTCCGGAGAAGATGCTGATAAGATGCAATAAAGGAAGCCATCACACAGCAGAGTGAACCCCTAGGCCTCCAGTTGAGCATCAAGAGAACAAAAAAGACACAACGTGACGGTCATAACAGTCGGGTCAAGATATTACAGTTTATGTTCGGCCTCCAGCTCCCTCTCACATGCAACCCTTGAACAACCCTTCCGAACCCTTTGCAATAAAGTGAGAGGTAAATATTTTTTTATAAAGAAGTCATCATGCATCTTTCTTCCTGCGTCTGTCTTTGTCCTGCATCTTAATTATATTACTGTGTCTGTTTATCATTGCGTCAGTGATGCGCTGTCTTCATTGCCGATTTCGGGTTATTTCTGCATCATATCAGCTCCGACAGTAACCCCGGCTTGACTCTGAAAGAGCCAAGCCGCCTCCGTGATCACGACGTGCTACGCTCGTGCCTCTACCAAAGCAAAGAAAAAAAATTAAAAAGGCCGGACTTCGGCCGTTCTTATAGACATCTGTCTTTTAGTAAACAGCCAATGAAAACAGGGCATTCCACACTCCTCTGCTATATAATACCATCTTTACCTCATCCGGTTTTGCCCGGCTACTTCCGGAATCGGTACCGAGGTAAGATGTTATTTTAATACTCGTCCGTGTCCATGATTTACACTTCACTAGACTTACACAAATCTCCCGCCAAATCTGACCTATACTAATACTTCTAAACTAACATGAATTAATCCCCCGCTCAAAACTATTCAGTCAGTCTTTAACTTTTACTTTATACCCCTATTCGCAAAAAAAAAAAAGATAATAATCCCGTTTATTTGGCTCACGAGATTATTTGCTACAGATTAACTCATGCTTTTTGCCAAAATTTTCCTCCCCGTTTATCATTAATCTATGCTCATATTACCAATCTAATGCATATTCCTTAAAAAAAAAAACAAAAAAAAAACAAACCTACATGTATATTTCGGCATGAATCAGCAGATGACAATACAACACTTCTCCCATTCCCATCACTTTCATAAATTATACATAAACCATTCAATGTAAATAAAATACATTTTTTCATTCGGGGTTTTTAAGCAGGACTCTTCTCATAGAGTGAATGTGGTATTTTGGTGGTTGTAGCGTGATTGGTGAAGAATGAATGACCAATTGTATTGTTGAATGGGTCAGCAAATGTAGCTAGCTAGGGCTCCTTAGTTTTCATAGACCAGCACCCCTCCCCCTCAAAACTTGGACCCTTGTGCTCCCCCCACCCAAATTGTATTCACTACTTTTTTGGAAATAAAATTTCATGGATTCTATCTGGGCAAGTGTAAAATTACTGCATTTATTTTTCCAATGCGGATATTATTGGGGAATGAGAAAAGTTTTGGTAAACAGAAAAATAAGCTCTGAATAAGTTTAACTTGTGGAAATTTGTTAAGGAAATGGTGATCCTGTTTCACCGAATATCAGCAGCCCCTTGGGGTCACGTGGTGTCTACTATAAAAAGAGCTCCAACTGAAGATTCTTCCTTTTTGTTTTCACTCCCACTGCTGTTAGCAACAGGTCCGTTCGTAGCAGTCCTTGATGGCAAACGTATTTGGTACCTTCAACACACAGTCAGGAGCCTAGAGCGACGAACGCACGTGCTGAGTTAAAAGGATAAGGACACGCAGCTAAGTTCCAGCAGGCATTTTATCTGCAAAACTTTACCTTATAACTTTACCTTACACAACTTCACCTTACACCACTTCACCTTACACCATATAATAAACCTTACAAACCTTACCTAACCTTACTCTTATACGCCTACCACCTTTCAGAACATTGAACTCTTTTTTTTTAACTCTTACATATTGGTTGTTTGTTCCATTTGGTGTAAAACCCTGTTTGTTGTTTGTTGTATATAAACTTTGTTACACTAAAAGTCGTTCGTTTCCTTTCTTCAAAAGCTGCCACCCATCTCCCTGCTGCTGTTGAAGTACGGTTTATTCTTTTACAAAACGTAAGAACAAACCGGGCTTTTCGGGGTTTATAAAAATCCCCATAAACTTCAGTTAGCCTTAATACACTTTATAGGATTTACACTCTTATATTTTAAAATAGCCGTGATGCCACTTGTTCCCGAAACAAAGATGGTGGACGTCGGTAAACTAATCAGTCTCGGGAACCTATTGGTCAGGAAAGTCTCGTGGTTAGTGCTCACAACTACGTCCACAACTTTGATTTTGTCCCGCACATTTGGAGCCGACCGTATGACAAGGATTTGCATATATACACTCTCGTTTTCCAAGAACTCACACTCTCCATTTTGACTTCCAGAGACAGCACACTCTCTCTCTCTCTTACATTTTGACTTCCAGCAGTCAACCCCACGAAAATGTATACATTCTGCAATCTTTTTCTTTCCTCTTCAGCCTTTTCAGTTAGACTTCTTCCAGCCTCAAACACAACCTCAGAAATTTCGTCAAACCCCGAAAGAAACAACCAACCAACATGGGAGAAGACACATTCTTCCTAGGACACGTTGCCATATTTCTATATATCGATATCTTACTTAAAATACTTAGTCCACATACATTTTATAGTCTACAGGACACTTTTAATATTTAGTCTTTTTCCGTAATATCAGTGTTAGTTACACACATACACACACAGAGGAATATTCAACAGACTCGTGTTAGTTATATACACACACGCACACACACAGAGGAATATTCAACAGACTATATTAGAATATTTGTAATGTTTCCTTTTTCAGGTATTTCTTGATATATAAATTTAATTTTGTTTGTACTGCTTTGTTTTAAATGTTCTTTTGTCCACGTCGTTTCACATCGTGTACTTCATTGGCCTTTTCAAAAATAAACCAAAAATAATGGTGGGGGAACTAAACACCAAAACAACAGTACCTGCACAAATTTTAACCTGGACTATTAAAGTGAACAGAAAAGATATCAATAAATATTATTACTTTTCTGCGATGTTGTTAAACCTATTGTTATCATAACCCAGCTTTTAACTTGAACTTAAGTGACTTGTAGCAGTCTACTGTCAATAGAAAAATCTGCATTAGAAAATTTCTTCATTGGTATTGGCTTCACAAACAGCTGATATTGTTTGCTGGCCACACGGTTCTTGATCAAGGAACAGGTCAACCACATTATAAATCTATTGTTTTAGATCCTAAATTTACCTAAAGAAAAAAAACGAGTTGCTTTTGAGAAAGAAAGATTAAAATGATGGGAGAAGGGTTCTCATTGTGGACACAATGAATTAAGTAACGTGTTAAAAGACGAGGAAGAAGGTGGAGAGATGAAATTGGGAAAAGAAGAAAAAAGGATGGGTTGGATGTGAGGTAGACACTGAAATGAAATGACCGCCATATTGGTTTGAAAATAGATCATGTTGAAAAAGAAAGAAAGAGACGAAATAGACATAGAAAGAAAAGGGTTTAGAAAAGAAGAAAAGAAATAGAGAAAGAATAAAAAAAATCTTAGAGAACAAAAAAAGAAGAACGAAATAATGAATAAAAGAAATAAAAATATTCCCGAAATACACCAGAAAAACATGGAAAAATAATTCTTTTTTTAAATAGGAAGAAAGAATCATCTAAAAAAATATTTCAAAAAATGTTTCAGAATGAAAGGAAGGAAATAAAGTTATTCTGGCGAATAAAAAAGAAAATAAATAAAAGAAGAAGAGAGATGGAATCATGTTATGAATGAAAATGACTTTTTGCTTAAAAGCCACTTTTTTTTATCTTTGGTTGGATTAAATATTTTACGGAACTATTTTTCCCTCAACACTGCCCATTTCCGTTTTGTTAGAAATCTTATCGACTAACAAAGATGAGGTATTTATTATTATTATTATGATTATTATTATTATTATTATAATTTTTTTTTAATTTAAAATTTTTTTTCCTTGATAAAATTGGGTGCTTTCACTGAATAGATTCCCCACTTCTAAAATTTACGTCAATGTTGTTTAATGCATATTTCTTAAAATTGAAATACGAGTATGTACCGTGCTTATGTGTGTTTTACGAATTATGAGAGGAAATTATGTTTGAAATATGTAGAAGATGCTTTTTTTTTTGTTGTTTGTTTGTTGTTGGTTTTTGTTTTGTTTTACTTGGAAATTTTTATGCTGTTAATTAAAAGAAATATTGGAAAAAATGATGATGTTAATTGAAAAAAATCTCCATATTTTATAGTGTCCTTCTTAACAAGACAAATCTGATCTGAACGAATTTATTTAGTCATCTCCTATCATATTTCATGTTGATAGGATGAATTACTAAATAAAGTTGATTTACAATGTTTGTTTTTTTTTGTTTGTATGTAAATAATTCTTTTATTCATGAACATGCAACAGTATTTTTTTTTTTTTTTTTTTTTTTTTTTGCTTTCCTTATCCCCGAATATCCTCCGATTTACATTTCAATATTGACATGGAAAATAGGGGGTTAAACATTAGGTAAAATTATTTAATTTTATACACAGGTAGATAAAAATATGCAATTAATATTCATGAACTGATCATATAAGGTGTTTAGTAATTAATGTTTAATATAAAGATGACACTATATGCTGTTAAAAAGATTAACAGTAAAATTTATGTACAAAGAGATAAATAAATAAGATTTTTAAAAAATGCAATTAATTTTTGATTTGATCAATGATAAAACGAAATTGGAATAATTTTAACAATCCTATTTCTTAAAATGAATAATAAGAATTTGTCTTTTTAGGATATTTTCTTGGTTTGAGAAGAAACTATAAATTTTACACCCAACTCAACCTAAGATATTTGGGTTTAAAATATTTAAATTTTTAGAAAATCTGCTCCACGAATCGCATAAAAAGTTTTTAGACGAGGAAACAATTTTAGAAATCTCCCCCAAACCAACAACTTATTTGATTCTGATTAAATTTTCAGGAGTTATTTATGAATGAAGAATTTTATTTTTGCCGTCTATGTATCAAATAGATGTGAAAAAAATTATTTGATAGGGATATTTCAAAACATTGTAAATTATTTGTATCAAGAATGGTTACTTGAAGCTGTAATTGTTTACTAAGGTTTTTTTTTTTTTATTATTATTACTTTTTAAACCATATAAATGTGAAGAAATGGCTATTATTAAATAGAATATAGTTACTCAAAACCATAAAATTGTTTGCATTTGATTGGAATACTTGAAACCGTACAAGTGTGTACAAATTATTTGTATTACTAAAAACTAGTAAGAAACGGCTACACACACAAAAAAAAATCGAGAATATCTACAGTGAACATGATTCCTTAAAACCTAAGCATAAAATAATCCTAGACTGGTTGAAAAGCCGTTAAAATCGATTTGTCCTACTATAGACACTTTTTTGTTAAGTAAAGAAATTTCGTGAATAATTTTTTTAAAAGATTTATTTACATTTTTTTTTAATTCATTAATTTTGAATATTTTAACATTCGTTTTTATCATAGAGTAAATTTAGAATTTTATTAAACTTTTTAAAATTAAAACTGCTTGACTCATCGAAAACTGTTATATTTAATTATTTATTTTCTAGAGGAGAATTTTGAAATGAATATTGAAATTTTCTTTAATTGTACAACTGTTGTGCATTTCAGATCTATGGAAGACTATTTATGATATAATATTGGATAACCTCCCTTGTCTAGTTTCTTTTTCAAGCGTATCTTGGTCAGAAGACATATTTTGTTTCTTTGTTTAATTCCCTAGAGTGATATTCCTTAAAATATTCTTCTACGGTTTCATTTATTCCAATCTTTGTCAAACTTCCAAAATTTTAAGATTTTTTTTCATTTTTTTTCTTTAAATTAAAATCTAAAAGAAAAAAATATGTGTGTATGATATATAATTAATTTATTCTGATTATATTTTAACTGTTCATTGTAGAAAAAAAATCTGCTGTAATGAACTTCTTTCGTTTGAAATTTAACAAAAAAAAAAAAAAAAAAAAAAGAAAATAGCGATTTATGTTTCTAGCTTGTTGACACACAAAAACAACAGGTTTCTAAAATTATATCACTTTTGTTGTTCCATATTGTAAACTTCTGTCAAAACATTCAAGTACATGAATTTGGGGAAGAGTGATAAATATGAATTCTTCTTTTCCCACATTGATGAGGTCTACTTGGCAGAGTATTTTTCTTACCTTTCCACGAAATAAAAATAAACACAAAGTCAGTTTTCCTTTCAGACGCACTCCTGATAAACAATGAACCAAGCCCTTTAACCCAGTTGGCTGGGAATGTAGAATAGGACAATTGAATGTCTGCTTGTGTGGGGGGGGTAAAACCTTTAATCCCTCCCACAATGAATGTCCTGTATATGATGCTAAACCATCTGATGGTGAGGCTTCAGACCTACAGTTTGGAGGATGTAGAGTACCCTCAATTGCCATTACTCCTAGGTCCACTCAATCTGGAGTGGTAGTACCTATTTGGGTCCCCATCTATAGGTCAAATGGAAGTGTTTAACCATTTAACTGTGTGCAAACAAATAATTGAATGATTAGCGCTAAATGGCAATACTTGAAACTATTCAACTGGGTTCAAAGAAAATTCGTTTTGTGTTAATAGCAATATTTGAAACTGCAAACAAATGAGATCTGGCTCATTTGAAATATTACCTTCATACTATTTATTTACAAATCCTCTATATCTAATATATATATATATATATGAACAGGATTTGGCATTAGATAGCTTACAAGGGTTGATATGCCATAAAACTCAACCAACTAAACTTAGCCCTTATTCTTTTTAGGCAAGGAGAAAAATGCTGCTTGATGGGAAGGACCCTTGGAATCTAACAATAAATTTTGATCAGCCTTGACATGAAAGAGCAAGAACAGATACTACACTTTAATGTTAGCTAAATGGCCAGAGAACTGTGATGAAAGATTTAGAGTAATATATTAATGAAAAAAGACTCTTGAGATTCTAATTTTAATCTTATTCCCATATCACGTCCAGTGTCAATTTTTTCTCACTGTTCAGTTGGAATAACAAAAACCTTTTCTCTTTTGTAGCTGACTGGGAACCTGAATAATATCCATGACAGATCAAATACTAATCAATCACATATTTTTTTACAGGTAAATACAATTTCCTTGTTTTATACAATTATTTATATTTTTTAAAAATTTTTTATTTATTTATTTATTTTTTCTGTAGAGGAGTAAGACCCTCCCTCAAAAAAAGGGGGTGTCCTGGTTGTAACACTTATCTGCATCTGATGGGAGTTACTGGTTCTTAGAACTGTGGACACCCCCCCTTCTTTGCTATACTCCCAGGTCAACTCTGACCTGGAGTAGTTATACCTATTAGGGCATTTTCTATTCGTCAAACAGATCTGTTTAAAAAAAACTCTTGTGTTATTGATGGAATCATCTCGAAGAAAAAGTTCATAGCTTCAAGTAAATATTCTTGATTCAAACAATTTACAGCTTTGATAGTAATTATTCTTATCCAATATAATTAATTTGTACACTATTGTATGCTTTTTAAGTATTTCTATATAATAGTAATAATTATAAGGTTTCAAGTAATTATTTCCATTCTGTATGTAATAAGGGATGGGGTATACCTCCTCAGCAATAGAACTGAATACATAGTTATTGATTGTTGAATCAATTACTAGACAGCCAGGACTAGTAAGCAATTGTACAGTGGAAGGAAATGGATTTCGTGATTTGTTTTCCCTACTGTTATATCCTCAGACAATTGGGTAGCCTCAGTTGACTAAAAATAATAACACACGTGCCTAGCAGCCCTTCCTCAGTATACCTCTGGTCATTTCGTTTGCTCTGTCAGTCAAAAAGCAGTCCACGAAGAACAATAACAACGCCTCCTGCTGCTGGCATGCTCTTTTATGCAAATTCCGGCATATAGAAATTTACATGCAGGGTGGATTTCTTCTCACGAGACTCGAGATCAACCCACTATAACTTCTGCTTCCAGAAATGAACATATTTTTTACTGCTTGACATGCAAGGCATAGTCTTACGCGCTTTGATCCAGGAGGTAAGTTTCTTCTCTTGCTCCACAGTAATATTTACTTGTTTACACACAGTTATATGGTTTCAAGTAACCAATAATAATAATCCTTAGTAAACAATTCTAGCTTCAAGTAACAATTCTTAATACAAATAATTTACACACAGTTATATGGTTTCAAGTAACTAATAATAATAATAATCCTTAGTAAACAATTCAAGCTTCAAGTAACAATTCTTAATACAAATAATTTGTGCACAGTTAAATGGTTTCAAGTAACTAATAATAATGATAATCCTTAGTAAACAATTATAGCTTTAATTAACAATTCTTAATACAAATAATTTATACAGTATTCTTTTCAGATAACAATAATTTGCACACAGTCATGGTTTCAAGTATTCCTACCTAATACAAATAATTATATGGTTTTGAGTAATTATTTCTATTGAATAACACTGACCTGAGTTTAAAAAATTTTTTCCCAAGGTCAAAGGTTTATCAAGTGATGTAAGATCACCATTTTATGCTGAATTCAAAAATATCATTCATTGTGTTCAGTCAGGTCTGGTTTTAAAGATGTACTTGAATACTTTGCAATAAGTTGTATGCAATGATAACTCTTATTCAGAAGCCTGTGAACTCTACTTGTCACAGCTGATTATGGGTCCCTGATATTTAGTATAGCATATAATGTTGTATGTGTATCTAACCACAGTGTACCACCCTACTCACTAACACCCGCATACCGAGAAGGGGCAGGGCTTATCCCTTGCATAAAATGATTTTAATGTACTGTGCAAAGTATCATTGATGAGCTGAGTGCTGATTTATTTTTTCTCTTTTCAGCTTGACATTTGTATTCCTGTAAGAATGAATCACAAGTGTAAGAATAATCCTGACAGGTTCTGTTACATCTGCGGTAATGTGGTTCTTCCTAACCGTCAAGCAAAAATCACTGACTTTGTGAAGAAGGCATATCGCAGTTACTTTGGAATCAAACTAGGAGATCAGGATAAGCCATTTGCTCCTCACGTTTGCTGTAAAACATGTGTGGAGAACTTGAGGCATTGGAGGAATGGTAAAAGGAAGAGTATGCCATTTGCTATTCCAATGGTCTGGAGGGAAGGAAAAGATCACATCACGGACTGCTATTTTTGCATGATAAATCTAAAAGGAATAAATCACAAGAACAAGCACTATGTCCAATACCCCGATGTTCCTTCTGCCATAAGACCCATCCCTCATGGGCCAGACCTTCCTGTTCCCAAGCCAGATGGTAATATGGAATCTAGCTCTGATTCCGAACATAGTGACCTTACTGTTGTTGCATACAAGTCAGTAGAGGACAACCAGCCAGTACCCTTGACACAAGCAGAACTCAATGACCTGACACAAGACCTGAACCTTTCAAAGGAGTCTGCTCAGCTGCTTGGTTCACGTCTTAAAGAGAAACACCTGTTGGCACCAGGAACAACATTCTAATGGTATCAAGATCACAAGAACTAATTAAGAAAGTTTTTCACATTCCAGGATAAATCATCGTTGGTTTATTGCAACAATATTACTGGATTGATGAAATCAATGGGCTCAGAGTATGATGCTATGGAATGGAGACTTTTTATTGTCTCATCCAGCTGAAGTCTCAAAGCAGTTCATCAAAATAATTGGAATAGTTTTTCCTCTATTCCTATTGGACATTTAATACAAATGAAAGAAACTCACTACAGCATGGATCATTTGGTGTCTGTTGTTAACTACCAGAAGCACAAATGGGTGATCTTTGAAGACCTGAAGGTGGTTGGACTGGTCCTAGGACTCCAAAGTGAGTACACAAAGTATCCTTGTTTTCTGTGTCTCTGTGACAGCTGGAGTAATGACCAACATGGGTGGTGTAATGGTTAGCATGTTAGACTAGCAAACCTACACGAGTGAGTTCGATTCTCATTGGGTGCCCCATTCATGCAGCCTTGTGCTACATATAAGCAAAAAGCTTTGTAAATTACAACCAACATTATGTCAGACAAGTGTGGTTGTTAAGATGAGGGTTAAAACCTGGCTCATATAACGTTCAGTTTCACCCTCTTGTTGAAACGAACAAAATACTGCTTCCACCCTTACATATCAAGTTAGGAATAATGAAGAACTTTGTAACAGCAATGGACAGGGAAGGCAGCTTTCCACCTGAAGTTCCTACAGATAAGCATGGAGAAACTCAAGGTTGGTGTATTTGATGGCCCACAAATAAGAGAATACATGAAGGAACTAATGTTTGATGAAGCACTTAGTGAAGCTGAACTGTCTGCTCTGCACTCAGTGAAGTCAGTAGTTACAAACTTCCTGGGAAACCACTGGAGTGCAAAATACAAGAAGAAAATTGAAGAGGTACTGGAGAGTTTCCGCCAAATTGGGACACAAATGTCAGTCAAACTGTAATTTCTATGATCACACTTGGACTATTTTCCGAATAACTGTGGAGATTTGAATGAAGAGCAGGATAAGCGCTTTCACCAAGATATTCGTCTTATGAAAGAGTGTTACCAAGGCCGGTGGGATGTAAACTTTCTTGCTGCCTACTACTAGGGCTTGAAACAGGATGCAGTGGCTGCTGAGCACAGGAGGAAGTCCCTGAAAAAAACCTTTCATCAATGAATAGCTTCTTTTGTGTTTTTTTCTGGTAACCCTGATACAATATGAGCTTTCTGTAAATATCTCATCCCTAAATTCAGCATTAATTGTTTAATAAAATAAATAGTTATAATACTGTTCTACTCATTTCAAGTAAGAGCTTGTATCTTAAAATTTGATTTGATTTGAAAAATGAGTATGATTTTTGGATTCAGCATAAAAATCTGCCTTAAAATCAGCTGTTATATATTTGACCTTGAAAGCATCACAGACCATTATGATACTTTGTTTGGACACAGTTGTATGGTTTCAAGTATTACTAAGTATTTAGTGCTAATATAACTAAATTAGGAGATAATTTGAAAAACTGGGTCTTGTTTTTTTTTGATAGTGTTGAAGTTAGAAATAATGCTAGATTTAAGAATCTATTTTGTATATTGTATTAACATAGCCCAAATGATGGTTTAATGTAAAAACCGAAACATTAAAATGTTGACAAAATATTCAACTATGAATAAAGACATCATCTTGGTTTTTCATAATTTTATATTTACATACTGTAGGATTTATTTTTTCTTATATGTATACATATATATGTATATATGAAAGTCATTCAATTAATAAGGGGATTTTTTTTTATTTTAGTAATTTTTTTAATAATTTTTTTCGATAAAGGTAAACTTTGGATAGTTTGGAATTGGTTGATTGCAAAAATTATTTTAATTTTGCAAAAATGTTTTGAGGCCATTCGAAATAGTAAAAAAATAAGAATGCTTCAGGCTTAAACAGAGGTTTGTCATCAGATTTCTGCTAGCTGAGAAGTGCAAACTACATGAAATTGATAAGAATATGTGATGTGTACAGAGAAGTTTATTTAAGTTAAAGAAATGTTTAACATGGATTTCATTCTAGGAGCTTGACTTGAAAAAACAGTCTATAGACTTCATTCTATAGACATTGATTTTCTGTTGAAATGTCTATAGAGATAAATGTCTATATTTTATAGACATTTATGTCTATGGAAATATCTATATTCTATTTTATAGACATTTCATTCTATAGACATATACGTCTATAGAAATGTCTATATTGTATAGACATTGATTATCTATAGACATTGATTTTTCTGTAGAAATAAATGTCTATAGAATATAGACATTTCTATAGACATTGATTTTTTCTGTAGAAATGTCTATAGAATATAGACATTTCTATAGATATTTCATTCTATAGACATTGATTTTCTGTAGAAATGTCTATATTCTATAGACATTTCTATAGACATTGATTTTTCAGTAAAGATAAAATTCCAAGACCAGTATGTTGACTGTGTTTTGAGACATGAAAGGAATCATCATTATTGATTTCCTTGAAATAATTGAAACTGTAAACTGTGGTTTCTATTGCCAACTTTTTTGGCAAAACTTACTTGTACTGGGTGCAATGTGTAAATTGTAGTCTACAATATGTGAAAATGAAAAATTTTCACTTTATCACATATATTTACCAAAATTACATGAAAATGCCTTGAAATACTGTAAATTAAATTTATTCAAAGAAATTCTTATTGCTTCCACCATAGACTCCATACTTCAGAATCTCCTGGAAGCTTTTCCAACGATTAACTTCTTTAATGCTGTTGTTATCTTTGCCTTCAGTTCATCTTGGGTGTTGCATGGATTTTTGTTGGTCTCTCATTCAACCGTGCCACACACATAATCTCGGGGATTGTAATCTAGGGAAGTAGGCAACCAGACGTTAAAGATGATGTGATCACAGAAATTTTCTCACAGCCAACACTAGGTTCTCTTGCATGTATAGAATGGTACAGAATCCTGTTGTCAGACACAGTCTTCAGCAGCAACCCTCTCAATCCAAGGCAGTAGTACCTTCTCCAGCTGCTTGATGTAGGCCTTTGCTTTGAATCTGAATTTATCTGGGAAGATGGATGCAGGTATAATATCACTATCACTACTGACCATCCCAAACAACTTGATGTGGATTGAGTGTTTAGTTTTCATCACTCTCGATGCATCTTGTAGGGACAGAGCTAGCCACTTGTTATTTTGCGAGTTCATCTGTTCTTGGTAGAAATTTTTCTAAAGTATGTTCAGTTAGAAAGGATGCTTGAGTTTGTTGAAAAGCTTTTTAGCATGGTCTTTCCTATTGTTCTTCATGGCCTATGTTAAAAATTGGCCTTTTCTTATCTTATAAGAGGAATACTGAATGTCTTCATGCACTACCTGCCTGATAAGAAATTTCTAATATTCTCATTTCTCTGGAATTATTTTTGATCATGTCCTGGATCTTACCAAAAAATTCAGGACTTCTTATCAGAACAATCAGAGTGAGGCTTTGAAGCTGCTCTTGCTTCATAATCACGATGAGACTCTTTCAACTTTTTTCAAATTCTCTTCGCTGTCTGCAGATTGACATCCAAACACTGTAATCTTTGTATTGGATCTTCTGATGTGAAGGCCAAGCAGTACAGCATGTCATTTCCAAATTTTTGTAGGAATGAATTGCATCATAGTACTGTTTCCTTCACAGACGGTGCTCAACTGGCTCAAGTTTGCTGCACAGTAAACAAAATCTGGAACGACATGCATTTTAATTATTTAACATGGTGACAATTTAACTATTGCACTGTGTATATATATATATATATATATATATATATATATATATATATCCTAGTCTGTTCATATATCATTATTATGTTGTGCTGTTAGTACAGATTTCCCTGACTCTCTCTCCATTTGTCTCTATTATCTATCACTCCTGGCAGGTCCTCCAGACTACATCCTATGTCCACACAGAGTTGGTTTGTTTTTGCTTTGTTTTTTGTTTACTTGTTTGTTTTTCTTGGAGTATAAAACTCGTAATATTGCAATAAATAAAATGATTAATCTAGAATCAATATTTAGATGAAATAAAGGAAGAAATATAATCAATCTGGTTGGTTGGCTGCTTGGTTGGTTCTATATATATCACTTTTTGCTCGGAAGTATATAGTTAGAAGTCATCACCATTGTCATCATCAAGTTGAGCTGCTAGCATGGATTTCCCTGACTCTCTCTCTCTCTCTCTCTCTCCATCCATCCTTATTATCCACGCTCTCAGCAGGTCTTCCAGACTACACTCTGTGTCCACACAGAACTGTTGTAGGTAAGTTCTTGTTAGTCCACCAACACTGGCCCGTCCATGTGAAGGAGTCCACTGGAAAATATCTCTTATGTTAGTTGGTTGGTTGGGTTTTATGACATATCAACCTTTGTAGGTTATTTAATGCCATTTTTATACAAATAATCAGTTCTATTTCCAACAATTCATTTTAACATGAGTACACAGTTTGTCAAAAACATTACTATTTCAAGCTATTCAGTTTAATCAAACACTTCTAATTCAAACAATTTAATTTAGTATAAGTATTGTTTTTGTCCACAGACAGTTAAATGTCAAAACAGTTCTATTTCAAGCAATTCAGTTTAGCATAAGTACGCAGTTTATTCCTATTTGAACCTTAGATAGGGCTCTATCAGGTGCTACCATTCGAGGCCAGAGTGGACCTGGGAGTGATGGCAATGAAGGGGTATTCTGCATTCCCCAAAGCTCCAGCATTACTGGAACCTCACCATCAGATAGTTTAGTGTCATATCCTGGACACTTGTTGAGGGGGTTGTCTTACCCCTCTGCAGAGTTGCAGTCAGTGTATTCTACAGCCCTAGCCGACTGGGCAAGTCTCCAATTAGTTTGTCCTTACCTATATAGCTAAATTGGATCACCCAATCTCGACCAGAAGACCAGATCTCGTTTTAATTTATGGGTTTTGTCATTTCAGCAATTAAAAGAAAATAAAAGAGAGTGATTGATTTTGGCTTTTTTGCATCAGCACTAAATGTCTTCAGGATCTCTCACTCTTGTCTCTCAATTCTGCTATATCTTCAACAAAATAGCTTGCAATATTAAACAAAATTTAAATAAACATACAAAGAGTCACTTACCTGGGTAAGACTTGAAAATTTTGGTATTAGGTAACTTTTAAGGGGGTGACAGTATGAGAAAGGAATACTTGTATTGTGCCAACAAATGATTATTATTTAAAAGGGATTGTTGAAAACAATTGTTTGTAAGTTATTGGTATTAAAATTGATACTTGAAGTTGTAATTGTTTACAAAAAACCCAACAAGAGTTGACATCTTGTTGAAGAAACCATGTAGTCATCCACATAAACTTTCCTTTATAGATTGGTTTATTTCTGCTGTATTTTCACCAAAACAATTTGTGATTATAAACAAAATCTAAATAAATGTAAGTCACTTAACTCATTTTTCTTACTCCAAATTGGGGATGGGGGGTCTTGTGATGTAGTAGCAAATAACCCTAGATTATAGCATATTGTGATGTTATTATGTTCACTTTTAAACTAATACCCTTGGCATAGGCATGAACCTCCTTATCTTTCTAAACTATGGATTAAATGGTACCACTATTGTTTTTTGTCATGGATGGTTTTGGCATTAAATAACCCACAAAAATTGATATGCCATAAAACAAAGAAACCAGAGGAGTATGTCCCTGTGGTGTAGTGGTTAAATTACTGGACTGTGACATCATAGTAAATGAGTGAGTTCAAACTCCAGTTACACTATTATATTCACGTTCAGACTAACACCCTTGGTATGAAACCCCTTATCCCCCACCCCACCTAGATATGAGTTAAATAGTACCACTTACTGTCCTTCTATAAGGATGGCTTTGGCATTAAATAAACTATGAAGGTTGACATGTGAAAGAAAGAAACCAAATTTAATCCCAAATGTATGATCAGTGTTAATGACAAAATTTCTCATTTTCATTGTCCCTGTGCCAGCAACACAATCTGCGTTTCTCAGAAGAAAAGAAAGTAGAGAAAAACCAACATAGTTACTTGAAAATATAAATTGTTTACTAAGGATTATTATTCTTATTAGTTACTTGAAAAGTTATTTATTGAAGAGAGTTAGTTGCTTGGAGCCTTATAATTTTCTTTGAAATATTAGATATTAAATGTATCTCTGCTTATTGAAATATGATTTTATATAATCTACTGTCATCATTTTAACTTAATTTAAAAATTTTTTTTTTTTTTTTACAGATTTTCAGCTAAATAATACTGAAGAGAAAGCATATTTTTATGAAGCATGTAGTTCTTCCTTTTCATAAAAGTCAAATTTTTAGGTGTATATGTAGATACACACTGGAGAGAAACCATATTTTTATGAAGTGTGTGGCCCTTCTTTTTTTTTTTTTTTTTCTGATGTCAAATATCAACTAAAATATGCAAGTAGACACTGAAGAGAAACAATATTCTTGTGAATTTTGTGACATTTCTTTTTCTGCTGAATCAGATTTACTAGTGCATACAAAGATACACATGGGAGAGAAAGCCTCTGTGTGTGAAGTATGTGGACATTCCTTTTCAAATGATTCGAACTTGATCCGACACATACGAACACACACTGGAGAGAAACCATATTCTTGTGATACATGTGATTCTTCATTTTCACAGAAATCAATATTGCTTCGACATATGCGAACACACACGGGAAAGAAGCCATATTCTTGTAAAGTGTGTGGTTCTTCTTTTTCAGGTAAGTCATCTTTATCAGTGCATATACGAACACATACTGGAGAGAAGCCATATTCTTGTGAAGTGTGTGGCTCATCCTTTTCAGAAAATTCACGTTTGCTGGTGCATATACGAACTCACACAGGAGAGAAGCCATATTCTTGTAAAGTATGTGAGTGTTCTTTTACTAATAAATCAGACTTAAACCGACATATACAAACACATACTGGAGAGAAACGATATTCCTGTGAAGTATGTGATTATTCCTCTTCAAGGAAGTCTAGTTTGTGGGATCATATGCGAACACACACAGGGGAGAAGCCATATTTTTGTGAAGTGTGTGGTCTCTCCTTTTGTAAAAGGTCAATCTTGAGGAACCATAAGCAAACACATTCAGGAGAGAAACCATATACATGTGAAGTGTGTGATGCTTCCTTTTCACGAAAGTCAAGTTTGCTTCGACACATGCGAACACACACTGGAGAGAAACCATATCCTTGTGAAGTGTGTCAATCTACATTTTCACATAAGTCAAGTTTGCTGGGACATATTCGAATACACACAGGAGAAAAGCCATATTCTTGTGAATTATGTAACTCCTCCTTTTCTGATAAGTCAAACTTCAGCCGACATATGCGAAAACATACTGGATAAAACAATACACAAGCTATGTTAAATGAATTTCTACTAAGCAACAGGGTTATCAACATTTTCCAACATGCTGGACAGAACCCATATTCCTGTGAAATGTATGGCTCTTTTCATGTATCTACTCAAAATACACTGACTGTATCCCCTGCAGAGGGGTAACCTTCCCCACCTCCAATGGTGAGGCTCCAGTTCTGGAGTACCCTTTCATTGCCATTACTCCCAGGTCCAGAGTGGTAATACCTGTTAAGGTTCCATGTACGAGTTAAATAGATCTGTTTGAAAATTATTACTGCCAGGAATACTTGAAACCATACAACTGTGTGCAAACAAATGACTATTCTTAAATAGAAATAATTACTTGAAACCATGTAATTATTAGTATTTGATAGGAATACTTGAAACAATACAACTGTGCAAATCATTAATATTAGATTGAAATAGTTATCATATTTGGTGCAAAAATCTTCCCGAAAAATGTGACTATAACTTTCCAATGAATGTGATTACCTAACCTGAAGTAATGAAATAACCCTAGACAGGTTGACATTAAAATCAATCCTGACATCTTGAGTTTCTGTTGGACGTATCCTTGCTTATCTGTGTTGACAATTTGACTGTCATTGTGTATACCTTGCTGATTCTCACCTTTCATCATTACCCAACAGTACCGTATTGTGTAGCTTAAATAGCCATATGAACAGTGATCAACGGAATATATATATATATATATATATATATATATATATATGCATGTATATTGGAGGCACTCTTGGTGTAATAATTATTGTCATAGGAAATGGATATGGTGATTCAAGTTCAAATCCTGGATGGGGTTGTCTACATTTCACAAAGCACTAATACCCAAGGGAACTATGCTTGCTTCAGCTGTGGTTAAATAGGCCAGATTGGGCTCTTTATCCTTGGTATGGCAACTGGTTTAAGAGAAAAAAAAACTCTGAATTGAAATTTTAAAAACTTACCTTGTCACAATCTACTTTCGATATGTCGATATTACTTTTCTTTTTACTTATATATATAAACCATGAAGCAGAATTTTTTATTAATATGTACAGTTTCTTTTGATTACATTACAATTTACAAGCAAAGAAGAAATTTAAAAAGAGCAGATATAAATAACACTTTTGTAAGTCATGATTTAAAATTTAATCGCAACTTTAATTTTAAAGATTGCAAGATGTTACTTTACATAAAATAAAGAACACTGGAAAATTGCTGAATCTTTAATCATTTTAAACCATTAAACTATCAAACAGATTGTTTTTTCTTTTGTGTCCCTTTGTTTCCTTATTTGGTCAGATTGGAACTGAAGGGTTACAAAATCCCATATATAAATCACATCAGCTCCATTGTTTGTATGTCAATCCTACAATATTTGAAATTTGTGTTTGTTTGTGGTTGACTTAATATTACTTGTTAGTAATAATTCATTCAATTATCTGTTTCAAAAATCACTTGAAAAGTTGGATAAGATTGCATCTGAAACATAGTCAACAAAATAACAAAGGTGTAGATAATAGATCCAATTCATGGAAAAGTAACTGTTCTTTACTGCAGAACTTCTCACCTTTTTATTGCTGCAAACTATTTTTTACAAATTCTTGAAGTAGCACTCTACAAAACAATTGTTGTACTGCCACCTACCTCCCATCTTATAAACCGTCCAAACTAGACATGCTGATCACTGCTGGAAAAATAAGGATAAACTCATGAGCAACATGCACTTATAGACTCTTGCAAGCACTGTGTGGACACTGGGTGCTGTTTAGAGGACTTAGAAAGAGGAATAGCTGATGGTAATTGATGGCCCAAGAGTCAAATGAATTTGTGCTGTCAGATTACCTTGATATTGGACTGAGTTAAATGTTACTTGCTATTGGGTAAATAAAATAGCTATGGAAGAATCACTTTGCCACTTTTTTCTCTGTTAACAATTTTAAAAAAAGTCATTTCTTGAAGGATGAGGAGGGAGGAGAAGGAAGAGGAGCTATATTATGAGATTAATTAATTAATTGTTTAATTAATTTGACTAATGAGAAGAGAATTCAGTTTTCCTTCTCCCAGATCGGTTGCCATAGAAAGGTTTATGAGATAAGTCTGCCCTACTATTTATCCATACCTGGAGGAAAAATTGTTAGATACCTACCTTTCCAAAGAGTATTCGTGTTTTGGCAAATGCAAACAGCCTTGTCCAGGATTTGAACTCAATTTGTTTTATTCATTTTCCTTACAGTGATAACCATTACACCACAAGCACCTCCTGATTGTGGCATACAAGTGACAAGATGTTTTGCCAAGATATCTAGCTATGGAATAGCTGGATAATTATTTCAGTGATAATTAACTGTTTTGCCTTATCAGATTTGCTGTTTTATAAAAGGATATTTGAAAAGTACCAAAAATTTTCTCGAAAGGCAAGCATCCTCTTAATCTGCATTAAATATGGATTCAATTTCTTTTTTCGTTGTGTTTGTTTACAAAAGTTTTGTTTGTTTTGTTTTTAAATGTCTTTTTATGGGTTATCATTGCATCCAAATTGTTCCCTTCGATTTTTCCTTTCTAAATTTTTATCTGGTTAATGTAGATTAAACTCTGAAGATTTTCTTTTAAATGCTATCCTAGTTAGCTGGGGCTATAGAATACAATGACCGCTGCTCTGCAGAGGGATAAGACCCTCCCAACAAGTGTCCTGGATCTTACATTAAACGATCGGATGGAGCTTAAGGGAATGTGGAGTACCCCTTCATTGCCAATGCTCACCGGTCCACTCTGACCCAGGGTGGTAGCACCTGATAGTCATAATAATGGGTCAAATAGAACTATTTAATATTTAAACAGTGTAAACAAATGACATGCTAAACTGAATTGTTTGAAACAGAACTGTTTAAACAAATGAGTGATGTTGAATTGCTAGTGATACATAGCAATACTTGAAACCATTTAACTGTGTGCAAACAAATCAGTAATGTTGAATATAATAGTGTTAAATAGTAATACATGCTTGAAACCAATTAACTATGTGCAAATGAATAATTAAGTGTAAATAGAATTATTCATATTTCATAGAAATACTTGAAATCATTTAACTGTATGCAAAACAATGGGCATAAGCTCATTTAAAAATGTTATCAATTTAGTACATATGTATTAAGAGGATTTGGCATTAAATAACCTACAATGGTTGATATGCCATAAAACCCAACCCAACCTAACCAAATCATATATATATTTAATATATATATGTATAAAGAGGATTTGGCATTAAATAACCTACAATGGTTGATATGCCATAAAACCCAACCAAACCAAATCCTATCTATTTAATATATATGTATAAAGAGGATTTGGCATTAAATAATCTACAATGGTTGATATGCCATAAAACCCAACTAAACCAAATCATATATATTTAATATATATATGTATAAAGAGGATTTGGCATTAAATAACCTACAATGGTTGATATGCCATAAAACCCAACCGAACCAAATCCTATATATTTAATATAGATGTATAAAGAGGATTTGGCATTAAATAACCTACAATGGTTGATATGCCATAAAACCCAACCAAATCAAATCGTATATATTTAATATATATGTATAAAGAGGATTTGGCATTAAATAACCTACAAAGTTTGATATGCCATAAAACCCAACCAAACCAAATCATATATATTTAATATATATGTATAAAGAGTATTTGGCATTTAATAACCTACAATAATTGATATGCCATAAAACCAAACCAAACCCTATATATTTAATATGTATGTATAAATACAGGGTGGAACGATAAAATTGTCATCCTAAAGAAAACAACACTACAGCTTTATTTTAAAACTTTTATTGAAAAAATCAATTCAGGTAACTTGATTATGTAGTAGAGCTGACATCAATTCAATGTAGCCGTCTTCAGCCTCAATCACCGCCTCAATACGGATCCAGAACTGGGAGCATGCCTTTTTCACAAGCGCTGGCAGGAGCTCAGCGAATACTCGGCAGATGGTGGTGATCAGGCTGGCTTTGGTGTTGTGGGAGGTCATGTTGATGATGTTCTCGACGTATGACCAAACAAAGTAGTCCAGTGGGTTCAGGTTGGGGGAGGAGGGGGCCAGTGAGAGAAGGGTACAAAGTCATAGCACTTCTTCTGAAGCCAAGCCTGGGTCTCTTTGGACTTGTGGGCTGGCGCCAAGTCCTGCTGCCACACCCAGGGTCTGCCACCTGATTGCACCTGGGGATCACCACACTCTTCAGCACATCCAGGTACACTTTGGTGTTGACTTTCAAGCCAACTTCGAAGATGTATGGTAGCATGATGTGGCCCTCACTTGAAACCACACCAAAGACCATAACCGTAGCTGGAAACTTTGTTTTCATCACCCTGGGCATATCCCTGTTATTTGTGGCAATCCAGATTTGCATTTTGAGGGTGCTGGCAATGGTCCAGTTATCATAACTTGGATTGGTAAAGAGCATGAGTTGTACAGTAGTGCATCTCTGATCTCACTCGTTGAACATTGTCACTTTCAGACATGATAGAAGGCTCCAATCACTCTTGGGATTTGTACACAACTGGTGAACTATTCAATGGTCTGCAACAAAAAAAAAGAAAATCGGTTTTCATCAAACGGAAATGAAATCATGATGTCTTTTCTAGGGCAACAATTTTATCGTTCCACCCTGTAGGATTTGGCATTAAATAACCTACAATGGTTGATATGCCATAAAGTTCAAACAACAAACCTTTACAAGTTGTATATATTCAACTTATATATTTATAAAAACAGCTTTTAGCATTAAATAACCATCAAGATTTGATGTATCATTAAAGAAAGAAAAAACAAAACAATAGGACTGACCTACAGAAAAAAATAAATAAAAATCTTACCCCATGTAACATTTAAAATTTTTTTTATCAATTTTAAGGTGCTGATTTAAAAAAAAAATTGTCTTGCATGTCAGGATGTTACCCACAGAAAGCTGTAATATATTGAGGAAAAAAATGCTATTCATGTTGCAGAAAATATAGCTTTTTCACCAAACCAATGATGTGTCTTCAGTGTTTCTGAGATTATAAAAGAAAATTAAGATGATGTTATATAGTTATTTACTAAGCTTTGATTAGTTGTGGCACAAGACCAGTAGTATGGAGCACCCAGTGACCCTCAAATTCTCTTGTAATCCTATTTACCAACCCCTCCACTCGGACAGGATATGACACAAGGTCAATTTTTACGCGGAGTTTAACAGGTTTTGAATTCAGAGTTTTCCTTCTCCTAGACTAGTTGCCTCACCAAGGCTGAAGAACCCAGTCTGTCCTACTATTTACCCATAGCTGGAAGGAGAATAATTGGATTCATACCTTTCCCAAGGGTATTAGTGCTATGTGAAATGCAACCAGTCTCGTCCAGGATTTGAACTCGTGTCGCCATGTCCATTTCCTACAACGATAACCATTACACCACGGGCACCTCCAAATTCTCTTGTAATGATTTCCCATTCTAGCTTGCTAACAATTACATCAAATGGGGGTACTAAAGTGGTGAGTTTTCTAAGAATCTTGTTAATTAAGTAAAAACTTTTCCTGATAACAAAGTATACACAGTAAAAAATGAAGGGGCAATCCACAATTCTCTGAGTTCCAGAAGAGAAGCCTCACCACTAGATCCAGTCTAGTGTCACACAGGGGACCAAAAATTTTGCTACAGTCCCTTTTCAAGTACTCAATGATTTGTCATCATTTCTCTATCCCATTGTTTGTGGTAACGTTCCTCCATTTTAAAATACGTTCACTTTTGGACTCGTACCCTTAAGAAAGCCATGAACCCTATTATCCTCTCAGCTATAAGTTAAATTGTATCACTGTTGTTCTTCTACATGGATGGTATTAGCTAACCTGGGAAGGTTGGTATGCCTATAAACAAAAAAATGACTTGTTAAATATTGTTATATATTGACCCTTGACCGAGCCGTCAATCAAGAGATGCACCTGTGTAAATAAGCGGAAGAACAGCGGAAGCGGGTGGGCATTAGAAAATAATATAACCAAGTGCCCTGGCAGTTCGAGTCAGTTGGAGACAGGATGCCAAAGTGAGAACCAGCTCTAGACAGAGGGCTTTGGGTCCTTAATGACCCCTGGTTGAGCAACCCAAGACAAGATGCGAAAGAAGTGCTGCTATAGTCGAGAGAAGAACTTGGGTCAATATAGCAGTCCGTCCTTGTCTCCTCTCATTTCTCACACACAGTAAACATCACCTTTTCAAAAATAAAGTTTGAGAGATTTATATAAACAAGTGTATTCGTTTGTTATTGAAGTTGTCATCATCAGTTGATTAGGTTCCCATGTATATTTGTATATGCGTAGTATATTATACAAAAATATTAACTAATTATAATTATTATAATTAATTACTTGAGACCCCTTATCTTCATTACCATTACTGTTCTTCTATAAGGGTTGCTTTAGTATTAAATAACCCACAAAGGTTGATATGCCATTGAAAAAAGAAACCTTAAATAGTACCACTACTGTTCTACAAGGATGGCTTTGGCATTAAATAACCCGTAAAAGTTCATATGCCATTAAACAAAGAAACCCAGCCTAACAAGTGAAAGAAGTTAACTTGACAATTTTTTTGAGGATAATGACTTTGCAAGCAGCTAATATTTCTTTTTAAAGTACAGCTTCAGTTATATATTCTATTCCTCTCAAATACTCTAAAAGTTCTCAAAAGGGTTTTGATCCGAGGAACATGATAGCCAAATGATAAGCTTACTGTTATTAAACTATAATTGCTAATAACCTTGTCAACAAGCCTTTAGATATACTGACTGTATCCCCTGGGGTGGGATAAAAAAAACCCAAAAAATGGGTGTTTGACACCAAACTGCCTCTGATTGTAAGATTCCAATTTTGATGCTCTGAAGACTAGAGTGCACATTCATTGCCATTACTACTATATCCCTTCTCAATAAGGTCCCATCTAAGGGTGAAATAAATCTGTTTTTAAAATTCATTTGTATTGCATAAGTAAATACAGCAATAGTGGAAAAAAAAATTTAATTATTGATAATGACTTTGCTCATAGGTAATATTTTTTCTTAAAGTTCAGTTTTGCCCAGTCAGCTGAGGCTGTAGAATATACCGACTGATTCTCGGCAGCGGGGTAAGAACCCCCCAACGAGTGTCCTGGATATGACACTAAACAATCTGATGGTGAGGTTCCAGCAATGCTGGAGCTTTAGGGAATGCGTAGTACCTCTTTATTGCCATCGCTCCCAGGTCTACTCTGGCCCGGAGTGGTAGCACCTGACAAGGGTCCTATCTATGGGTTAAATAGAAAAATGGTGGTTGGCGTTTACTGTTTTTATACATTGAAACTGCGTATTTATGCTGAACTGGATTGTTTAAAATAGAACTGTTTTGACATTAAAACTGCGTATTAATGCTACTCTGAATTGCTCGAAATAGAACTGTTTTGACGTCTAAACTGTGTATTTATGCTAAACTGAATTATCTGAAATAAAACTGTTTGACATTTAACTTTGTGTATTACCCAGTCAGCTGGGGCTGTAGAATACACTGACTGCACCTCTGCGGAGGAGTAAGACCCCCCAAAGAGTGTCCTAGATATGACACTAAACAATCTGATGGTGAGGTCCCAGTAATGCTGGAGTCTTGGGGAATACAGAGCACCCCTTCATTGCCATTGCTCCAAGGTCCACTCTGGCCTGGCGTGGTAGCACTTGGTAGGGCCCTATCTATGGGTTAAATAGAACTAATGGCATACTTATGCTAAACTGAATATCTTTAAATAGAAATGTTTCTTGACAATTGAACCGTGCTTACATTTGAACTGTGTGCTTGTGCTAAACTGAATTATTTCAAATAGAACTGTTTTTTGTCATTTAAACTGTATTTACACTAAACTGAATTGTTTAACATAGAACTGTTCTGACATGTAACTGTGTGTAAACAAAATCTGTACTTTTACTAAACTGAATTAGCTGAAGTAGAATTGCTTGACTAAACTGAATAGCTCGAAATAGAAATGTTTTTTACAATTAAACTGTACTTACATTTAAACTGTGTGCTTTTGCTAAACTGAATTGATTTAAATTGAACCATTTTTGACATTGAAACTTTACTTACACTAAACTGAATTGTTATATATAACTGCTTGAATAGTTTGAAATAGAAATGTTTTTGACAATTAAACTGTGTACTCATGCTGAATTGTTTTAAATAGAACTGATTATTTACATAAAAATGGATTTGGCATTAAATTACCAAGAAAGGTTGATATGCCATAAAACCCAACAAACCAAAAGTTCAGTTTTAGAAACAAATTACATGCCCCTCTCATAAACATATCTTTTGTCAATGCTCTCAAGGTTCTCAATGGGGTTTTGATCCAAGGAACATAGTTACCAAATGATAAGCTTGCTGTCTTTAAACACTAATTGCCTGTATTCACCAGTTGTACTAGCATATATATATATATATATATATATATATATATAGTGTACGTGTGTAGTTGAGCAGTAGTCTTTCATTTAAGCATATATGATTAAATAATAAAGACACATTTTGTCTATATAATTTTATTAAGATCCTTTCAAGTTTCTTGATAAGTGTCTTGGTTTCAGGTTGGAATAGGTAGATGAATTTACCAAAATTGTCCCGAGTGCTTTCAAACCTTTCATAGGCCATCATCAGGGGTTGATTTTTTTTCTTTACTGTAGTTAATTTGTTTTTTTTAACAAGACTGCAGCGATACTTTTGAGTGTCAATATGTGGTAAGCTGTGGGATCATGTATTTTAAAATATGTGTAGTTGGTCTTTTGTTTAAGCATGTTTGATTAAATAATAAAGACACATTTTGTCTATATAATTTTATTAAGATCCTTTCAAGTTTCTTGATAAGTGTCCTGGTTTCAGGTTGGAATTAATGGATGAATTTACCAAAATTGTCATGAGTACTTTTGGACCTTACATAGGCCATCATCAAGGGTTGCTTGCATGCATAAAGAGTGTTTTTAATGAGTTTTTTGAGAAAGTATTTTAGGTTTTTTATAACATTACAAAATTACGTAAACGCAGAATTGGATAAAACTGAGATGCTGATGAATTTAAAAAAACAGAACGCTATCAATAGAAATAGAATATTATCAAGAAATATGGAATATTTAAAAAAAAACTAAAGGCATTTCAAAACATTGTCACTATTTTCAAAATTAATTCTATTAATTATAGGTTGTTTTTTTTATATGTAGGGCTTCTAGGATTTGTAGTCATAGATTATTAATTTTGTGTGCTATTATAGTGGTGAGAATTAATTTTTTATTTATTGCGGACTTTTTGTCCTCATCTTGGTAGTTTTTGTGTTGTTTCTTCTTCACTAGGTTTCAGCCAAATTTCACCTCTGGCCTTCTTCAGGTGATTAACCGTGAACTCGGATAGGAATGCTGAGTCTTGTAACCGTATCCCCAGTAATTACTGCCTTCCATAGTTGTTGTCTATCGCACTACGTTTTTGACCAAGTAAATCTCTGGCCGGCTTGGGTAGGAATTGAAACCGCTATCTTCTGACAATGCTCACCTGGAACCGTAGAGACTCAACGCCTCTATCCGGTGCGCCACGGGTGAAATTTGGCCGAAACGTAGTGAAGAAGAAACAACACAAAAACTACCAAGATGAGGACAAAAAGTCTGCAATAAATAAAAAATTAATTCTCAGATTAAGAAGCCTCATCTCAAAATGATTCCAATTAAAAGACAATTATTGTAGTGGTGTTTTCAACTAGAATTTTTCGAAATTTGGATTTGGGAATAGAATGGGTTTTAAGATGTAAGACTATGGAGCTAGAATCATTAAGGTGTATCGTAAACAGTCTTGAAAGAGTTGTAGTGGTAAATAAAGCAGTATAAGTTTTTTTTTTTAAATATTCCATATTTCTTGATAATATTTCTCTTTTAACTCTAATTGCTTTGTTTTATTTTCATGACTTCAAATGTTGATTTATATCAATTTTGCTGACAGTGTTCATAATTTTATAAGAAAAATAAATGACATGTTTAGTTATTTTAGACTCATAGAAATCGGCCCTAAAAACAAAGTCTTCTTAATCATGTCTCTCAGCTGAATAAATTTCTGGATGAAATAATTAAAATAATCTTTAAAAATCTCAAATGTGTTTTATTCTTTTTTTTTTTTTTTCAGAGAATATTTTTTCAACTTTGATTTTTAAATGAGATCATTTATAATTATTGTAATATTGTAATAAAATTACAATAATTTATAAATATTGAAATATTGTAATAAAATTACAATAATTTATAATTATTGAAATATTATAATAAAATTGCAATAATTTTAAAACTAATGTTTTGAAAGAAATGAAAATTTGCTCAAATATAAGTCTTTTTGTGTAAATGAAATTTTTCCTAAATATTGTGTTATTCCATATTATCCTCTGCATGGCTTTGCAAAAAAACTGTGCCATTAATTGAATCTGGTTTGTTTAAAGAATGTTTTATGAAGCCATATTTTTGTCTACATGGCTTTGCAAAAAGACTGCCATTAATTGAATCTGGCTTGTAAATTGTTCAGCTATTAAAGAAAAAATGTTTTGTGTCTTATCTGTTATTGGTTTATTTACTGCTAAATAAGAAAATTATAAACAACTTCTCATTATATCATTTTTGCTTAGGGTAGAAGATTGAAATAAATAGACCGAAATTAATATAAAGAAAGGGAAAGAGATAATATATATGACCAATCTGATATGAACTGACTGAAAGGTAAATACTTATTATTATGAATGAACTGAGATATGAATTGAGTGAAAGAGATAGATGTGAAAACTAAAAGTGACTAATGGGTAGAGTGTTCAGCAATGGCCCAGAAGACCAGGGTTCAATCCCAGGTTGAGTCACACCAAAGATTCAAAAAGTGGTACTTGATACCTCCTTGCTTAACACTCAGCATTACACGGTATGTATCAAAGGTAAAGTAGTGCAATCCAAGGAAAGGAGTAGTGCTCTCCCTTACACCTCGGTGTAGTAGCTATTGAAAAGGGAGCCTTCTGGTTGCCCTCGACTATGGTCACAAACTTTACTTAACTTTACCTTTATATATATATATATGCATAAAAACTCTGGCAAAAATTATAGAACTAGCACAAAATTATACTTTTTATTTGAATAATTTAATCTATTTTTTTTAAGGAATATTTCATGATGCCTGAATGTTTAGCTATGAAAGAAAGAAAAATGTTTTATGTCTAATCTAATTTTAGTTTATTTACTGCTACACAAACCTCCTCTATGTGTGCTAATTCCATCATTTTTGCCAGTGGGAGTTTTAAAATGTTGTTTTGAGTTTTTTTTCATCCGTTCCACTTTTTATTTCAAAAATCAATGTGAAGATAAGGATTTTAAAAAAATGGCAATGACGAGCCCACCGACAATTTATTCAAAGAAATGACTCATGATACACTGGGAACAAAAAACAAAGCAGAAAAGCAGGTGTTGTAAACAACATGAAACGTTCGTGCCATATCTAAGCGAAACATTATCTCCAAAGCATGCTGAGAGCATGGATTGCCATGACTCTCACTCACTATCCGTACCTATCGGCTATCTCTCTTAGTAAGTCTTCTAGACGGCATCCAGTGTCCCAACAACTGATGAATATAAATTTTTGCTAGTCAGCCAACATTGATATGTCCCTGTGTAGTTCATAGGTGAATGTCACTTATGAGTTCATCATCCCTTCACAAGCATGACTTGCTTAGATTGTTTATGAGATGGGAGGTAAGTGGTCATACAGCTGCTGTCTTGTTGGATGCTGTTTTCCATTAGAACAACATACAGCACCATTGTGTAGTTCCTATTTAGCTTCTTCTCTGGGCATTTCGTTTGAGTCCAAGTGGTTTGGGAAGAGTAGTTAAAGTACTGGACTACAACATTGTAGTTCGTGGGTTCAAATTCCAGTCGCACTATTGTGTCTACTTTCGTTGTAATAACCTTGGGAAAATCATGAACCCTCGTATCTCCCAGTTCTACAAGGATGACTTTGGTACTAAATAACCCATGTAGGTTTATATATCATTAAATAAAGAAACCAAAACAAAAAGTGCAACTCTGTAATAGTACTGACACGTCTATAGCTTGGAATAATTCCTATTTTATTTTATCAGTGAGAACATATCTCCATATGATCGTTAATCTGTCAATAGCAGCCGATGCTTTACCTATGTATATGTAGACAATGCTTTCAGTTGATGAGATATTGCTACTGAGGTTTGGGAACGGGTCTAATGATTTCAGCAGCTTAACAACATCGCTAAAAAGTAATAGTATTTATTGATATCATTTCTATTCTCTCTAATAGTCCAGATTAAATGTGTGGTAAGGGTTGCCAAAGCTAAACGTTTTTAGACTTTATTTTTCCAATGCTGGTGCTGGGAAAGCCTAGGATTCATGCCATTTGGCTGAGATCAACCCTAACCCTTCGGCCTCGGGAGGCCATACACCTCTCAGGCTCTCACCTACTTTGGCATGGCTGAGATTATAACCTAGCGCTGACCAACGGAGCCCAAGGCATTTTTGGAGCTGCCAGCCGTGTTTGGGCTACTGTCCTACCCCTGGCTCCCACATTAAAAAGGTCTTTGTCATGGTACTATTTACCAACCCCTCCGCTCGGGCAGGATATGACACAAGGTCAATTTTTTTAAGCGGAGTTTAACAGGTTTTGAATTCAGAGTTTTCCTTCTCCTAGACTAGTTGCCTCACCAAGGCTGAAGAACCTAGTCCGTCCTACTATTTACCCATAGCTGGAGGGAGAATAAGGGGGTTCATACCTTTCCCAAGGGTATTTGCCCGAAAGTGAACGTAATAGCGCGACTGGAGTACGAACTCGCGTACTACGATTCCGCAGTTCATCGCTTTAACCATTACACCACGATGGTGGGATGTCAAAGAAATCACTAAACAAATACAACTAAGGTTATTTTGAAGGGCCAGAAATGAATAACACAAAGAGATGTAAGGTTTACAGCAGTAATATATTTACGGAAATACAGTAGCTGTTACCGGTAACTGACTAGACTCGTTTATCGGGGAGTCACTATTTATAATGACGGGGAGGGTCGATGCAATGACGTCATGGGGTATATCATCATATCAGTTCTTTAGATTAGTTAGCGTACCAAATAGTGTACTGATTTCCCTCCAGAATAAAATATCTATTTTACATGTGTCGACCTTACTTATTTCACGACACAATATGTATAAGTGTTTGTTATGGGTTCTTTTTGGCCTAGCGATTAGAGTGTTCACCAATGGCCCAGGAGACCTGGGTTCAATCCCAGGTCGAGTCATACCAAAGACTTTAAAAATGGCACTTGATACCTCCTTGCTTAACACTCAGCATTATAAGGTACGGATCAAGGGTAAAGTGGAGCAATCGAAGGAAAGGAGTTGCGTCCTCCCCTGCATCTCGGTGTAGTAGCTATTGAAAAGGGAGCCTTCGTGTCACCCTTGACTAAAGGGAGACAAATTTACCTTTTACTTTATTTGATTTCAGTCGAGTGTAGACTTTTTTTTTCTGTTCTTGAAACTGGCCTGTTATTTTGTACTAGTTGAACTAGTTACTACATCAAGTTGTAGGCGAGGGCCCTACTCCTTTGTGTAATCTATATTAGATATATGATTTATAAACACATTTTGTTGATACACACATTTAAATGATCAAACAGTTCTATTTCTAACAATTCTATTTAGCATAAGTCTACCAAGTTAAATGGTTCCAAGTATTCCTATCTATCACTCACAATTCAATTAAACATCAGTCAAAGTTTACACACAATTAAATGATCAAGCAGTTCTATTTCTAACAATTCAGTTTAGCATGAGTCATTTGTTTGCATTCAGTTTAACTGTCAAACAGTTCTATTTGACCCGTAGATTGGACCCTATCAGGTGCTACCACTCCGGGACAGAGTTAATCTTGGAGCGATGGCAATAAAAAAATTACTCTGCATTCCGCAAAGCTCCAGCATTACTGGAGCCTCACCATCAGGTTGTTTAGAGTCATATATCCAGGACACTCGTTTTGAGGTGGTTTTAATTCCCTGCAAAAAAAATGCAGTCGGTGTATTCTACAGTCCCAGCCGACTGGGCTGGAATTAATTAAGGGTAGTGGTGAAGAATTACTCAATGTATGTCTAAAAAACAAAAACAAAAAAAAAAAAAAAAAACAACAACAAACACTCACACACGCACGCACACACTTGTCTGCAAGAGATTTCAACATCGGCGGGGAGATTATCGAGATCAATATGGCCGCCTTTTAAGTTGGACTGTTTTTGTTTTGTTTTTTCAGTGCATAAAAATTTTATAAACGAAAGACGATCGTTGAAATTCATTCCTACCTGGATTGTAAATGTAAGTCTTACACATTTTTATATGATTTGCTTTATTATTACTGCGGCAATTCATCTGTTTTTAGCCAAATGAGTATTTTGTCAAAATAGAATATCAATCTATAAATAAATGAAAGAGGTTCGATTAAAACAAGTGGAACTCCTCCAATAGTTTATAATATTGATTCCGAATAACAAACACTATTGTTTATTCTATGATAATCCTAAGTTATATGCTGTGACATTAATTTCTCCGGGTGCTGCTTCAGAAAATATGCGAAAATTAAATTATATTCTGTAACAAACACACTAAAAAATACAGTATATATATAAGCTTTAAGTTGGCTGACCGTAGTCAAGGGCGACCCGAAAGCTCCTTTTTCAATAGCTACTCCACCAAGGTGTAGGGGGGGGGGTACTACTCCTTTCTCTAGATTGATCCACTTGTCCTTTATCCGTACCTCATGATGCTGAATGTTAAGCAAGGAAGTATCATATACCACATTTTGAGTCTTTGGTATGATTCGACCTGGGATTGAACCCCGATCTCCCAAGCCATTGGCGAAGACTATATATATATATATGTATAAAATTATATCCCTATATATATATATATATATATATATATATATATATATATATATTAAAGCTACAAATATATCTCTTATTGTTGATTATTCCTGGCTAGAAAGTATGCTGTCTTTCCACAATGTCTATAGACGACCCACCACTAGTTATATATCATGATAATCACAGTTGTAGTTGAAGTAGTGGTAATTACTAAATTCTCAACTTCTTTCACCAGTCCTCTTTAAACAGGAGAGACATGTCTTATCGGACTTTTTCTACCGACTGGTTGGGAGAGAGAGTATGATGGTAGGTTGTAACGAATTGCCTTCTGAGTCGTTGCTTACAAGCAGCGTATTTCTGGCCTTGTAAAATTAACACATTAATTCGAGTAACCGCTATCGAAATTAACATTCGCCCGTCTAATTAACTTGCAAAACTACCTCGATATTTATTGTAGGTTTTTTTTAAAGAAAAACTGCAAATATGACACGAGACCGAAAACTGGAAGTGGAGAAGCTGATAATCACTATATTAACTCTTAATTTAACTAGTTCCATTCACTGACCCAATACTTGCTTTTATAATCCATTCTCCACAACACAATTATTTGAAAAACACTTTCACATTACGGTTACCAAAACAAGTCAAACGCTTTAGGAATTTCTGACCTCAATCTATATTTACATAAGTGTGAATGAAAAGGAGACAATATAAAATTTAATTTTTGCCTTTTGTTCCCATATTTTATTCTATATTTATATCGCAAAAATATTTTGTACAAATACAAAAAAATTCCCAACGAAAAATGAGAAGAATACAATAAATGGCAGTTAGTATTGCTCCTCCTACCGTCACAAGTTAATATCGGCATAAAAGCTAGTTCGCCGGTCGAAAAACAATGCCGGTGGGGTCGGGGGTAAAAAAAAAAAAAAACCCCAAAAAACCTCCCCTGCACCTCCGGAGAACTCGAATCTCTGTAATCTAAATCGTAATTGGAAGAGATGAAAAAAAAAAGGAAACTAAAAAAAAATAAATAAATAAACGGGTCACTTAGCTAAGTTAAACCAATTTCTATAAAAGCAAGATAGAAAAAAACGTTAGTCTAACTTACCTGGGTTGGGTCTCATTAGGTGCCCCATTCATTTGGCCTTGTGCCACATCTAAGCAAAACGCTTATTAAATTACTACCTGGGCAGGGTTGCCAATGCCTTTCAACGTACGTAAAATTCTTTTACCCAGCAACTTTTAAGAAGAAATCAAGTTCGGCAGCTACCACGCGACACATGCGCGCGGCATTTACCCACTTTTTGCCAAATCCCAAAGAAGAGAAAAAAAAAAACTTGCTCCCGTTAAATTCTTTCTGACGCGTCGTCCAAATCACGACACTCAAAATGCCGAGCAAACAGAGAAACATATAGTGTTCCGACCTGTTCATCGACGGGACCACGTTTCTGCACACAGAACTGGTTTCCAGGACAAAAAAAAAAAAATTTTCCATTCAGGACGCAAACCCTGTAGCCCTCAAAAAGCTTGAACAGCAGCTGCATGACCGGGCAGTGAAAGAAGGCGTACAAAATCGACTCCTCCATATCACCGCATCGGATGCACCCGGGCGAAATTGCCAGACGCGCTAAAAACAGTCTCTTACCGACCCAGAGAGCGTTCCAGATAACCTGCCAGGTAAAGGAGGCCTCATTATTGAGACACCTCATGCCGTAGGTCTAAGGACTCAATAAGCGACCTTCTGTTTTCGTCACACCGAGCTCGTCGATCAAGTCATCTCCCGCATTCCCTCCCCCCCCCCACTGACTAATATTCGATACAAGGTCTTACTCGACAATGGTTGGCCGTTAGAGAGACCAGTCTGCAACCGATAGTGAACTTTCAGAGCATGCAGATGCTTGCGATAGAAAGAGCACTCGTTTCTGAGCAAGCGACGGATCTCCCTATCACTTGATAGCACACTTCCCAACGACGAGAAGGATTTCTCGCGTCTTCCTTCAAAAAGGCCCCAGTCTCGTTATCTTATGAACACATCCGGCCTAGGTAACTGAGGCGTAAAGTATGGCTTCGTGTCTCTATGTTCAGCACTCCTAGGCCACCCTCGGATGGATGAAGCTGACAGATATCCCGGCACACCAAAGAAGCCCATTTGTTCTAGATAAATAGGCACAGAACTCTTTCCAAATTGAATAAGACAGTGCACGGGAAAGCAAGTACTGAAAGACGTTAAAGGACCAGGAGTAGATGTACGAGCCGCACACCTCAGCTCGGCCCTTTAAGGAGAACCTCCTTCATAACCAGAAGTCTGTAGCAGTCACGACCTTTTCCAATACCTCCTACCAAATCTTTTCTATCAAGAGATCGGGACTGAAAAAAAAGTCAAGTGTCTTATACGGCTTGTCCGTCCAACTGAAGTGGCTGGAAAGAGTGCAACCCCTTCACGAACCCAACTGCAAACTCACCGACTTTTCGCGGTTAATTTTGGCCCCTGTCACCTTTCGATTTCTTTACTCACCTCAACTACCTCGGCACTGTTCGTTACAAGCAAGTTGACGTCACAGAGCCACCAGGTAATGTGAGGCTGCGTAGGAACTAGTTTGCCCTCAACTTGCACAGAAAAGGCCCCAGCGCAAGCAGGTACAGCATATGCGAGAGCGGACAACCTGGACGAATCGATCGAGACAAAGTGCAGGGTTTCGATCTAACTCCGTTCACGACTCCAGAGGATGCATAAAGAAGTCGAATCCAACTGCGAAAATGAAGGCCGAATCCGGCCGCAGACAAGACGAAGGCCTCGGACTGATCTAAATTGATCAGCACGACACGTTACCGTCGACTTTTTGTATGATGGTACGAACCAAGTGAAGACTGGCCTGGATAGTCCGACCTTTCAAAACACAACACTGTTCGGGCCCTATTAGACCTGGCAGGGCTGTCTGCAGGCGGCCTGCTAAGATTTTTGCCAACATTTTCAAGCCAGTATTTATTATCGTTAAAGAACGGAAGTTACTCATCCCAACCCCACCATATTTGTCTTTACATCGTAACTTCACTATGAAGCGTTGGGGAATTGTCCCCTACTTCATCTAGTTGTTATAGATCGTAACCAGCAAGGGCACAAACAAGCGAGACAGTCTCAAGTTCACCTCGTAGGGCAGACCATCGATCTTGGGGGCTTGTCTATACCCATATTTACCGACCCCTCCGCTCGGACAGGATATGACACAAGGTCAATTTTTAAGCGAAGTTTAACAGGTTTTAACAGAGTTTTCCTTCTCCTAGACTAGTTGCCTCACCAAGGCTGAAGAACCTAGTCTGTCCTACTATTTACCCATAGCTGGAGGGAGAATAATTGGATTCATGCCTTTCTCAAGGGTATTAGTGCTACGTGAAAATGCAATCAGTCTCGTCCAGGATTTGAACTCGTGTCGCCGTGTCCATTTCCTACGACGATAACCATTACACCACGGGCTTGTCTATACCGATCGTTTTCAACGCCTACCGAATTTTATCCGTTATGCAACCCTCACACCTAGTGGCTTCCGTCACCGTAAGTATCTCAGTATCCGGTGGAAATGTTAGCTTATACAGGAAGAGGTGAATTGAAATATGTTGTATTTTGGCCTTTGACCTGGCCAAAAATTCCATTCCAAGGTGATGCACCGGAAGGAAGGGACACATTCTAATGGCAGTTAGGAGAGGAAATCGCGTGGGCGGAAATTGGCTGATGAAATGGGACGAGGTAAAAAAATTCCCATGGTACACTCATAGACTGATGCACCGGAAGAGAGTGACCTCTGAACTGCATGACAGTTATTTCCGCTGGATGACGATCAATCATGCCATTCCAAAGATCGAGTAGGCGATCGAGTGGACGTTGGACTATTATATAACTCAGTCAAGACAGTTGCAGTTACAGTTGGGGACGGAGTTATAGACGAGGTGTGGTAGGGAAAGCCACACCCGGCCGAGGGGGCCCTCAGGAACCCCGATGGAGTTTGGGGACCAGAGAAGTTGCTGATAAGATGCAGTAAAGAAAGCCAGCACCCAGCAGAGTGGACCCCAGGGCCTCCGGTTGAGCATCAGGAGAACGAGAAAGACACAACGTTGACGGCCATAAGAGTGGGGGTCAAAATATTACAGTTATGTTCGGTCTCTAAATCCCTCTCACACGCAAACCTTGAGTAACCCTTTTCGAACCCTGGCAATAAAGTGAGAGGTACATATATTTATAAAGAAGTCTTCCTGCGTCTTTATTATTGTGTCGTTATGATGCTGTAGATGACGATATAACAAATAGAGATCCTCCCAACAACCTGATTTGCAAACTTTTCATCATCTATGAAATGGGCGAGGAGGCCAAGGGCCTGGTTGGCTTCTTTAAGCATGCCCATGATACACCCTCGATCCCCGGACTCGTCCACACTACTGAGATAATCCGCGAACCTGGAAAGTTTTAAGGATTCTCCACATATTTGCCGTTTACTTGCTTAAAGCTGTGGAAGGTCCTCAAGTCTTTCTGTTGCGGCTGGACATTTTTTAGCCGCTCCTAGACACTCTCGACCATTCTACAAACGTCCTCCCCCACTTTGTACTGAGGACGGTCTTTCTTTTTTTTTTTTTTTTTTGCTTCGGGATCTCATCCTCATTGACGAGCCCTGCTGCCATTTTTGAGGGTTGCAAACATGGATCGAGTTGGAGGAGCTGCTGGTGCTGATTTGGCAGGAGATACTGTTGTGCTTTGAAATGGAGATGGCGAAGCTAGTACCGGCAACGGGGGAGGATGAGCCCCTTTCTTTGATTTAAAGACCGTCCAGTTCGGCAGTGACATCTTCCGGTCATGTGGTATGGTCGGTGACCTAATTGTCCGTGGCCTGGAGGAAGACGGGGTAGACCGAAAAGTCACTGTGATGAGAGTGAATTTTTTTTTGCCTCGTCCGGCCGCTTCTTGATTTTTAAGAGTTGTTTAAATTTATGCCTCTCTGGGCTAAAGCTCCTGCTTTTGGGATGTGATGCTATTGTTCTTGTTTGAGTTGAGATTTTAGGTGTTGTTTTTTATGGTGATGCTAATGTAACAGGCGATGTTTTTGTTGTTGTTTTGGGTGATGGTGGTGATGTTGTAGTAGGAGGTGTTTTTATTGTTGTTTTGGATGGTGGTGAGGATTTAGTGGTTTTGATTGTTGATAATTTCTGTGCATAAGAGCATGAGTTTCCAATCTGTCCGTGTCGGCCTGCGTAACCTTTTGATACTAGGTGCCTGCTGGTTAGACCCTCTTGCCACTCTTTCCTACCGTCAGCCACCCACTCGACGTCTTGGTTTTTTCCGATGCCGTCTGAAGAAGTGGGGAGCTGGATTTTCCCCAACGGGAACGGGCACCGATGTCCTAACTGTTGCCGAGACTACGGGAGCCTCCTTTTGGCCGTTCGCCATGGCAAGTAACAAGGAATTCTGCATATGGTCAGGCGTTTTCAACAGGGCCTTCTTCCCTGGGCAAATTGCGGATAGATGAACGGTCTATACGCAATTCCAACAGGCTGTTTTTTTCCGGTGACAATCACTGGCAGCCTGCGCTCTTCCACGTCCAAGCAGCTAGGGATGGAATAAAAGGTTTTTACATCTAACATAATGTCAAACTTCCACTCCCCTCGCATACACGCCGACAATGTCTCCAAATAGCAGCATGTATGCGGCTATATTCTCGTCGAGAATATAGCTAGGCCAACTCGAACACCGCAACCGTGATCCTTTGCAGCCATAAATATTCTGTGCACAGAATATGGTCTTTTGTCTCCTGTGTTTTCCGTGTTAGGGTGACTGCAACCTTAACGGAACGAAACAGCACGTCCCAGGTGTAAGAAGTACCAGCTATAACGGCTAGCACTTTTACACCCTGGTTTGCTAATGATTTTGGCGCATAGTTCTTCATAGATTTGACAATTCTTTTGGTCTTCTTGTCAACCACAAAGACTGACACAGTTCTTTTTTATTGGTCAACTCCGACGAACAAGAGGACGTTTTCCTTTATTTGATCGGAAATTACCCTCTTCAACGGTAACCGCTACTTTCGTAGGGGCACTCTATATATTGGAGGAGTTCCCACTATTTGTCAAGAGAGGTTTTTGTTAGTGATATTTTCTCTTTTCTGTCTTGTCTTTTTTTTTTCTTTTTCTTCAACTTGATTCCCTTTCTTGGGGATCTCAAAAAAGGCTTTTTTGTTCTCCGTCCCACCACCGGACAAGTATGGCACAAGGCCTTTTTTAAGGTGGGTCTGGTCGCAGGGTCGTAGCCCACGCGCGTCCGGCATTGCCAAAAATACCTTCGGTCCCGTCGGCATTCCCCTTATTAGGGGTGCCTCAGTCGCCAGGCAATTAACCCAACCCTCCCGAAGGGAATAAAAGCCTGGGGGGATAGCCTCCTGAGACCGGAGGAAAACTCCAGTGCCGAGGCACATCGGTTGGCCATAAGGTGAAGAAGTTTTAAAACCTCAATTTATGTATGTATATTTTGTTGAATAAAATGTATATAATTTTGTTGTGTGTTTCCTTATTTATTTATCTATTTTTGATATTTTTTTAAAAAGTTGGTTGGTTTCTTGGGTTTTATGGCATATCAACCTTTGTAGGTTATTTAATGCCAAATCCATTTTTATACAAGTAAACAGTTTATAACATGAGGACAGATGATATTACCATTCAAACATAAATGGCAGTTGACGTTGTGGAGTTCTGTTGCCTCTTGTTATATTAAAAGAAATAAAATAAAATAATGAAGGCGTTGATATTGATGGTTTTCAATTTTGTAGTTTCATGACAGCTTGAGAGGAAGTTTTCCCTTGTGCCGTGAGTTGAAGAAGGTAGTGGACATTTGTAAATGGCTGTGGAGGAATTTAGTACTTAGCCAGATGCTTCGGAGTCTCTTTTGGTTTAGGAGGGAGAAATGATTGACCAGGAAATGGTCTAAAGGAAACAGAGGAACAAATGTTGAAGTGTGCTCTCTCGTGATGAAAAGTTCCTGTCTGCTGTTGGAATCGTCCCGGGATAGAGAAAAAAAAATGTTATCTCTGGTGTCGGCTGGTCTTACCTTGCTGGCAGCAAGGAGGAAAGGAAAAGAGAGCTCGAGCATGGTTAGCGCTGCCTTTTATGGTGCCCAGGGAGGTGTGCCCGGGCAGAATAGCATCGGTCATTCTCATTGGATGAAATGTATAATTTCAAAACTCCAACGGCGAAACCAATTCTCGCACTAAATAATGATTTGAAATTCTTTCTGTTACAAGTTCTATTTCAAACAATCCAATTTAGCATAAGTACACGGCTTAATTGCCAAAATCATTTCTATTTCAAGCTATTCAGTTTAGTCAAACAGTTCTAATTCGAACAATTTAGTTTAATATAAGTATAGTTTTTGTTTACACGCAGTTAATATCTAAACAGTTCTATTTCGAACAATTCAGTTTAGCATAAGTACGCAGTTTAACTATCAAAACAGTTCTATTTCAAGTAATTTAGCTTAGCATAGTTTAGTTCTATTTGACCTATAGATAGGACCCTATCAAGGGCTACCATACTGGGCTAGAGTGGACCTGAGAGCGATGGCAATGAAGGGGTGCTCTGCATTCCCCAAAGCTCCAGTATTACTGGAACATCACCATCAGATTGTTTTGTATCATATCTAGGACACTCGTTGGTATTTGTGTGTGTTGCGGGGGTCTTACACATCTGCAGAGAATCAATCGGTGTATTCTACAGCCCCAGCCGACTGGCCAATTCTTTTTAAACCGGCAAAAGCAGGTACGCTAGTCCGGGGAGAACTTTAGCAAAATGTCAAATGAAAATAACTCCAGGTAAAAATAGTAAATATCTAATATGTACCTGAAACAAAGAACTAGAAATCAAAACGAACGCTAGCAAAATGACCACCCCACTGATGGCGCGAATCGGGTCGGACATGTCTTGTCTCTGGCGGTGGTTGGTCAAGGCTACCTGACGTAGGAGCCGGGGAAGCCCAACATTCACATCACGCATTCGAGACTGACATTCTCCTCGAATCTCAAGGGGCCGTCTCTCCCCCACTGTAACCTTCTTCGGAGTGGTTAGGTTTATCGTCTGGTGCCTGAGGCGTCCCTTTTTTGGGAAATGCCAACGGGGTCCGAAGCATTTTGAGCAATGCTGCCCGTGTCTGAGCTACAGCCCTGCGCTTAGACTCACTTTTAAAAAGGCCTTGTGCCGCACTAATGCGTCTGTTGGGGCGCTTGACAGATACTGCCATGCAAGAGCATGGTTTCTATCCGGGCAAGTGAAAAATGACTCCAGTCTGCGATTCTGTCAAGGAACAGTTAATCCACATTGTTATTTTACTTTTTCTCAGCAAATACGCATTCTTCAGTTTTTGTATTCTTTCTATCTATGACTTGTTTATGGGACAATAAGAGTATATTTCTAGCTTGTTAGGACATATTTGTGTATTCTAGAGCGTTCGCCAATGGTCCGGGAGACTGGGGTTCAGTCCCAGGTCGCTTCAGACTTTAAAAATGGTACTTGATACCTCCTTGCTTAACTCTCAGCAATATAAGGTACGTATCAAGGGTAAAGTGGAGCAATCCAGGGAAAGGAGTAGCGCCCTCTCCTACACGTCGGTGTAGTAGCTATTGAAAAGGGAGCCTTCAGGTCGCCAACTTTACTTTATTTGTTATATATTATATTGTGTATATATGAAAGGTTAAATGTACAAAGCGTTTGTTTTGTTTCATTCTGTTGTGTTTAGTGTTAGTATATCACGAATATCTAAATGTTAATATTGATTCTTAGAGAGTAAGAACTTAACTAAATTTTTTCCTTAGCACCAAGCATACCAAGACGACTACTGACGTTTTCATACGTATTTTAAAGATAATTCCCTGGAATGTATGTGTCTGGTAAAAAACGTTACGGAACTAATTCTTCTTAAACACCGGCCATTTCCGTTGTTTTCTGCAAGCAAACGAAGCGGCAATCATTTTGATTAATCAACTACGTTTATTCAATTATCTCTCATTTTTCTTTTGATTTTTCTTAGAAAGACTGTATATATTTAGGTATATGCACACACACACACACAAACACAGACACACTTTTTAGTACAGCAGTTGATAATTTAATGAGAGAAAATTTATTGCTATAGTTCCATTATTTACATTCGTTTATCGACTAAGAAAAAAAAGCACTATTTAAAAAAAAAAAAAAAAAAAAAAAAAAGGAAAAGAAAAGAAACAAACGGAAAAAAAGGTAGGTATATATATATTTTTTTTTTCATAAAATGTTATAGTATTTATGAAATTAATTATGAATCGTCGTGACAAATGAAAATCATTGCTATATTCATTATTAAGTTGAGTCTCCGTGGCATAATGACTAACAAGTTGAACTACAACGTCGTCTTAATGGAGTTTAAAATCCAATTGTGCTATTACGTTTTTTTTTCTAACTACTACCCTTGAAAAAAAAAGCATGAACCTTCTTATCCTCTCGGCTATGGATCAAATAGTATCTTTATTCTTCTTCTTCAAAGGTTTGTTTGGCATTAAAATAACCTACGAAGATTTATATACTATTAAACAAAAAAAAAAAAAAAAAAAAAACGAAATGTACTATTAAACAAAGAAATGAAAAACGCCACCAAACTTGGTGGTATTAAGAACAAACAATCCACAAACATATCCGAATATTAAAAAATATGTCCTTAGTTTTCACTGAACAAGCACTATCTGGAAGTTGTTTTTTTTTTTATCCCAGTCGGTTGGGGCTGTAGACATCTCTGCAGAGGAGTAAGATCCCCCACCCAGCGGGGGTGTCAAACGAGTGTCCTAGTATGACACTAAATTCTCTGATGGTGAGGCTCCAGTCCTTGAGATTTGAGGAATGTAGAGTAACCCTTCATTGCCATTGCTCCCAGGTTCACTCTGACCCGGAGTGGTAGCACCTGATAGGGTCCTATTTATGGGTCAAATAGAACTGTATAAGAATTTAACTGTTTGCAAACAAATGACCATCGTTCTATTGAATTCATAGTATTAAATAACAATGATTAAAACCGTTTATTTATTTGCAAAAATTGAATTCATAGTATTACATACCAATACACGGAACTATTTAACTGTGGGGAAATGAAGGAATAGTGTTAAATAGTAATACTTAAAACCATCTGTGTGTAAAAAAATAAAATATTATTACAAACTTTTTTTTTTCAAATCATATATTTTTTTATATAATATATGTATAAAGAGGATTTGGCATTAAATAACCTATAATGGTTGGTATGCCATAAAACCCAACCAAACCAAATCATATATATTTAATATATATGTATAAAGAGGATTTGGCATTAAATAACCTACAATGGTTGATATGCCATAAAACCCAACCAAACCAAATCATAAATATATATAATATATATGTATAAAGAGGATTTGGTATTAAATAACCTACAATGGTTGATATGCCATAAAACCCAACCAAACCAAATCCTATATATTTAATATATATGTATAAAGAGGATTTGGCATCAAATAACCTACAATGGTTGATATGCCATAAAATACGAGCCCAAAGTCTTCCTTGACAAGTATACATAATATAGCAGTATAGTGTGACCATTCTCTGGCAGAGTAAGAGACAATGTCTCAAAGAACAGAAGCAAAACAAATCAAATTGTTTTCTGATACTGTCATGTGATGATACCACACGTGACCTCTAAGGAACACCCATTCTCTAAGGGAGATAAATTAGTTATCCTAACGCTTGGATTGATAAATCCTGACGAGTAACAATCCGTCTTTTTTGTTTGTTTTATTATCATTTCCCTGATTTAAGCAGTTACAATGGTTATTTATTATCTCCTAACACTATTATTGATATTTGAAATGGGAGTAGTTTTCACCTAAAGAATAAAAAAGTGCAAATTATTACTATTATTTTTTGTTTACAAATGCTATTACTTTTCACAAATATCTTCATTTCTATCGGGTACGGAAAGAAGAGGTGGGGGTGGATGTTATGCCTCCTCAGCAACAAAAAGAACATGTGGAATCAATTTCTTCTTAAGGTTTTGCAAATTTCAATGATTTTCAGTCCAGGCTTGATATAATTTTTCATATACAGTTGTCTGCAGTACGAATCTCTTGGTAAATATTCCTTTTCCTTCCTCAACAATCTTCTCCAGCAGTCCTGCACCCAAGCTCGTCTCTTGTCATGCGTTGCCAAGACTCAAAACACTTTCAGTATTTGTTCTCTGTCCCACCACCATATACAGTTGTCTGCAGTACGAATCTCTTGGTAAATATTCCTTTTCCTTCCTCAACAATCTTCTCCAGCAGTCCTGCACCCAAGCTCGTCTCTTGTCATGCGTTGCCAAGACTCAAAACACTTTCAGTATTTGTTCTCTGTCCCACCACCATATACAGTTGTCTGCAGTACGAATCTCTTGGTAAATATTCCTTTTCCTTCCTCAACAATCTTCTCCAGCAGTCCTGCACCCAAGCTCGTCTCTTGTCATGCGTTGCCAAGACTCAAAACACTTTCAGTATTTGTTCTCTGTCCCACCACCGGATAAGTATGGCACAAGGCCTTTTTTAATGTGGGTCCGGTTGTAGGACCGTAGCCTACGCGCATCCGGCATTGCCAAAAATACCTTCGGCCTCGTTGGCATCTCCCTTATTAGGGGCGCCTCAGGCATCATTGTTTTCATCTTTGTATCACACAAAAGTTTTTTTATCTGGTCTCTAGGGTTCACCCAGTGTTTGTACTGATTAAGTTGATCACGTAGTCCGAGAGGGCCTTCCTCCTATCAGATGATTGCCCAGTCAGCTGGGGCTGTAGAATACACCAACTGCACCTCTGCAGAAGGGTAAGACCCCTCCCCCTCCCAACGAGTGTCCTAGATATGACACCAAGCAATCTGATGGTGAGGTTCCAGTGATGTTGGAGTTTTGGGGAATGCGGAGTACCCTTTCATTGCCATCGCTCCCAGGTCCACTCTGGCCCCAGCGTGGTAGCACCTGATAGGGCCCTATTTATGGGCTAAATAGAACTAACAGCATATTTATGCTAAACTGAATTGTTTGAAATAGAAATGTTTTTGACAATCAAACCATACTTACATTTGAACTGCATGTTTATGCTTAACTGAATTATTTGAAATAGAACTGTTTTTCAACATTAAAACTGTATTTACACTTAACTGAATTGTTACATATAACTGCTTGAATAGTTTGAAATAGAAATGTTTTTGACAATTAAACTGTGTACTTATGCTAAACTGAATTGTTTTAAATAGAACAGATTATTTACATAAAAATGGATTTGGTGTTAAATAACCTACAAAGGTTGATATGCCATAAAACCCTACAAACCAAACCCAACCATCCTATCAGATGATACCTGCTTAATGGGTCTAAGTTCATCACTTGGCACCCGAGGCACCCCAAGATGGGGGATGCCGAGAAGATCAAGCATTTTAGTGACAGTTACACGAGTCTCTATTTGATCATGCTCCCTTCAAATTAAAATGACTTTACATCAAATATGACTTGGTGGGAATGTGGATCAATCCTTCAAGCAAGTGTTTATAGAAATGTAAAAGTAAAATTGACAACTGTTGCCAAGGGTGACCCAAAGGCTCCCTTTTTATTAGCTATTACACTGAGGTGTAAGGGAGGGGGATACTCCTTTCCCAGGATTGCTCCGCTTACCTTTGATCCATACCTTTTATTGCTGAGAGTTAAGTAAGGAGGTATAAAGAACCATTTTTTGAGTCTTTGGTATGACTCGAACTGGGATTGAACCCTGGTCTCCCGGGCCATTGGCAAGTACTCTACCCACTAGTCCAATGGACCAAGAGACCAGGGGTTCAATCTCGGGTTGAGTTATATCAAACACTGGTACTTGATTACTCCCTGCTTAACCCTCATCATTATAAGATGCATATCAAGGGTAATTCAGGGAAAGATGTAGTGCCCTCCTCTACACTGTGGTGTTGTAGCTATTGGAAAGGGAGCCTTCTGGTCACCCTCTACTACAGTTGCCATCTTTACTTATAGATATGTCAGAAGACAAAAATAATTGCCTTTCCTTGAATTGTGGATGTGGATTCCATTAGCTATGCGAGAATTTAGCTCTTTTAAACTTTCTCTTTCTGCCTCCATTCTTCTAATAAATAAAATCGACCTTTTTCAGTTCTTCTCACCACTTTTAATCTATGAGTTGAGCAGAATAGAGACATTTATCTCCAACCTTGGCGTGGAACTTTATTTCACCTTGCTTTGAAAACCAACTCAGACGTTTGTGTACCTCTTCTTACTTGCTGCTCTTTTATATAATGACGTATACATTTTATCTGGGGGTGTCCTCGTGGTGTAATGGTTAAAGCGATTGGCTGCGGAATCGTAGTACGCGAGTTCGTACTCCTGTCGCGCTATTACTTCACTTTCGGGCAAATACCTTTGGAAAAAGGTATGAACCCCCTTATCCTCCCAGCTATGGGTTAAATAGTACCACTACTGTTCTTCTAGGAGAATGACTTTGGCATTAAATAACCTAAAAAGAGTTGATATGCCATTAAACAAAGACACCACCACCACATTTTATCTATTTGGGACATGTGTGTTATTGCAACACTTGTGTTATTTATAGATGTAACCATTAAATGTTAAATTGAGTTTATCTCATCTTTCCTTTCAGTTAATTCAGTGATAGTGTATCAATTGATAAACTAATGATAATATTGAAACTTAAATCCTGTGATACTGTGTCACTAGATACCCTGATGCTAATATTGGAATCTGGTGGGAAAGAAATGACTAAATATCCTTTCTATCAGCAAACAGAGGTCGAGAATGTCACATCCTACATAGACCTCAACAGACATGCCCATGCTCTAAGAGGGGACAATTGCAGTCCCCTGTTTGCTGGCATGAATACATACAAGTTGTTTTTTTCCGTTTTACTGTTTTATCCATATTTACCAACCCTTCTGCTCGGGCAGGATATGACACAAGGTCAATTTTTTAAGCGAAGTTTAACAGGTTTGAATTCAGAGTTTTCCTTCTCCTAGACTAGTTGCCTCACCAAGGCTGAAGAACCCAGTCTGCCCTACTATTTACCCATAGCTGGAGGGAGAATAATTGGATTCATACCTTTCCCAAGGGTATTAGTGCTATGTGAAATGCAATCAGTCTCATCCAGGATTTAAACTCATGTCGCCGTGTCCATTTCCTACGACAATGACCATTACACCATTGGCTTGTCTATACCGATCGTTTTCAACACCTGCCGAATTTTCTCCGTTATACAACCCTCACACCTAGTGGCTTCTGTCACCGTAAATGTCTCAGTATCCCACAAAAATGTTAGCTTACAAACCCTATACAGGGAGGGGTAAATTGAAATAGGGGTCCTCCCAACAACCTGATTTGCAAACTTTTCATCATCTATGAAATGGGTGATGAGGCCGAGAGCCTGGTTGGCTTCTTCAAGCATGCTCATGATACACCCTCAAACCCAGACTCGTCCCCACTACTACGACGATAACCATTACACCACGGGCACCATGAAAACTTATTGGCTGCCACTGCTGCTGCAAAAAGTACAAAACTTTTTATACGTCTCTTCTTCCTTTTTTTCTTGCCAAACAAAGAGAAACTACTTCACTGATTTAAGTTGTTACAATGATTATTTATTATCTCCCTTCCCTATGATCGATTGTTAGTAGATATTTGAAATTGGACTATTTTTTACCTAAAATAAAAAATACTTTTTATAACAATTATTTTTTTGTTTACAAATAAACAACTTATGATATTACTTTTCACAAATATCTTCATTTTTATTTAATTCACGCCAATCTCTTTCTTTCTTAATTCAAGAGCAATTTTGTTAAGGGTTTATCAGAGATGATTTTCTTTTTTGTAATCAGAGTATTAATTAGTCAATGATGGATTCATTTTAGAAAAGGAAAATAATTAGTACAGTTTAAGTAGTATGAATTCATTCTGGTTGTTGCGATAGAAAATTGGGAGAAAAAAAGACTTAATCAGATATATATAAGTAAGTTGGTGACCTTTGTTAAGGGTGACCCGAAGGCTCCCTTTTTAATAGCTACAACACCAAGGTTTAGGGGAGGGCGCTACTCCTTTCCCTGGATTACTCCACTTTACCTTTGATCCATACCTTATAATGCAAGTTAGCATCAAGTACCATTTTTTGAGTTTTTGGTATGACTCGACCTGGGATTGAACCCAGGTCTCCCAGGCCATAGAGATATATAAAATAACAATTAAGATGAAAACAATAGTCTGAAAACCCTTAATGATAAAAATTTCCATTAACAGTTGTTTTACGAATTAATCTTTTGACATATCTTATAATAAATAAATTTGAAAAATAAATTCCTTTGTAATCTAAGAAAAACTTTTTTGTCTTATATTTGTAAATAAAAAATCAAATGCATCAAAATATGGTTTTGTGTAACCGACTGTTTTTGCCAGTGACAAACAAGAATCCACTTATTGAGCTAGTCAGACCAGTCATCTGGGGCTACAATAGCAGAGATTAAATCTTCCCACTAATAACCCCTAATTTCATTTTATTTTACCTGTTCATTGGCCTAGTGGGTAGAGTGTTCGCCAATGGTCCAGGAGACCTGGCTTCAATCCTAGGTCGTGTCATACCAAAGACTTTAAAAATGGTACTAGATACCTCCTCGCTTAATACTCAGCAATATAAAGTACGTATTGAGGGTAAAGTGGAGCAATCCAGGGAAACGAGTTGTGCCCTCCCCTACACCTCGTCATAGTAGCTATTGAAAAGGGAGCCTTCTGGTTGCCCTCGACTACGGTCGCTAACTTTACATATAACCAACCTAATTTTTTGAATTTATTAAATATTTATTAAATAACTACGGACAGTTTTATTAAAACCTAATGATCAATTGATTTTTAATATATTTTTAAAAGATAAGTTTTCCTTAATTTTAAAACATGAATTATTACTGTTATTTTATGTTTACACACACACACACACATACACACTCATATATTTATAAAGTAAGTAAAGTTGGCGACCATAGTCAAGTGTGACCTGAAGGCTCCCCTTTCAATAGCTACTACACCAAGGTGTAGAGGAGGGCGCTACTCCATTCCCTGGATTGTTCCACTTTACCCTTGATCCCTACCTTATAATAATGAGTGTTAAGCGAGGCGACATCAAGTACCATTTTTTTTAGTCTTTGGTATGACTTGACCTGGGATTGAACCTTGGTATCTCGGACCATTGGCCAAACCAGCTCATTGGCCTAGTGAGTAGAGTGTTCGCCAATGGTGCGGGAGACCGGGGTTCAATCCCAGGTCAAGTCATACCAAAGACTTTGAAAATGGTACTTGATACCTCCTTGCTTAACTCAGCAATATAAGGTACGTAACAAGGGTAAAGTGGAGCAATCCAGGGAAAGGAGTAGCGCCCTCCCCTACACCTCGGTGTAGTAGCTATTGAAAAGAGAGCCTTCTGGTTGCCCTCGACTACGGTCGCCAACATATATTTATACTTAACATTAAAAATTGCCCAGTCAACTAGAGCTGTAGAATACACCAATTGTACCTCTGCAGAGTGGGTAAGAACCCCCCCCAATGAGAGTCCTAGATATAACACTAAACAATCTGTTGGTGAGGTTGCAGTAATGCTGAAACTTTGGGGAATGTGGAGCACCCCTTCATTGCCATCACTCCCAGGTCCACTCTGGCCTGGAGTGGTAGCACCTGATAGGGGCCCTATCTATAGGTTAAATAGTATTAAACTGCATACTTATGCTTAACTGAATTGTTTAAATTATAACTGTTTGACTAAACTGAATAGCTTGAAATAGAAATGTTTTTGACAATTAAACTGTGTACTTATGCTAAACTGTTTGAAATGGAACTGTTTTTGACATTGAAACTGTACTTACACTAAACTGAATAGTTTAATATAGAACTGTTTTGACATTTCATCTGCATACTTAGGCTACTTACACTAAACTGAATAGTTTGATATAGAACTGTTTTGACATAACTGTATGTAAACAAAATATGTATTTATACTAAACTGATTTAGCTCTGTTTGAATAAACTGAATAGTTTGAAATAGAAATGTTTTCGACAATTAAACTGTGTTTTCATGCTAAACTGAATTGTTTCGAATAGAACTGATTATTTGCATAAAAATGGATTTGTTGTTGATTAACCTCCAAAGGTTGATATGTCATAAAACCCAACCAACCATTACCATTAAAAAATGACTAACTTTTATATTTAATTTAGTTGTATTATACTTTACAATTAATTCATAGTAATTTAATCTGAATAAATATTATTAACATTTTTTTATCTTGTTTTATTTAAAATCCATTCAATTTTTTAAATACTGCCTTTTCACCATTTTTATATATATATATATATATATATATATATATATATATATATATATATATATGTTTGTGCCGTACAATTTTTTCTCATTTTTTGAATTACAAATATATTCCTGTTTATTTATTACAATAAAATATAAATATTTAAATTTGAAAACATTCCTAAAAAGATAACACAAGAAATGAAAAGTACATTATATAAAACTGTGAAATCTCTTTAAACACTTGAAAAGATCAATCTTTATTCTAAAAAAAGTCTCCCCCACTTCCAACTTCACAGGAAAAAAATTAAACAATAAACATAAAAGAAATTTTTAGCAAATATATTTGAAAAAAAAATCAAATTTTTGGTGTTTTACTGAAAAGAAAAAAGATATAACAGAAAAAAAATGATTATATGAAAAGTAAATTGCTTCATCTATGTATCTAGATGACCTAATTACATATTCTTCTGTGTATTTTAAAATTGTCCCTGTTTAAAATGCCATAAGGTTAACCCAAAGGTGATCTCACTATCTCTCAGGTCTTATTTTACACAAGTTCATCACTATGAAATTATTTTTAGAAAAAAAGAATCAGTTTAGATTCTCCTGAGATTTATCTATTAGAAAATATAAAAACACAAATTTGTCAGTCCCAGATAAATTGCAAGGAGTTGCCCTTGCATAATGGCTAAAGTGCTGGACTTCAGTTTCAAAGTGAGACATGCTGTTAAATTCACGTTCAGACTAATATCCTTGTCAAAGGTGTGAAATCCCTTATCCTCTGATTTATAAGCTAAATGGTATCACTGCTGTTCTTCTATAAGGATGCCTTTTGCATTAAATAACCCATGAAGGTTGATATGCCATTTAAACAGAGAAACCAACCCAAGATAAATCAAGAGTTTATAAATTTAAACAAATGGAGTGTAGCGAAAATAATGATTTGCCACGGAATCCAAAACGGGCGGGAACGTGTTTTGCATGCGAAGCGAGAAAATATTCCTGAGGGTGTAGTGTATCTGAAAGGCAGAATCTGCATTAGTGAAGTGTACCAGCAAGGCGGTATGAGTTACATCCCTTAGACTATATTGTCTAAGTCTCGGACGGATGACAGAAGAAAAAAAAGGGAATGCAGAGAGAGTGAACATGTCGAGTGAAAAAGACAGGACAGCGGAGGAAAAAAAGCTGAAGAAGAAAGAAGGACTGTTTACTAAGAAGTTGATTTCCCGTGCTTTTCTTGTTGTGTATTACATTTATCCAAAAAAAAAAAAAACAATTTAAACTTACATTGAAATTGTTGTTTGAGAATATTTCCACTGACATTTTTCACATATATCTGATAATCAATATGGAAGATTTTACAAAAGAAATTCACGTATAAGAAAGTATCTCAGATTTATGAATAAGATACTGAATTTATATTAGCCTATTGAAGTATGGTATTATATAATCTACATAATTTCTTGAATTTATTAAAGATTTTATTCAATCAATTTCAATATAAAAAAAATATGTTTTATATTTCAGATTTGTAAATAAAATATTGAATTCATATTTGCCTATTGAAGTATAGTATTATATAATCTACATAATTTCTTGAATAATTATATCATCTTTTAAACTTAATCTTTTTTTTTTCTTTACAGATTTTCGTCTTAATAAAATTGAAGAGAAAGCATATTTTTTGGAAGCATTTAGTTCTTCCTTTTCATGAAAGTCAAATCTGTTGATAAATATACAGATACACACAGGAGAGAAACCATATTTTTATGAAGTGTGTGGCTCTTTCTTTTCTGATGTCAAATTTCAACCAAAATATGCAAAATCTACATACTGCAGGAAAACCATATTCTTGTGAAATGTGTGATTCTTCCTTTTCTAATAAGTCAAATTTGCTGCAACATATGCGAATACACACAGGAGAGAAGCGATATTACTGTGAAACATGTGATGCCTCCTTTTCCCAAAAGTCAAGTCTGCTACAACATAGGCGGACCCATACTGGAGAAAAGCCATATTTATGTGAAGTGTGTTACTCTTCATTTTCACAGAAGTCAAGTTTACTTCAACATATCCGAATACATACTGGGGAGAAACCATATTCATGTGAAGAATGTGATGCTTCATTTTCACAGAAATCAAGTTTGCAGCATCACATGCGTACACACACTGGAGAGAAACCATATTCTTGTGAAGTGTGTGATGTTTGCTTTTCACAGAAGTCAAGCTTGTTACAACATATGCAAACACACACTGGAGAGAAACCATTTTCTTGTGATGTGTGTGATTCTGCCTTTTCGCGAAAGTCAACTTTGCTTCGACATATGCGAACACACACAGGAGAGAAGCCATATTTTTGTGAAATATGTTCCTCTTCATTTTCACTTAAGTCAAGTTTGCTGGGACATATGCGAACACATACTGGAGAGAAGCCATATTCTTGTGAAGTGTGTAACTCGTGTTTTTCTGATAAGTCAAATTTAAGCCGACATATGCAAACCCATATTTTATAAAAGGCATATTTTTGGGATGCAACTGATTTTTTCCATTTTATAGAAGTTACGCTTGATAGAACATAGGCAAACATATATTAAAGAGAAACCATATTCGTTTGAGTAAGTGGTTCTTTTTTTATATAATTCACCTTGGTGCTAATATATTCAAACATACATTGAAAAAAGACATATTCTTGTGAAGGTTATGCTTCTTCTTTTGGACTGAGAAGTTTTTTTTAAAACATATTCAATCATACACTAGAAAGAAATATTCATCTTTCACATGTAGACCTTTTTTCTTTTCTTCGGTGGAACATTATTAGATAGGAATAAAGTAAAGTTGCCGACCGTCGTCGAGGGTGACCTGAAGGCTCCCTTTTCGAGAGCTACTACACCGAGGTGTAGGGGAGGGCGCTACTCCTTTTCCTGGATTTCTCCACTTTACCCTTGATCCTTACCTTATAATGCTGAGTGTTAAGCAAGGTAGCATCAAGTACCCTTTTTTTGAGTCTTTGGTATGACTCGACGTGGGATTGAACCCAGGTCTCCCAGGCCATTGGCGAACACTCTAACCATTATGCCAATACTTAAAGTTGGTGACTGTAATTGAGAGCCACCCAAAAGCTCCCTTTTCAATAGCTACTACACCAAGGAATACCATATAACTGTGTGCAAATTATTTGTATTAGATAGGAATACTCGAAACCATATTACTGTGTGCAAATTATTTGTATTAGATTGGAATACTTGAAACCATATTATTGTGTGCAAACTAATGTTTAAAGAAAAAAAAGTGCTATATAAAAAACATGCCATGGTACATTCAAAATAGAAGTGTGATTATGACCAAATTAGACGTGAAGCCAGTTCATTGGCCTAGTGGGTTGAGTGTTCGCCAATGGTTCAATCCCAGGTCGAGTCATACTCAAGATTATTTTAAAAAATGGTACTTGATACTTCCTTGCTTAACACTCAGTATTATAAGGTACGTATCAAGGGTAAAGTGGAGCAATCCAGGGAAAAAAGTAGCACCCTCCCCTACACCTCGGTGTAGTAGCTATTGAAAAGGGAGCCTTCGAGTCGCCCTCGACTAACAGTCGCCAACTTTACTTTTTACTTACTTTACATTTTACATTAAATAACCCATAAGAAGTTGATGTGCCATTAAACAAATAAATCCATCAAATACTGAAGATAATTTTAGGGAACTAAATAAACTTACTGTCCCCTGATCTTCATTGAAAGCCACGTTTTTTTTGTAACTTTGGCAAAACGTTATGTGCATTCAAAGAAATGATAGCTGTTATAATTTTGATGATTCCTGTGAAGCAAGCAAAGGAAAATTATTCATTAACATATGAAAATAAATCAACATTAACTGATTAATCTAAACAATCTTATTAATTCTTATTTGCAAGGATCTGTCATGAGTGATAATAAATAATGATTGTCTATAAAATAATTTGCCCCCAAAATTCTGATAAACTCTAAAAGATGAATTATTATTAACTTCCATTTTTGTTGATTTTATTATTAATAAAAACTTTAACATAATTTAACAATATTTGTAAATTTATATAATGAAAACAAAGGAAAATTTGAATGACTGCTGGTAAACCTGGTTTTTATAATTTCTTAGAAAATTATTATTCATTTAATAGAAATATCCTTGAAACAGACATGTATCTACTGTTGTCTGTCTTTTATTGTCAGATATTGGAAATTCCTTATATAAACCAAATCCATCAATGAACTTTTCATCACAATCAAAAAATAGAACAATCAGGACAAAGTCAAGCAATACAACCAGGACCTTAAAAAATAGAATGACCAAGACAGGGTCAAGCAATACAACCAGGAACTTAAAAAATAGAATGACCAGGACAGGGTCAAGCAATACAACCAGGACCTTAAAAAGTAGAATGACCAGGACAGGGTCAAGCAGTACAACCAGGACATTAAAAAATAAAATGACCAGGGCAGGGTCAAGCAATTCAACCAGGACCTTAAAAATAGAACGACCAGGACAGGGTCAAGCAATACAACCAGGACCTTAAAAGATAGAATGACCAGAAGATCAAGCAATAAAAACAGGACCTAAAATTATGAAAAAAAATTTTGCCAAAAAACTGGAGAAGGCACAAATACAAATCAACTTCCAGATGGAAAAAAAAATCAAAGCAATTTTGTAATAAAATATGGAAACAGAACGAACATAACAGAAATGTTCAATTGATAAATAACATGAAAAAGGGAATTGGAAAAACTTGAAAAAGGCCCTGAAGCAGACATACAGCTGAACCCTTCTATGAGTAACTCTAAAAAAATACCAACTTAGAAAATGCCTGATCATGAATTTATACTTGGTTTCTTGTTTTAAAAATTCATCTTCATCCACGACAAATTGGCCCTGCAATTGTGTTAATACCTTCAAGAAACCAGTGGGGTGTGTCCTCATGGTATAATGGTTAAAGCACGAGACTGCAGAATCGTAGTGAGCTCAAACTTCAGGTGCGCTGTTATATACACTTTCATACATGTGCCCTCGGGAAAGGTACGAACCCCCTTATCCTCCCTGTTATGGGTTAAATAGTACCACTACTGTCCTTCTTGAAAGATGGATTTGACATTAAATAACCCAAGAAGGTTGATATGCCTTTAAACAACTATACCGAACCAAGAAACCAACATACTCAAATGGATGTCAAAAATAAAAACTACCCTAATACAGAAGGACCCCCTACTTAAAAGGAACTCTAGCCAGCAACAGTAGATGGATAATGTATTTACCTATGATGTGGAAAATAATCACCACACAGATAAAAGAAGAAATAGGTCATTCAAGGTCACTGGTGGAGGTAGTCGTGAACAATCATATGACAATGAATAAAGTATTTTTTTAACTAATCAGAAGGCACCATGCGTTGAAGTTGTAGATGCCTTCTTAATTCCATCGAAAGCTTATGAATACCACCCTACATTCCACAAAGGGTAGCTCTGCTTATACCAGCTCTCATGAAATTCCTTCACTCACTTTGGATAACACTCAGGCCGTATCCTTTTGGGACCAAACCGCCTTATCTTTTACACACATATACAACAAAGTTTAGCCCAAAACAAGTTATCCATGAACTTTCTGAAAACTCAATACCACAGAATCAACATTCAGCATTTTACTTTCTTTCTAATCGCTTTGAACTAATACAACAAAACGGAATCAATTTGAACATTTTGGTATATAAATTCCACCTAATTGTTGGTTCTCTGCTTTCAAAAAGAGACAATAATGCATTTTTATTTTAAAAATCATTTCCAATGCATTTTTATTGTAAAATCATTGGCTAATGCATTTTTATAGTAAAAAATCGTTTCCAATGCATTTTTATAGTAAAAAATCGTTTCCAATGCATTTTTATAGTAAAAATCATTTCCAATGCATTTTTATAACAAAAATCATTTGCAATGCATTTTTATAGTAAAATCATTTCCAATGCATTTTATTGTAAAATCATTTCTGATGCATTTTTAGAGTAAAAAATCATTTTCAATGCATTTTTATTGTAAAATCTTTGGCTAATGCATTTTCATTGTAAAAATCATTTCTAATGCATTTTTAGAATAAAAATCATTTCCAATGAGTTTTTTAGTAAAATCATTGACTAATGCATTTTTATTGTAAAAATCATTGGCCAATGCATATTTATTTTACAATAAATGCTTTGAAAATGATTTTTACTCTAAAAATGCATTGGAAATGATTTTTACAATAAAAATGAATTGACTGAACTTTTTTCATACATTGGCTCTTAAAACATTGATATTGCAACTAAGTATAAAATCTGCTTAAAATGATTGTGAACTTTATTGATACATTGGCTCTTAAAAAAATCATTTTGCAACTAAATATGAAATGTTTATCTGCTTAAAGTGATTGTGAACTTTATTAATACATTGTCTCTTAAAACATTTATATTGCAACTAAGTATCAAGTATTTCTCCGCTTAAAAGGATCATGAATTTTGATTAATATGTTGGCTCTTAAAAAAATTGATATTGTAACTAATTATAAAATGTTTATCTGCTTAAAATGATTGTGAACTTTATTAATACATTGTCTCTTAAAACATTTATATTGCAACTATTTTGGCTTCTAAAAACATTGATATTGCATTCAAGTATAAAGTGTATATCTGCTTAAAATGATTGTGACCTTTATTAAAACATTGGCACTGCAACTATTTTGGCTTCTAAAACATTGATATTACAACTAATTATGTTTTTATCTGTTTAAAATGAAAGATGAACTTTATTGATATGTTGGGTTTTAAAACATTGAAATTGTAATTGACAATGAAGTGTTTACCTGTTTAAAATGATTGTGTAGATATATTGTTATACTGTATAAGATTAGAAACAATTTTTGTTAAACTGACTTCAGTATAAAATCACCCAGCTAACCAACCAATCAAACTTATGATTCTATAATAAATTCTCTTTATTATCCAATGAGAAAGCCTCTCTTGTATTTATTAAATTCTCTTTATTATCCAATGAGAAATCCTCTCTCGTATTTATTAAATTCTCTTTATTATCCAATGAGAAAGCCTCTCTCCTATTTATTAAATTCTCTTTATTATCCAATGAGAAAGCCTCTCTCCTATTTATTAAATTCTCTTTATTATCCAATGAGAAAGCCTCTCTCCTATTTATTCCTCCCTGCTCTTATTCTAACTCTGAAGTTTTTAAAAAATATTTCTTTCTTTTTTGTCTGTGGGGCATAGAATACAGCAGAACAGTTAGAGGTCACCCCCAAGGGGTGTCTTGGGTATAACATCAAACTCTATCTGATAGTGAATTTTCACTTCTGGAACTTTGGGTAGTGTGTATTGGCCCCTTTATTGCCATTACTCCCAGGTCAACTCTGGACCAGATTGGTAGTACTATGTATATATAGGTAGAATAGATCCATATTTAGTAGAAATATTTAATACCATATAATTGTGTGTAAATTATTTGAATGAAAAATATTTACTTGAAAGTATAATAAATTTACGATGGATTTTTATTAGTTACTTGAAATCATATAACTATATAGAAATGACTTTAATTAAATGGAAATAATTACTTGAAACACTATGATTATTAGAATTACGTGGTGCATTCAATAAGTTTCCAGACTTTTTTTTTGTACAGGCATTTAAAATTGTCGTAGACTCTTGAAAATTCAGTATGTTATTGCTATACATCTTATGAGATGACTGACCAATTTTTATGATTTCAAGTTCAAATAAACAGCTACAGCAGCTATTGGAATACACACTACTAAAGCCTGATTGTCACAGCTGGTGAATTTCAAAAATGCAATCTGGACGTGAGGACACTTTAGAAGAACGATATGCAATAAAATTGTGTTTTAAACTTGGAAAAAAATGCCAAAGAAACATATGGAATGCTTCAGACTGCTTTTGGAGCATCTTGCATGAATCGAGCATCAGTTTTTGAGTGGCATAAGAGATTCAAGGAAGCCAGAGAGTCTGTGAGGGATGATGAGAGGTGTGGAAGGAGTAAGGAAGTCAGAACACCAGAGTTAATTGGCCAAAGGGTGAGGGTTAAGGTTACTATGTTGAGGTTTTAAGGGAGTTCAGGAAGAGATTCCGTCAGAAGAGGCCAGCACTCTTGAAATCAGGTCAGTGGCATTTCCGCCAGGACAATGCACCAGTCCACAACTGCATCCTTGTCACAGACTATTTGAGCAAGATGGACATCAAGACAAGTTCCTCACCGTCCCTATAGTCCAGACCTTGCTCCCTGTGACTTTTGGTTATTCCCTAAGCTCTGAGGCTGTCGTTATGAGACAACAGAGGAGATGAAAGAGGCTGTGATGAAGGTCATTGACACGCTCGCACAAGAGGACTTCCATGGAGCCTTCCAGAAGTTGCTGGAACAGTACAACAAATGCATTGTGGCCGGAGGAGATTACTTCGAAGGGGCCTAGAGTTTCATGTGTGTACTATCAATAAAAGTGCCCATACGAAATAAGTCTAGAAACTTATTTAATGATCCTCGTATATCAGACTATTTGAACTCCTACTAGTGTATGCAAAATATTTGTATTAGATAGGAATGTTTAATTTAATATAAGTGCCTGCAAAAAAGCTCCAGTAGCAATTACATAAAAATGTAACAATAAATGTATGTGATTCGCTAACTTCTGGGTGTAGAATAACCATTTATGAGTTGACATGCCATTAAAATCAATCTATCAATCAAAAATAACTTGACATACTTGTCATAATCCACTGGCTACTCATATCAGGAATCCTTGTTTGAAAAAAAACGCAACCTCATCTACATTGTCAGTGAACAGAATTTTTTTGTGCAGCTGGAAGCAAACCATGCAAACCATGATCGCTAAATTAGCCAGCAAGTAGAATTTTTCCTCTACCAACTCCGAGGCTATTTTCCAGACAATTCATTTTGCAAACTGTCTTGAAAATATTTTCTGTCAAGCATAGCAGGTAATATTTGTAGACTTGTCTTTGAAGTATAATGACTTGCTTCATTATCACCTGTAATTAAAGGAGAATCTTTCTGTCCACAATTGGAAATGAGCAAACCTAGCAAAACGACAACCCATCTCTGCTATAAAACCAGCAGGCACTGATAGCTAGCTTCATTCTGTGGTAGTCTTTTGGCCCAAGGGAAAGGGAGTAATTTGAGCTCCTTTCACTGGTTCCAGCACCTACCAACCAGAGGGGGTGTCCTCGTGGTGTAATGGTTAAAGCGATGGACTGCAGAATCATAGTAAGCAAGTTCATACTCCAGTCGCACTATTACGTTCACTTTCGGGCAAATACCCTTGAGAAAGGTATGAACCCCCTTATCCTCCCAGCTATGGGTTAAATAGCACCACTACTGTTCTTCTCGGAGAATAGCTTTGGCATTAAATAACCTACAAAGGTTGATATGCCATTAAAACAAAGGAACCGAACCTACCAACCAGACACCTCTTCCCAGCCGCTAGTAGCAGTCTAGCTTACTAGTCCTTTCCTGTATTAACTCAAACACTATTTTTCAAGATTATAAGACTTACTTCCTCTCTTCGGTCCTTTTAAGAACTTTAGCAGGTCTTATCTCATCAACGGAAAGACAATGATGGAGCAGTCAGCTAGATGCAACGAATACTCGGAGCAAAGAACCAGTCCACAAGCAGATGATACCGCTCGGACTATTGTCAACTCTGAAGCCATCATCAACCACACCCCTGGTCAACTATTGAATCAACAACTGGGACATTGATCATCCTGCTTCTGCAACATGACATATCTACAGATATCTAGGGAAACATCTACAACTATGACCTACCCAGATTGTCAAGGCTTGTTCCAGGGGGTGTCCTCATGGTGTAATGCTTAAAGTGCTGGACTGCAGAATCGTAGTTAGCGAATTCATATTCCAGTTGCGCTATTACATTCACTTTCGGGCAAATAGCCTTGGGAAAGGTAAGAACACCCTTATCCTCCCAGCTATGGGTTAAATAGTACCATTACTGTTCTTCTAGGAGACTGCCTTTGGCATTAAATAACCTACAATGGTTGATATGCCATAAAACCCAACCAAACCAAATCATATATATTCAATATACGAGTATATGTAAAAAGAGGATTTGGCATTAAATAACCTACAATGGTTGATATGCCATAAAATCCAACCCAACCAAATCATATATATTTAATATATATGTATAAAAAGGATTTGTCATTAAATAACCTACAATGGTTGATATGCCATAAAACCCAACCAAACCAAATCATATATATTTAATATATATGTGTAAAGAGGATTTGGCATTAAATAACCTACAAAGGTTGATATGCCATTAAACAACAAAACCAATCAAACCAACCAATCAAAGACTTGTTCCAGATCCTCTAGACTTCCTGATGCCAAAATCTCTTCAACAGGCAAGTCTATACTTTCAGCACAGGAACTTGACACAACAGCATGGACTCATAGATTCAATTTCTTCATGTATCATTTACCAAATAAAGACTTGGCATTTTAGACATTACCAACTTGCCTAGTCTGTGTCGCATCATTCCTCTTTTTATAAATGTTAGCAAGATTATCCATCTGAATTTTTCAGATGAAGCTGACGTGCCATATTTTGTGTGTGATTTTTCAGACTTTTGCCCTCATCATTATTGTTTTTAGTTGTAATACAATGTTTCGGCTGCTGTATCCTCTGGCCTTCTTCAGGTGTCCCTTGTTTACCTGGGCATAGAAATGATTCAACCTGGGAAGTCATTTTTAAAGTTTGACTGTTGGTCAAACAAGCCTTTCAATAAATATAAAGACGTTTATTCAAATAATGATGTCATTGCTTTTACCGCTTATTAATACAAGAAGTATTACTTGATGAATTCAGAACGTAAAATCCAATGCCATCAGTTAGTCTTGAAAAAAGTCTGGAAACTTATTTAATGATCTTCGTATATCAGACTATTTGACCAAGATGGGCATCAAGACAGTTCCTTACCGTCCCTATAGTCCAGACCTTGCTCCCAGTGACTTTTGGTCATTCCCTAAGCTCAGAGGCTGTCGTTATGAGACAATTGAGGAGGTGAAAGAGGCTGTGACGAAGGTCATTGACACGCTCATACAAGAGGACTTCGATGGGGCCTTCCAGAAGTTGTTGGAACGGTACAACAAGTGCATCGCAGCCGGAGGAGATTACTTCGAAGGGGCCTAGAGTTTCATGTGTGTACTATCAATAAAAGTGCCCATATGAAAAAAGTCTGGAAACTTATTTAATGATCCTCGTATATCAGACTATTTGAACTCCTACTAGTGTATGCAAAATATTTGTATTAAATAGGAATATTCAATTCAATATAGGGGATGTCCTCGTGGTGTAATGGTTAAAGTGATGGACTGCGGTATCGTAGTACGCGAGTTCGTACTCCAGTCGCGCTATTACGTTCACTTTCGGGCAAATACCCTTGGGAAAGGTATGAACCCCCTTATCCTTCCAGCTATGGGTTAAATAGTACCACTACTGTTCTTCTAGGAGAATGGCTTTGGCATTAAATAACCTAAAAAGAGTTGATATGCCATTAAACAAAGAAACCAAACCAAATCAATTCAATATAAATCTGTGCAAAAATCTCAAGTCACAATTACATAAAAATACAACAATAAATGTACAATGTATGTGATTCACTAACCTCTGGGTATAAAATAACCCTTTCTGTGTCGATATACCATTAAAATCAATCAAAAATAACTTCACACATTCATTAAACGGACGGAAAGAATCATCAGTGAGGAGGTTTCAATGATTTGAAAATAAAGAAAAAAGGATCAATGAGAAAAATTTAGGAATGTCAGGTGAAATGTAATTATTTTTAAAGTTTGACTGTTGGTCAAACAGGCTGTTCAATAAATATGAAGATCTTATTCAAATAATGATGTCGTAGTGGAAGGGAAATTTCGTATTTTGGTTTGGTGCGCAATTTAATTCGACACTTAATTTCACCCATTCAGGATGACCTATCCTATTTAGCCCAGACCTTCCTTTCCCAGGTAGCAGCAAATTAGGTAAGCTGCCAAACTCATTCTCTTTAGCTGGACAACGCCGCCCAGTGCAGACGTCTCACTGCGGCTCTAGAATAGCAGCAGCAGCAGCATGGACACACGAAGGAACCTATCTAATTTATGGATTCCTTACAAGGAATCCCAGTTGAATATAAATTAGATACATTCCATGCCCCGCACAGGCACAACTTAATGTCACCCCAAAATTGGCTATGTCAACGCGATGCTTTTATTCCGCTCTCGACACCTAGCTCTCAATTCACCTCTGGGCCACTTTAATGGAGACAACGCATACTCTCCTCCCCAAAAATACCAGACACACAAAACTACACAGTGACTCTAAAGTTCAATCCCTCACACATCCGACGACACACGCTGCCATCTCAACTTCTCATAACTCAATTTCGTCTCAATACTCACAACCTTTCACGAGTATTGCAGCACAAAAAGCAAACCAAATATTCCATGCTGCAAATAAAAACCTATTCCTACAAACATTTCGACTATCGCCATCTTACTTCATCATCCTCCTTTTATTTTTCACAATCTAGTGAGGGAATAACAACACTTAGTGAGGAAACAACTCAACGTAAACACACGTTGCAACCATTCCTCACCCAAAAACAAACCAACTTTCCTTCTCGCTAATATCACTCCTACAAAAATCTACGGCTAAAACATCATTGTTTTTCCCACTTATTAATCCGAGAAGTATTACCCAAAAACAAACCAACTTTCCTTCTCGCTAATATCACTCCTACAAAAATCTACGGCTAAAACGTCATTGTTTTTCCCACTTATTAATCCGAGAAGTATTACCCAAAAACAAACCAACTTTCCTTCTCGCTAATATCACTCCTACAAAAATCTACGGCTAAAACGTCATTGTTTTTCCCACTTATTAATCTGAGAAGTATTACGAAATGAATTCAAAATGTAAAATCTGTTAGTCTTGATATTTTTTTTCAAGTCATTTTCTTTAAAAACAATTTGATTTGGCCTTTTCAATTATTGGTTCCCAGATTGTGTTCATTTCCATATTTGGTCTACACAAAAAGTCAACATGGCCCAACATATGTAGACCAAGAATAGAAATTGACATATGAAAATAAATAAACATTAACTGATTAATCTAAATAATCTTATTAATTCTTATTAGCAAGGATCTATGTAATGAGTAATAATAAATAATGATAGTCAATAAAATGATTTACACAAAAAATTATGATACATGTGTATATAAAGTAGTTGTCTCCCTTTAGTCAAAGACGACCAGAAGGCTCCCTTTTCAATAGCTACTACACTGAGGTTTTGGGGAGGGAGCTACTCCTTTCCCTGGATTGCTCCACTTTACCCTCGATACATACCTTATATTACTGAGTGTTAAGCAAGGAGGTATCAAGTACCATTTTTAAAGTCTTTGGTATGACGCAACCTGGGATTGAACCCAGGTCTCCTGAACCATTGCCGAACACTCTATCCACTAGCCAATAGTTTCACTTAAATAACTAATTTATAAACTAATAATCCAATTGGCCCCAAATTTTAACACATGCCATTTGAAGGTTAATACTTTTTAAAAATCATATGGATTTTTTATTAGTGGCACTATCTATATGTCAGGCCCAGGACTTATTGAGTGATGTGTTGAAGTAGTGGTTTTAAAACTTTTTGAAGCCTTTCTATTTTAGAGTCAATTTTGTGGACTCTTATGGAACCTATATAAATGAAAATTAAATCTCACAGACACCTCCATATAAATGAAAATGAAATCTTGTGAACCCCATATAAATGAAAATTAAATCTCACAGACACCCCCATATAAATAGAAATGAAATCTTGTGAACCTCATATAAATAAAAAGGAAATCTTGTGGACCCCATACAAATAAAAATGAAATCTCAGACACCCCCATATAAATAAAAATGAAATCTTGTGGACCCCATATAAATGAAAATTAAATCTCACAGACACCCCCATATAAATAGAAATGAAATCTTGTGAACCTCATAAATAAAAAGGAAATCTTGTGGACCCCATACAAATAAAAATGAAATCTCACAGACACCCCCATATAAATAAAAATGAAATCTTGTGGACCCCATATAAATGAAAATTAAATCTCACAGACACCCCCATATAAATAGAAATGAAATCTTGTGAACCTCATATAAATAAAAAGGAAATCTTGTGGACCCCATACAAATAAAAATGAAATCTCACAGACACCCCCATATAAATAAAAATGAAATCTTGTGGACCCCATATAAATAAAAATTAAATCTTGTGAACCCCATATAAATGAAAATGAAATCTCACAGACACCCCCATATAAATAAAAATGAAATCTTGTGGACCCCATATAAATAAAAATGAAATCTTGTGAACCCCATATAAATGAAAATTAAACCTCACAGACACCCCCATATAAATAGAAATGAAATCTTGTGAACCTCATATAAATAAAAAGGAAATCTTGTGGACCCCATACAAATAAAAATGAAATCTAGTGGACTCTATATAAATAAAAATGAAATCTTGTGAACCTCATATAAATACAAATAAAATTTCCCAGACACCCCCATATAAATAAAAATGAAATCTTGTGGACCCCGTACAAATAAAAATGAAATCTCATAGACACCCCCATATAAATAAAAATGAAATCTTGTGGACTCCATATAAATAAAAATGAAATCTTGTGAACCCCATATAAATGAAAATTAAATCTCATAGACACCCCCATATAAATAAAAATGAAATTTATCAAAAATATTAAATGAAAATCAGATCCAATATTTGCACTGTGTAATGACATTTACTGAGAGAGATATGTTTGTCAATTTTTGGTGATATTTTTTGATAAAGATACATGTAATTCCCTTAGCACAATAAATCTAGATCTATATTTGGTTATCATATTGCTATGTGTTGGAAATATTGTTTTGCATAAATATCTTGTTACAAAAGGTAGCAACATTTGAGACAACGATGAGTAGTCAGAAGTCACACTAAGTCAAAATTTGGGGAGAGCTTGCTTTTTAAACTGAATTTTTATAAGTGTGTACTAGTAACCAGAAATACAAATTCTATCACTAATCGGATAATATGAATTTTCAAGACACCCTTACAGTGTCTGCAAACCCCTTGCTGTGGACATTGTTGACCCTCCATGTTTTCCAGAAAACAGTTTAAAAACCAGTTTTAAAGGATACATTTTCAATTATACATTGTTTGTTACCTAACTTAATTTCCCTTTACCCCTCCCCCAATGAATTGATTGAATACTAAAATACGAAACTATGATCAGAAAGTAGCTTGCAATAAAAAATATTCCCGAGCCATTGGCGAACACTCTAACCATTATGTGTGCAACCAAATTAACTCTAAATTTTTAAAAATTATTGACGAATTATATGCTTACAAATCATATGAGTATCCATTTAACTGTGTGCAAATAAATGACTGATGTCAAATAAAATTGTTAGTGTTACATAACAATACTTAAAACCATTCAACCATGTGCAAAAGGTGATTAATAGTAAATAGAATTATTTGTGTTTGATAGGAATACTTAAAACAATTTAATGTACGCAAAGAAATGAGCTCTGGCTTGTTTAAAATCTTACCTACAAACTTTTTGTTTACAAATCATATACTTTACACACCCACACATGTATATATATATATATATATATATATATATATATATATAGAATTTAGCATTAAATAACCTTCAATTGTTGATATGCCATAAAATCCAACCAATGAAACCAAAATTATTGGTGTTTAGATTGGAATACTTGAAACCATTAAACTGTGTATAAACAAATGAGCAGAGACTTTTTTTTAGAAATGTTACCAACAAACTGCATTTACAAATCGTATATATTTAATATATGAAGGTAGCAAAAAAAAACATGATCCAAATAGGTGAATATATTATGATGTAAAGTCGACGTTAATGTTTCGGTTTCAGTAACCATCATCAGGACTGAAAGCGAAACGTTAACGTCGACTTTACATAATAAAATATTCACCTATTTGGATTATGTTTTTTCTGCAACCTTCATACTGTCAGATTTTATCCATATTTACTTATATATTTAACATATGTATAAACAGGATTTGGCTGTAAATAACCTATAAAAGTTGATATGCCATTAAACCCAACCAACATATAAACCAACTTATTTCAACTAAGTATGAAGTATATATCAGTTTAAAATGATTGAGAACTTTATTGATGTATTGACTCTAAAAACATTGATATTACTGTAATATAATGGCCGAGAGATTTCGTTTTGTATATCTTGCCTTTCGGTTTAGTTAGGCTGAGAACCTTTCGCTTAGCGCATGGGTTAGTTAGGTGCAACTTGAGCGCAGGTGTTGACACATGCGCAGGGAGGGTGTGACATTCAGAGATGTCAAAATAGAAACCTCGAGATAGAAAATATGACCCAGGGATGTGAATGACGTCATGCACCGGAAGCGCGCGCGGAGGATTTTGGGGATTTTGAAAAAAGTAAGTGAGTTGAGTTCTGCGTCGGGTGAAGACAGGGCTTGCCGAAGCCAGGCCGGTGTCCTTGGGCAGGTGTCGCAAGTGGTTTGGGGCAGATGGAAAAGTCAGCATAGAAAGATGGTATCTCTCTCCTTATGTCGAAAAACCTTTAAACTCAAAGGTAATAAAAAGGTTTGTACCTGAACTAAGAAGTCGTAAGTGTTTTTTGTGTTTCAGGATTCCTATGTTCTATTTGTACGAGTATGAACATTCTATGTACATTTCACATATCCATATCATGGGTATGTTACATTACAATTCAGAAGTGGTTTACCAGCTGAAAATGATTGTGTAGATATATTACTGTACTGCATAAGATTAGAAATAATTATTGTTAAACTAACTTCAGTATAAAATCACCCAGCTAACTAACCAATCAATTTTTTTATTCAAGATAATTCTTTCTTCTCTGTTTGTGGGGCATAGAATACTGCAGAGCAGTTAGAAGCCACCCCCAAGGGGTGTCCTGAGTATAATAAATCCTCGTTATTATCCAATGAGAAAGCCTCTCTCCAATGAGGAATAAGAAGGTTTAATTGGTTATTTATTGTTTCATAGTCGTTGTTGTTGGTCATTGGCTGCTGATTTTGGATTTAAATATCTGACTTTTTTTGTTCTTTTTCTTACCCCATTAACTTGTTGGCTTCTTTGTCCGTTGAAGGCTGTAAAAGAATTAAAGAAGGAAGGAATGAAAGAGACAAAGATACCTTTCAACTTTTTTGGGAGGTGGGGGTTAATAACTATTCTGTGGGCGGGGAAAATTTTCCTGAAACCAGTAAATATAATTAGATCTCTCAGAGAAGGTGTTAAACTATATTAAGAGTAATTTTCAGTGGGTTTATGAAGTTGAAATTTGTGGTATGTCCTGTAGGTATCTTCGATAGAGGCTGCTGCTAACAGCTGACACAACTTTCCACCAAGTTCAAGACTTAGCTAAACATGTGCACAACCTGCTAGAAGTTAAAAGTAAGAAGTTCATCCAGTCTCAGGCATGCAGAGATTTCACTTCTTGTCAGAGGCTTCTGGGAACAGCAACATTTAGATTTTTTTATATCTTATTTTTATTTATCCTGACACACCTATTTATTGAATTTTCAATATTTTCCCTACCTGCTCTTATTCTTACATTTCACTTTTTAAAATAATTAATTTTCTCTGTCTGTAGGGCCTGGAATACAGCAGAGCAGTGAGAGGGCACCCCAAGGAATGTCCTGGGTATGACATAAAACTCAATCCGATAATGAAGTTTTGCCTATTCTCAGCAGAGGAGTAAGACACCCCCCAACGTGTGTCCTGGATATGACACTAAACAATCTGATGGTGAGGCTCAAGTAATGCTGGAGCTTTGAGGAATGTGGAGTACCCCTTCATTGCCATTGCTCCCAGGTCCCCTCTTGGTAGTACCTGATAAGGGTCCTATGAATGGATTAAATAGAATTAAAGCATGGTTTGAGTTTACTGGTTTTGGCATTTAAACTGCAGACTTCTGCTAAACTGAATTGCTCAAAATAGAACTGTTTTGACCTCTAAACTGTGTACTTATGCTAAACTGAATTATCTGAAATAAATTTGTTTTGACATTTAACTCTGTGTATTGCCCAGTTGATTTGGGCTGTAGAATACACCCACTGCACCTCTGCAGTGGGGTAAGACCCCGCTAACGAGTGTCCTGTATATGACACTAAACAATCTGATGAGGAGGTTCCAGTGATGCTGGGGCTTTGGGGAATGCAGAGCATCCCTTCATTGCTATTACTCCCAGGTCAACTCAAGCCTGGAATGGTAGCACCTGATAGGGCCCTATCTATGGGTTAAATAGAATTAAACTGCTAACTTATGCTAAATAGAATTGTTTGAATTTGAACTGCCTATTTGTATAAAAATGGATTTGGCGTTAAATAACCTACAAAGGTTGATATGCCATAAACCCCTACCAACCAACAAATGAGTATCTGACAATTACTGTACACCATGAATAAATATTCGAAGATACAAAGACCTTGAAACAAACAAACTTTCATCAAAATTACTTGATTCTGCGTTAAATGACTCAAAAAGGGTTGATATGCAGTAAAGCACAACAACCTACCATCTGATAATGAAGCTTCACTTCTGGAACTTTGAGTAGTGTGTATTGATCCCTTTATTGCCATTACTCCAAGGTCTACTCTGGACCAGATTGGTAGTACTATATATACATAAAATAGATCCGTTTCAAATTTATTCGTATTTAGTAGAAATATTTAACACCATATAATTGTGTGTAAATTATTTGAATAAAAAATGCTTACTTAAAAGTATTATAAGTTTACGATGGATTTTTATTAGTTACTTAAAATCATATAAGTGTGTAGAAATGACTTTAATCAAATAGAAATAATTACTTGAAATGCTATAATTATTAGTATTACGTGGGGAATTCAATAAGTTTCCAGACTTTTTTGTATAGGCATTTAAAATTATCGTAGACTCTTGAAAATGCAGTATGTTATTGCTATACATCTTATAAGATAACTGACCAATTTTTATGATTTCAGGTTCAAATGAACAGCTACAGCAGCAATTGGAATACACACTACAAAAGCCTGATTGTCACACTTGGTGAATTTCAAAAATGCAATCTGGACGTGAGGACACTTTAGAAGAACGATATGCAATAAAATTGTGTTTTAAACTTGGAAAAAATGCCATAGAAACCTATGGACTGCTTCAGACTGCTTTTCGACCATCTTGCATGAATCGAGCATCAGGTTCTGAGTGGCATAAGAGATTCAAGGAAGCCTGGGAGTCTGTAAGGGATGATGAGAGATGTAGAAGGAGTAAGGAAGTCAGAACACCAGAGTTAATTGGCCAAAGGGTTAGGGTTAGGGTTAAGATTACTATGTTGAGGTTTTAAGGGAGTTCAGGGAGAGATTCCTTGGGAAGAGGCCAGCATTCTTCAAATCGGGTCAGTGGCATTTCCACCAGGACAATGCACCAGTCCACAACTCCATCCTTGTCACAGACTATTTGAGCAAGATACTGTTTACCAACCCCTCCGCTCGGGCAGGATATGACACAAGGTCAATTTTTAAGCGGAGTTTAACAGGTTTGAATTCAGAGTTTTCCTTCTCCTAGACTAGTTGCTTAACCAAGGCTGAAGAACCTAGTCTGTCCTACTATTTACCCATAGCTGGAGGGAGAATAATTGGATTCATACCTTCCCCAAGGGTATTAGTGCTATGTGAAATGCAATCAGTCTCGTTCAGGATTTAAACTCGTGTCGCCATGACCATTTCCCACGACGATAACGACTACACCACGGGCACCTATTTGAGCAAGATGGGCATCAATACAGTTCCTCACCCTCCCTATAGTCCAGACCTTGCTCCCAGTGACTTTTGGTCATTCCCTAAGCTCAGAGGCTGTTGTTATGAGACAATTGAGGAGGTGAAAAAGGCTGTGACGAAGGTCATTGACACGCTCACACAAGAGGACTTCGATGGGGCCTTCCAGAAGTTGTTGGAACGGTACAACAAGTGCATCGCAGCCGGAGGAGATTACTTCGAAGGGGCCTAGAGTTTCATGAGTGTACTATCAATAAAAGTGCCCATATGAAAAAAGTCTGGAAACTTATTTAATGATCCTCGTATATCAGACTATTTGAACTCCTACTAGTGTGTGCAAAATATTTGTATTAGATAGGAATTTTCAATCCAGTATAAGTCAGTGCAAAAATCTCAAGTCACAACTACATAAAAATATAACAATAAATGTACAATGTATGTGATTCGCTAACCTCTGGGTATAAAATAACCCTTTCTGTGTCGACATACCATTAAAATCAATCAATCAAAAATAACTTCACACATTCATTAAACGGACGGAAAGAATCATCAGTGAGGAGGTTTCAATGATTTGAAAGTAAAGAAAAAGGGATCAATGAGAAAAATTTAGGAATGCCAGGTGAAATGTAATTATTTGTTTTAGTCACAACTTTTAATTCAACGTATTGATTTTAATCGTGAATGTGTGAATTTTGTAAAATATTTGATCATGTGTTTCGGAGTTAAATACATTGCGGAACTAATTCTTCTTTAACACCGGCCATTTCCGTTGTTTTTTTGGGGTGTTTTTGTTGTTAACTTTCGTTTTTGTTTTTTTATTTTTCGGGCCATTTGAGCGACAATCAATTTTGATTTAATTCTCTTTCGATTTTTATTAGGTAGCCGATATATAAATATATTTTTCTTGTTTGTTTTTTTTTTTAATTCTATTTTATAATTTTTTTTACTTACAATATTTTGACGCGTGGATTTTTTTTCTGCTGAAGTTACATGCAGACGGTATGAAATATTTTATTTTATTTATTTTATAAATGATATGAGTTTAAATTAGTTTATTTGGTTTAATGACATATCAACCTGTGTTGTTGTTGTTGTTGTTGGTTTTTTTAATGCCAAATTCTGTTTTTATATATATATGATTTTTAACTGAATAGTTTGTAGTTAAAATTACTTTTTAAACGAACCAAAGGTCATTTGTTCGCTCACAGTTAAATAGTTTCAATTATTATTATCCAACGCTAATAATCCAATTTGATATTAATCATTTGTTTGCACACAGTTAAATGATTTTTAGTATACTTTGTTTGTTGGTTGTGTTTTGTGTCATATCAACCTTTGTCGGTTATTTAATGCCAAATCCTGTTTATATATATCATTAAATATATATGATTTATAAACGTTTAGTTTTTAGGTTACATTTTTAAACGAGCCAGAGCTCATTTGTTTGCGTTCAGTTAAACTGTTTCAAATTTAGAAAATGATTACATATTTCTATTTGATTCATAGAGGTGGCTCTAACTGGTACTACTACTCCAGGTTCGAGTGGATCTGGGAGTAATGATAATAAAGAGGAATTCCACATTTCCCCTAGCTCCAGGACTTGAGCCTCACCATCAGATGCATTTTACTGTCATACAATCAGGACATTCCTCGAGGGTGGTCTTACCTCTCTGCAGAAATGCAGTCGGCGAATTTTACAGCCCCAGCCGAGTAGGCTTGTAATTTCACTAACCACGAATTTCACTGTCTGTAATTAATTTTAGAAAAACAAAAAACAATTTCCTGAATTAATTTTGTTTTGGTTCATTAAGAATAAATAATCTTAGAGAATCGATTAATACTGTTTTTGAATAAAGTGATTGTAATGGTTATCGTGGTGCAATGGTTATCGTCGTAGGAAATGGACACGGCGACGCGAGTTCAAATCCTGGACGAGACTGACTGCATTTCGCATAGCAGACTAGGTTCTTCATCCTTGGTAAGGCAACTAGTCTAGGAGAAGGAAAACTCTAAATTCAAACCTGTTAAACTCCGCTTAAAAAAAGTTGACCTTGTGTCATATCCTGCCCGAGCGGAGGGGTTGGGTAAATAGGATAGTGATTTTATGCCTTTGTTGAAATTGATTGGGAATACTCAAATATCGAACTGCCTATTGCATACCTGGCAGAGGGTTAAGAATGTCCTGTGTATGACTCTAAACTGTATCTGTTGATGAATTTCCAGTTCTGGAGCTTTGAGGAGTGTGCAAAACCTTTCATTGCCATTACTCCCTGGTCCACTCTGTGAGCATCCCATCTATGGATCAGATAGTTCTGTTTGAAAATTATTGTGACGTTAGATGAGAATACTCATCATCATGTCGTGCTGCTCACACGGATTTCCCTAACTCTCTCTTGCCATCCCTCTCTATCATAAATCACTCCCGGCAGGTCTTTCAGGCTACATCCTGTGTCCGTACAGAGCTGTTGTAGATAAGTTCTATCTGGTCATCCTACACTTGTGCGTCTATGTGAAAGGGTCCATAGGAGAATGTCGCTTATGAGTTCGTCCATGTTACTCCAACAGTGTCCCGCATGTCTTGTTTATCTTATTTGGATGATCTTTGAGATGGGTAGTAGGTGGTCGTACAGCTGCTGTTTTGTGGGAAGTTGCTTCCAGGATTTGTTTGATATAGCTCGTAACATCCTTGTGCAATTGCCATCAAATCTTTTCTCTATATGTTTAGTCAGCGTCCAAGTGGTGCATCCATACAGTAGTATGGACATGACCGCTGCTTGGAAAAAAATTGCATTTACCATGACTCTCACTCGTATTATGTAACAGTGTGAAAAAACTCTTAAGAAATAAACTGTACAAAAAGAATGTAATAATAACTGTACAATGAATGCATTTCCCTAACTTCTTGGTATAAAATAACCCTAGACAGGTTGACATACCATTAAAAACAATCTTATCAAATATAAAAAGAAATTTTAAAAATATATTTAGAAAAAAACTTAAAACATCTTTGCAGCATTTATTTATTTATCTTTTGGTTTTGATTTATATATATATATATATATATGTTTTGTTCCTTAGCTATAGTCACCTACACATACAGAAATAAAATAATGTAGCGAAAAATCAAGATAAATCTACGAATTTATATCCAGCTAAAGCAACATCCTACGTTTGTAACTTCACTTAAACCCATACATAAACACATTAATACGCAACTATAACCCACACAAGCATACGCACACACCCACACACACTCACACACAACCAGACGTAAAGAATCATAGAAAATCCCAATGGTTTTTTGACTGTATTTTTTCGATTTTCGATTCATTTCATTTTCTTAACTGCCTGATGATTGTTTTGCAAAAAACTCCATGAAACTTAGGGGTCGCAGTCTATATTCCATGAATTGAATATATATATCTAATATATATTTATTCATTATTATTATTATATATATATATTTATATATATGGTGTATTCAGTAAGTTTCCAGACTTTTTTGTTCAGGCATTTAAAATTGTCATAGACTCTTGAAAATTCATTATGTTATTGCAATACATCTTATGAGATGACTGACCAATTTTTATGATTTCAGGTTCAAATGAACAGCTACAGCAGCAATTGGAATACACCCTACTAAAACCTGATTGTCACAGCTGGTGAATTTCAAAAATGCAATCTGGACTTGAGAACACTTTAGAAGAACGATATGCAATAAAATTGTGTTTTAAACTTGGAAAAAATGCCACAGACTGCTTCAGACTGCTTTTGGAGCATCTTGCATGAATCGAGCATCAGTTTTTGAGTGACATAAGAGATTCAAGGAAGCCAGAGAGTCTGTGAGGGATGATGAGAGGTGTGGGAGGAGTGAGGAAGTCAATACACCAGAGCTAATTGGCCAAAGGGTTAGGGTTAGGGTTACTATGTTGAGGTTTTAAGGGAGTTCAGGAAGAGATTCCGTTGGAAGAGGCCAGCACTCTTCAAGTCGAGTCAGTGGCATTTCCACCATGACAATGCAACAGTCCACAACTCCATCCTTGTCACAGACTATTTGAGCAAGATGGGCATCAAGACAGTTCCTCAGCCTCCCTATAGTCCAGACCTTGATCTCTGTGACTTTTGGTTATTCCCTAAGCTCAGAGGTTGTCGTTATGAGACAACAGAGGAGACGAAAGAGGCTGTGATGAAGGCCATTGACACACTCACACAAGAGGACTTCCATGGGGCCTTCCAGAAGATGTTGGAACTGTACAACAAGTGCATTGCAGCCGGAGGAGATTACTTCGAAGGGGACTAGAATTTCATGTGTGTACTATCATTAAAAGTGCCCATACGAAAAAAGTCTGGAAACTTATCATATGATCCTCATACATTGAGATGTGTTAATGAAAGGAAATGGATCATTTGAAAAAGCATCTATGAAAGGTCACTTGAAAAGTTCATAGACTAACCAAGATGCTCTCATGGAATGTGACCAAATAAGAGCTATTTTCCATCAGAGTCTCCCACCAGTTTTGCAGTGCTTGGATCCCATTGGCCAAAAAAAAGTCATCAACAGCAGATATAATGTCATCATATGTACTTTTCCACTCACCCTTGTAGAAATGGACTGAGCTAGATAAATAGGAGTAGATAAAATATAGAAATATTAACAGTCTGAGCCAGATAGATTTTTTATTGATGATATATATATATATATATATATATAATAATAATAAATAAATATATATTAGATTTATATATTTAATGCCATGAAAGTTTAAATATATAAATCTAATATATATTTATTTATTATTATTATATAATAGCTCTATCCTAGATATTGCACTTGGTTTGACACAAACCTATAAAGTAATTTAGTGATGACCAAAACTGCTATATATATATATATATTTATATATATATAGGTATTATTTGGTCCAGTTAAACCGGAGTTGGGAGGAAATCCATCTGGGCAAAAAAAACATTTAACAGTGAACATTTAAATCTTCCAGTTAAAGAGCTCAATGTAACTGACATTACAGAGCAATAATTTCTTTAAGAAAAAACAAAAATCGGTCAGATTAGGATTATAAATTTATTTCCATCCTGTTATGTGTTTTTGATAAAATCAAAAAGCACGAAAAAAAATTAACAGGACTTCTTCAGATCTTATAGATAAATAAATCAGAATAGACACAGGACAGAAGGTGGGAGGGGATAGAAGAGGGGTGAAGAGTTATCTCTTCATTTAGCCCACTTCCGTTTTTTTTTTTGTTTTTTTTATTCATTGCCAGTTGGAATTATAGTAAATTGATTTTTTTAATTTTTAAAATTCTAATTTCATTTCGACTTAAAACTCCAGATTTGATACTAATTTAGATAAAATAACTTTATATATATTTAAGAATGGTTGCTGTTGGTCCAAAGAAAGAATAAGGATATATTTAAAATAGGAAGGTCCACGAAGAGATTTGTATTTTTTTAATTTATTTATTTCTTTCTTACATACGTGTTATATATATGTATGTTTCCAGCTTGTTGCTTTCATCAGAGAACATGTGTGGCACAAGGCCTTTTAAATGGGGTACTCAATGAGACTTGAACTCACTCCTGTTTCCAGTATAAATGAATCTTGTCTGGTCAGACTTGTTTTTATAAGGGTTTTCGTTGGTAAAGCAGACCAAAGTAAACACACTCCAGGAAAGAGGAACAAAATCTCTTCGTGGACCTTCCTATTTTAAATATATATATATATATGATATTTCCTTGAGTAGAAATCTTTTGTTGAAGTTACGCTGTTTAATGTAAAAGGCAAATTATAAAATTTTTGATTTTTTAAAGCGTATTATTAATCGTGAACTTTATCGCCTGAAATTAATTTGAATCTAAAAATGTAATTGAAAATATCATCTGATATTAAACTTATTTTTATCGACAACACTAAAATATGCTTGTCTTATGATATAATATCTAAACAAAAAATTTCTACAATGATGTACAAAAAATTATATAGAAAGGAGATAGGTGCTTTCAGTGCTCCATCCAAGTGTTCATTCAGCTCCCCACATGGCCAAAATGTGACACAAGGTCAGTTTAATGTGAGATACTTCACAAGAAATCAAGCTCTCTTGGTATAGTTTTAAAAAGCAACAGGTAATAAACCTAGCCCTTACTCACTTTTAGGCAAGGAAAAAGGTACTGTTTGAAGGAGAGCCCCCTCCCCTGCCACCAACTATTACATTTCAGCCCAGTTGATTCAATGTACCATCCAGGGGAGTAAATTGCAATCATTTGCTTCTCTCTTACTCTCTCTCTCTCTCTCTCTCTCTCTCTCTTTTTCTCTCTTGTCCCATAACCTGAAATGCCAATCCCACTCCAGGTCTATAACTAGTTTGAATTCAGAGCTTCCTTTCTCTCTAATCTGTTAAAGAATCTGGTACTTAAGCATCTATGTTACTGCGATAAAGCCGAACTTTCACAAGCATTTCCAGGCCAATAACGGAAAGAATCATGCTAAGCTGAAACGCCAAGCCAATCAAATTTAAGCAAGCAGACGATGAAATAATTTAATCAATTTGTTGACAAAGTTACGAGAACAGTATTATTCAAGCAATTTTAGACAACATGAATTTATCGCAGCTAAGTGACAAACTACAATCTGTGGAAAAGATGATACAATTCTGCCAAGAAAAAACACTTATTGGCAAAATTAAAAGTTGCCGACATGTGAGCATCTTTGCCATTTAAAAGAGATGAGAAAAAGCTATGCCTGGAGATGTCGAAATACCAAATGCAGGATGTAGACTGTGTTGCGCGAAGGGACGTTCTTCTCCCAGTCCAAACTAGCCATTGCTCAAATATTAAAATTGATATATCTGTGGTCACACGAGATGGCTACAGTTAAAAATATAAGACGGTATCAACTCAGCGCATACCCTGACAGACTAGTCTTCATGCGTTTTGTTGGCATATTCTCATTCTTTCCACTATTGGCCCAGAAATGCTCATGAAAGTTCGGCTTTATTGCGGTTACATAGATGTATAAGTTCCAAGAACCTCATCCCTGCTACTATTTACCCATAGTTGGAAGGATCTCTGCCATGAGTAGGATTTGCCACAAGGTCAGTTTTCCTTCTCCTTGACTGGTTGCCTTACCATCAGTCTACCCTACTATTTACTCATAACAGAAGAAATAAATTCATGCCTTTCCCAATTCACTTTTATTCAAAATGGATCGTCTAAGAATAATGAATTGAAATTTATTCAAATATAAACTGACTAATTTATTTATTCATCTAAAAAAATTGTCAATCCAAGGGAAATTTCATGGAGAGTTTTTGAAATTGAATATTTTCTTAAAAATGTTTTAACTTTATATTCTTTTTTTTTGACATAATCTCTTCCTATATCTGGTAATCAATGAATAATTATTGGCCCATTGGACTAGTGTGTAGAACGTTTGCCAATGGCCTGGAAAACTGGGGTTCAATCCCTGGTCGAGTCATACCAAAGACTCAAAAAATGCTACTTGATCCCACTTCAGTATTATTAGGTACAGTTCAAATGTAAAGTGAGGCAACCCAAGAAAAGAGTAGCACCATCTCTTACACCTTGGTGTAGTAGCTAATGAAAAGGGAACCTTCGGGTCGCCCTCAAACTAAAGTCGCCCTCGACTATGGTCGCCAATTTTATTTATAATGGCTAAAGTGTTGGACTGCTGCCTCAAAGTGAGTTCAAACTCCAGTCAAGCTATTACGTTCACTTTTGGACTAATACCCTTGGGAAAGGCCTGAACCTCCTTATCCCTCTATGTTAGACTGCAACATCATAGTGAGTGAACTCAAACTCCAGTTGTGCTATTACATTCATTTTTGGACTAATACCCTAAAGAAAGGCATGAACCCTCTTATCTTTCCAACTATGTGTTAAATAGTATCACTGCTGTTCTTTTACAAGGATGCCTTTGGCATTAAATATCCCAGAAAGGTTTATATGCCATTAAAACAAAGAAACCTTAAATAGTATCACTGCAGTTCTTCTACAAGGATGGCTTTGGCTTTAAATAATCCACAGAGGTTGATGTGTCATTAACTGTAGTAAACAAAACAGACAATTAATAAAGAAGTTTTTTTTGTTAAATAAACTCCAATATAAGAAAATATTTTTTCATATCTCTGTTTTTTGAATAAAATATAAACTTATTGAAATATGGTTTTATATTATCTACATCCCGTAAATTGCACTGAAAAGATATCCACAAACCTTTACCCCACAAAGTGGTCAACCAGTGGAACAATATTCATAACAATCGATACACACCCCAAACATTTCCAATTTAAATTCATATTTTACAAATCAACACATAAAATTAAAAAGACTCTAAATTATTTTTATACTGTATCACATGCTGTTTCCAACAGCTGATGCATTGACTAAAAACACTAGCTGGAATGTTACAGCACCTAGGCGGCCAGTCAGACAACCACAGTATGTTGTTTATCAGCACAATTTCATGACCATGCAATAAATTGTGAATTCTTATGAATATAAACTTTGTATAAAATTAGCATGTTTCATATATTCTTCCAGTAAGCTACTGTGTGTCTGGGGGTTGACCTATACAGTAAGTGTCAGTCTAACTGAGAATTTTGAACTAAAACTTTTGAGTTTAACTTATAGGCCAGGGTTAGTGAAGGTGTCACTCAAAAGTTATTGCAATATTTTCTCATTGAAAACTTATTTATCTTGAAAAAAATCAATCTTCAAAGAAAATCTAAAATGTTAAGAAATAAGGAAAAATAAATTACAATTCATTTACTTGTGTCCTTATCTTGGTGCTGATTATAATTACGTTTCATTGTGTCCTCTTTAATCGGCAAAGCATAGAATACCATATGTACAGAGATTTCTTTAATCTTTTAAATCTAATTTCTGTATTTTTGTTTTGTTTGTTTTTTACAGATTGAATTTTCACCTTAAAGACTTCTTGAATTTGAAAATATCATCATTTTCTTGGTGATCTGGATTTTCACTGGAGTCACATTTGAAGTAATGTAAATGAAGTCACAACTTATAGAAATCATCTTCTTGTGAAACATGTAGCTCTTCTCTTTCATGGAAGTCGAATGTGGCAGTGTATTTGCAGATACCCAAGGGAGAAACCATATTTTGGGAAGAGTGTGGTTCTTGCTTTCTGATGTCAAATTTCAACCAAAATATGCAAATACATACTGGAGAGAAACCATATTCTTGTGAGGTGTGTGGCTCATCCTTTTCAGAGGAACCCGCTTTAATCCAACATGTGAGGACACACACAGGAGAGAAACGGTATTTTTGTGAAACATGTGATTCTTCCTTTTCAAGGAAGGCAAGTTTACTGCAACATATGCGAATACACACTGGAGAGAAACCTTATACTTGTGAAACATGTGATTCTTCTTTTTCACAGCAGTCGAGTTTGCTGCAACATATGCGAACACACACTGGAGAGAAGCCATATACTTGTGAAGTATGTGAGTGTTCTTTTACAAGTAATTCAGACTTAAGCCGACATATCCGAGCACACACGGGAGAAAAACCATATGCTTGTGAAGCATGCGATGCTTCTTTTTCACAGAATTCTAGTTTGCTACAACATATGCGCAAACACACTGGAGAGAAGCCCTATTCATGTGAAGCATGTAATACTTCCTTTGCACGGAAGTCAAGTTTGCTACAACATACTCGAACACATACTGGAGAGAAGCCATATTCTTGTCAAGCATGTCATGCTTCTTTTTCACAGAATTCAAGTTTGTTGCGACATATGCGAAGGCACACGGGAGAGAAGCCATATTCTTGTGAAGTGTGTGGCTCTTCCTTTTCACGGAAAGCTAGTTTGCTGCAACATATGCGAACTCACACAGGAGAGAAGTTATATTCTTGTGAAGTGTGTACCTCATCCTTTTCTGATAAGTCAAATTTAAGCCGACATATGCAAACACACACTGGAGAAAAGCCTTATTCTTGTGAAGTGTGTGGCTCATCTTTTTCTGATAAGTCAAACTTAAGCCGACATATGCAAACACACAATGGATAAAAACCATATTTTTTTATTCTTCCTTTTTACAGAAGTTACATTTAATAGAGCAAAAAACTGGGGAGGAACGATATGGTATTTATGCATCTATGTTACCACGATAAAGCTGAACTTTCACGAGTGTTTCTGGGCTGATAACGGAAAGAATTGGAATATGCCAACAAAATGCGTGAACACTATCTCCAGGCATAGCTTTTTCTCATTTTTTTAAATGGCAAGGATGCTTGCATGTCCGGCAACTTTTCATTTTGCTAATAAGTTTTTTAGTATTTATGCACTTATTGTACCGTGCTGAAATAATAACGTGATTATTTAGAAACCCATTCATAACATGGGGAGTGGAGGGTGTTTTGTAACTATTCTGTACTTTCACCTAACAATTTAATAAAAAAAAAAGATATCATAACACTTGAATTTAACTTGAAAATACTATTTAAAAATAGCCCGGTATAATAAGTGCATAAGCACCAGTTTTTTTTCTTGGCAGAATTGTATCATCTTTTCCACAGATTGTAGTTTGTCGCTTAGCTGCGATAAATTCACGTTGTTTAAAATTGCTTGAATAATACTGTTCTCGTAACTTTGTCAACAAATTGATTGAATTATTTCATCATCTGCTTGCTTAAATTTGATTGGCTAGGCGTTTCGGCATAGCCCGATTCCCTCCGTTATCAGCTCGGAAACGCTTGTGAAAGTTCAGCTTTATCGCAGTAACATAGATGCATAAGTACCAATGATATTTTTGGGAATCATCATTTTTATATCATTCAACTTAAAAATAACGCCTTGGGAAGAATTTGTAATCTTGTGTATCCTTGTATTTATCGGACACCTCTGCTATGAATCAATTTTTAAGCAGAGGGTTTGAATTCAGAGTTTTCCTCCTCCTTGACTGGTTGCCTAAAGTTAAAGAACACAGTCTTACCCATAGTATACATTGGAGAGAATCTATACTCTTGTGTACGTTGTGGATTCTTAATTTGCACAGAAGATAATTTTTCTGCAACATCTTGAATCATGCACAGTTAGAAATATTCATCCATGCCATGTCAATCTTTCTTTTTATGAACTCTCATCTGAAAGTGATTTTTTTAAGTTTGTGAATTTTCATTTCTAAACGCTTCAACGTTAACATACAAGGTTCATTCAATTAATAAGGTGAATATTTTTTCTGGCGTTGCCAATAGGAAGCACCTTTTACAAGGAAATCAATAATGATGGATTATTTCATGTCCCAGAACACTGTTAGTATTACCTTCTTTCCGTATTGCTGCATTCTCAGCACATGTTGGGATATGTTACATTCTGGTTAGTGAATGCTTGTAATATTAAATAAAGGACAAACCATGATATGAGAGGAAATAGAGATATATTCTCAGAAAAAAGTATATACAATAGAGAGACTATTAGTAGACAAGAACATAGGATTAGTGAACGCTTGTAATATTAAATAAAGGACAAACCACGATACGAGAGGAAATAGAGATATATTCTCAGGAAAAACTATATACAATAGAGAGACTATTAGTAGACAAGAACATAGGATTAGTGAATACAGAATTAAGATATAGTCCAATGATAGTATTGGCTTCCGTTATTACGGTAGCAAGTAAGGTGATCTAGTGCGATCTCCAGTCTCCAACGCTCTAATGCTATTCCTATAAGAAGCTGCTCTTCACCTTCTAGTCTGCCCTGGTATTTGTAGCTACTGCTATATATGGCAGATGGACTAGTTCATTGTGTGGAAAAAGGTGGGTGATACCCAACAGGATATCATTATCATTAATGACAATATGAATAAAGTAATGTACATCTTCCTATGACCCTCTGATATTTTTGCTACTGATGATGCATCATAATATCATTTAACATTTAACTGTATTTAAACTCATGATTAAAAATAAATAAAATGATTTCTATGAGCTAGAAATCATGAAGAAAAATGAGCTCAGGTTTGATTAAAAATGTCAGCAAAATCCTATATATTTAATATATACGTATAAAGAGGATTTGGCATTAAATAACCTACAATGATTGATATGCCATAAAACCCAACTCAACCAAATCATATATATTTAATATATACGTATAAAGAGGATTTGGCATTAAATAACCTACAATGATTGATATGCCATAAAACCCAACTCAACCAAATCATATATATTTAATATATACGTATAAAGAGGATTTGGCATTAAATAACCTACAATGATTGATATGCCATAAAACCCAACCAAACCAAATCATATATATTTAATATATATGTATAAAGAGGATTTGGCATTAAATAACCTACAATGATTGATATGCCATAAAACCCAACCAAACCAAATCATATATATTTAATATATATGTATAAAGAGGATTTGGCATTAAATAACCTACAATGATTGATATGCCATAAAACCCAACCCAACCAAATCATATATATTTAATATATATGTATAAAGAGGATTTGGCATTAAATAACCTACAATGGTTGATATGCCATAAAACCCAACCAAACCAAATCATATATATTTGATATATATGTATAAAGAGGATTTGGCATTAAATAACCTACAAAGGTTGATATACCATAAAACCCAATCAACCAATCCTCATATTATGTAAGTATGATGGTCACCTAATAAATATGGTGAAATATTGTCTAAAGAGTTAGCAGTTGGAAAGCACTGTTTACAGTTTCATCTTTTTCAAGGAAATCAATTGTGATAGGTCCTTTCATGTCCCAGACAAAGGTCAACATAACCGTCTTTACTGACCGCTGCAACTGGAATGTTTTCTTTACCAGAGAGTCAGGTTTGGTTTGCTTTGGTTTTATGGCATATCAACCCTTTTAGCTCATTAGATGCCAAATCCATTTTAATACATAAAAACAATTCTATTTCATACAATTCAGTTTAGCATATGTACACAGTTTAAATGTCAAAACACTCCTATTTCAAACGATTCAGTTTAGCATAAGTATGCAGTTAAATGTCAAAACAGTTCTATTTCAAACAATTCAATTCAGCATAAATACACAATTTAGTTCTATTTGACCCATAGAGAGGACCCTATCAGGTGATACCACTCTGAGCCAGAGTGGACCTGGTAAGGATGGCAATGACGGGGTACTCCACATTCCCCAAAGCTTCAACATTACAGGAGCCTCACCATCAGATTGTTTAGTGTCCTATTCAGGATACTCATTGGGGTAGGGGTCTTACCCCTCTGTAGAGATGCAGTTGGTGTATTCTGCAGCCCTAGTTGACTGGGCAACTCTTTGGGAGATGCAGTTAGTGTATTCTACAGCCACCCCCCAACTAACTGAGCCACTAGAGAGTCTGTATGTTTCCACTTCATGGACTGTCTTTTTCACTTATTTTCCTCGTTTAAAAATCCATGTTTAATCCATTTGGAGAGCTCTCTGTGACAAAAACACGCTTATCCATATGCATCACACATTCTTCTGTCAATTTCACATGGTTTGCACTTCTCAGCCTGCAAAAAATTGATGACAAACCTCTGTTCGAGCCGGGAGTATTCTGTTTGATTTGCCACCATTTTGAATAGCCTCTAAACTAATGTTTTTGTGAGATTAGAATAAATTTTACTGCCAACCAATGCAGAGTTTATATTTATGGAAAAAAATTTATTTTAAGTTTTTTTTCTAAAACTCCCCCTTCTTTATTGGATGACACAGATAGATAGATAGATAGATAGATAGATAGATAGATATGAATGAGTTGAGATAGATAGATAGATAGATAGATAGATTGCCACGAAGATATTATCCGAGATAGATTTGCCTTATTCATTGAATGATCTTGATAGATAGATAAATAGATAGATAGATTACAACAAATATATTATCCGAGATAGATTTCCCTTATTTATTGAATGTTTTTTGTAGAGAGATAGATAGACAGATAGATAGATTGCAACAAAGATATCCGATATAGATTCCCCTTGTTTATTGAATGACCTTTGTACACATTTGAACAAAATTTGAAAAAAAACCCTCTATTTCTATTTGAGGTCACATAGAAAGATTAAATAATTGATTGCATGAATATAATTTGAAATATTCACATTTTCCCCATTGATTATAATAATGTAAGTGAAAAAATTCATCCCACTTACCTTTTGATTCCTTTCAGCCAGTGTTGTCTCAAATAATGAAAAACATTCATCAAAATTCTCTCACTTGACTCGTTTTAACAGCATTTAACTTATTTTTTGAATGACCCGTGTATGTATTTGGAGTAATATTCTTTTAAAATCCTTATTTTTATTAGTGATCACATAGAAAGATTAAACCTTTGACTGCATGAATATAATTTGAACTAATCCCATTTTTTCGTATTGATAACACCAGTTTAAGTGAGAAAATTGATCATAATTAACTTTTCATTCCTTTAAGTCGTTGATGTCTCAAATAACGAAAAATATTTGTCTAAAATTCTATAATTGTCTATAATTTGTTGCTTAAATTAATTTGTATAACTTAGAAAAGAATCGAACGTTATTCTTCTGACAGTTGTTCAAAGTTCTGAACTCATTATTTTTGTTATTATTAGAATACTTTAAATCAGGGGTCTCAAACGCAAAGACTAAAAAGGACCATTTTGTCCTGGTGGACAGTAAAATGAATCGGAGGGGGTGTATAATACTAATCTGCAATTCAGTTGATTGCTTGCTATTTAGTTTTTTATTATTCTTTTCAATAAAATAGAAAAATGCAAATGATATGTAAATTAGTAGAAAAAAAAATACTAGGACAAATTTCTCGTTCCAAATTTTCTTTTATCCTGATTTTTAGTAAATTCCTTTTTTTTTATTTTTACTTTTACTTTTACCAAATGAAATGTTTTCCGACTTTTTTTTTTATTTCGCGAATAAATTGTACTTTATCATTTAAACTGAGAAAACAAAATCAAAATTCAAAGTTTTACCACATTTACATTTGTTGGCTTCTTTAGCTTTGTCAAACTTTGTGGGTTATTTAATGCCAAAATCATCCTTGCACAAGAACACTGGTGTTACTATTTAACCCCTCGCTGGAAGTGATAAGGAAATCAGCACCTTTCCTAAGAATCTTAGTCAGAAAGTGAATGTAATGAAACAACTTGACTTTGAACTTGCATACTTTGAGGCAAGATCATCATGACATTGTTGTAAAGGTGTAATTTCATATTGTGTTGGGGTGTCCCCTATAGATAGACTCGTCTTCATGTGACATATACCAACTGAGCTCTCTTCTGCGCAGTCTCAGTCTCAGAGGAGTCTCAGCGAGCCATTACCCAGAGCGGTAATATTCCTGATTGTTAAGCTGAGGAGGGGTTTCTCCCAGCTATCGTTCATGTATGTACTATTTTCTTTCAATATATTTCTTATCACTCATTTCCGAGTCGTGTCATCATTTGAACCTCCCCTTGACCATAATATATTGTTACCACAAGAAGAAATTTACAAAATATACTCAAGTTGATATCTGCGTAAGTTACTCTTATATGGACTGCTCTAAAATAAATTTCCACGTAGGTAAGAGCTGGTCACTGCTGCTCCATTCTACAATTGATACTTGAGCTAAAACTGAAATGAATGGGATAGTTCACAGATCTTTTTAATGGTATGACAAAAAGAATTCCAAAACCTGATTATTTGAAAAGATCTTGCAATTCATGAAGAATTCAAAGATGATCAAGCTCTCATTACTGAATGCCCCATGGATTTCCTCCTGATAGAAACGGTAATTGATAGATAAATGTCATTGCCAGGGATTCTAATATCATTTGATTTCTTTGTTTAATGGCATATCAACCCTCATGGGCTATTTAATGCCAAAACCATCTTTGTAAAAGAACTGTTGTGGTTCTATTTAACCCATAACTACTGGGATAAGGGGGTTCATATATCATTTTTAAAATAGCAGATATAATTTGTTTATTTAACAATCCATCCTCAAACATTTTCTATGGTTTTCTGTTTAAGTGTGTTTTCTGTCATCTCAGACACACCTTCCCCATGCCAATATAAGTTGATAAATCTATTTCTTCTTATGTTAGGAAACAACTCAAATTTCCTTATATCCTATTGTACATGTTAGTTATCTGTCATCTTTAATACAACTTCCATATCAATATAAGTTGTCAATCTACTGTATTATATTAACGTGACCTGTGGGTGTGAATACGGCAGATGTTGTTGACAGATAGATTGATAAGACCGGTGTGATCACCAAAATGTCATCATGTCCACAGGTGCTGTGTATCAGAGGATGTTGACAGGACTACATCTGCTCAAGCATAATATCAACAAGGTGATTGCCGAAATGTCACCATGCCCACAGTTGTTATGTTAAAAACAGGTGCATCCGGTCAAAGATATCGGAAAATCACCTGAACAGTGGGCATGGTTGAATTCGGTGATAGTGGCAGATGCGTACGCCCACAGAACCGGGCTTAGGCAAGTAGCCAATGGGAAGCAGACAACATAACCAATGGAAAGCAAAGAAGTGAGATGTGGGCATAACCATGGTTAACGAAAAAGAGGAATTGCTGCAGGTCATGTGAGAGTTGTAGACTATGTAAGTTCTCGAATTTCGGCTAAAGTCAGTTGTTCACTGGCCCTTCCGTCTCCCGACAGCTCCTCCATGTGCACGAACTCTCTGTGATTGCTTTTCTGCTCCACACAAGTATCATCGCCAAAAATAAAAATATAATCTTATATTTTTATATACATACGTGTTCCTCATTGTTAATAACAACACAGTATACTATACAACACCCCTTCGTGTGTGCGAACTCTCAGAGATTACTCTTCTGGTCCACACAAGTATCATCAACGAAAATAAAAATATAATCTTATATTTTTATATACATACGTGTTCCTCGTTGTTAATAACGACACAGTATACTATACAACACCCCTTTTCATTTTATGAAACAAAAAATTATTCATGTTCTGTTGTGTGAGTTAATTTTCTGTAATCTCAGTCACCCTTACACCACAATAAGTTTGTGAAATAAACCAATGTAAATTTCACTAATGTTATTAAGAATATTTTTTAAAATATAAATAAAATTGGATTATTTCTACTTTTCAGCTTTTGATCTGAAAGTGAAAGTGAAAGTAACTGAAATATTAACATTTATTCCATCCTTCTCTGAGCAGAAATATGATTAGTGTCGAGGAATAAATTACCAAGTTTTTGGAAAATATTAGCCATGAAAATTGTTCTGCCATATGCCATAAAAAAGGTAGTTTGCAGTCCACATTTGACCTTTGGCCTGCATGTTTGAGATCCCTGCTTTATACAATAGTTTCAACAACATTCTTCCGGTCACCTATCCATAAAGATAAAAATGTCTCCTATTCCAAAATTTTGTAACAAATATACAGGTTAGCTGCGTCATTCCAATGAACAGGTACTACGCTCTGTGATTCCATTCTCAGCAAACTGTATAATAAAGTGATTCCATATTTTTTTATCTGCTTTCCAATTCTTTATTGACGAAACAAAGAAATATATGAGGGTCAATCAATGAAAAAAGAGTTGGCAATAGGAAGCACTGTTTACAGTTGGACATTTTTCAAGGAAATCAATAGGGAAGGTTCCTTTCATGTCCCAGAAGATTTTTATTAAGGGTTTACGGACTATTGTCTTCATCTTTATTGTTATTTCCAAAACGTTTCAGCTGATATGTCCTCCAGCCTTCTTCAGGTGTTTGTTGAACTCAGGAACCTTCACAGAACTTCGAACTATGTCATTTATTGAAACCACGGGGGTCGCCTGTTCTGATTCCGTTAGCCATAACCGGGTACAAGTGTTAAGTATTCCTGTATTGTTTCTCGCCTGTTGTGAGGATTGAACCTGCAACCTCCAGATGTTTGTCTCCTTAGAAGCTTAGGGAACCAGGTTCAATCCTCACTACAGGCGAGTAACAATACAGGAATACTTAACACTTGTACCCGGTTATGGCTAACGGAATCAGAACAGGCGACCCCCGTGGTTTCAATAAAGGACATAGTTCGAAGTTCCGTGAAGGTTCCTGAGTTCGACAAACACCTGAAGAAGGCCGGAGAACATATCAGACGAAACTTTGTGGAAATAACAATAAAGATGAAGACAATAGTCCAAAAATCCTAAATGATAAAAATCAACAAGCTTCATCTCAGAAATTTAAACAACTAATATCCCAGAAGATTGTTGACATGACCTTCTTTCCTGACTGTCTGGAACTTTTCTTTACTGGAAAGTCAGTGTGTTTCCATTCCATTGACTGCATTTTCAACTCCAGTTCATAGTGACAAATCTATTTGTAAATATTTTTTTGAGTAAAACATGCCTCTTACACATCACGTATTCTTCTAAAAATTTTACATGGTTTGCTCTTCTCAGCCACCAAAATTTGGATGACAGACCTCTGTTCAAGCCTGAATAACTCTGTTTAATTTTCCACCATTCTGAATAGCTTCAAAAGAAATATTTTTGCAAGATTAAAATCATTTTTGCTATAAACTAATTCCAAACAGCACAGATTTTAAATTCTGGGAAAAAATTCTGAAAAAAATAATTAATTTTGCTTTGTTAAAAAAACTTCCCCTTATTTATTGACTGGTCCTCATATGTTTGTCCGTTAGTCTAGAACCATTTCTATCAATTTTCTCAAGTTGCTGTAATGTTCCCTATCTATTATATTGATATCTTCCTAGTGAGAGTAATCTGAATATTAATTCCTACTCTTATTAACAATTCAACCACATGAAAATGACTTGATTACATTTATTCTTTTTAAATATGGTTGTTGTGATGGGTATGCACGGAAGCTCCCGAGAACCGCGTGTGTGTGCGCTTCAGCCGGGTACACATTCGAAGATAACACTATAGAATGATAAAAAAAAAAGGCACTCACCAGATTAGCCAGACCATCCAACTTGCATCCAGGTGGCAGACAAAAATAAGCTGGGCTGTAAGATATACGGAACCTGAGATATGCGCCATGCAAGCTGTATTTTTATATAAGTTATAGCCAATCACGGTGCATACAATGAACTCTACCAACATTCATAATGGTATGTGCCAAGCATAACTTATACAAAGCTCCAATCTTCAGTAGGCACCTTGCTAACTCAGCAACTACCAAGGTTGCCACTAGATTATGTTTGTGTTGGTGTATGTTTCTGTCGGTGTTGGCTTTCAAATCGGGTTGGTTTAGTTAGAGGACTTGCAGGCAGCTGTTGCCTTGCCCGACTGTTTTGGTTCCAGTTCCATAGATAAGACCACAGTTGTCAAGTTATCATAAAATTCAAATTTGTTACCAAAAAATACAATAATTAAACAAGATCTTTCCTTTTACGGTTTTGTGATAGATTACTCACTATATCATTCATAGTTTTCAAGTCTTAATATATTAATAAAAAAATATTTGAACAATTAGAACTATTCCACTTGTTCCTGCTTAACAGCAATCGAACATCCAATATGGATTCTTTCGTTCTTTTGGGCGTTCCACTATCCATTGTGTGAACAAGTTAACAAAGATCTGGCTAAGTGCACTCTTCATTATTACTTATTAGTTTGTCCTTACTTCTCCAGTTGTGTCCTGCATGTCTTGTTCATCGTATTTGGATGTTTTAGAGATGGGAGGAAGGTGATTGTACAACTGCTGCTTTGTGGGATGCTGCTTCCAGGATTCATACAACATAGCTCATAACGTTCTTGTGCAAATCCCATCTAACTTTTTCTCTGTATGCTAAGTCAACATCCATATGGCAGATTTGACACAACTGCTGCTTGGAAGAAATTGCATTTTATTTTATTGGATAAGTCTGACTTCCATATGATGGATAACCTGTCAATAACAGTCCATGCTTTGGCTTGTCCCATATTGTTATCATTTTCAGTAGATGAGATGCTGTTTGCGAGGTACAAGAACTTGTCAACTAATTTCAGAGAACCACCATTTAGAGTGGAGGTGTCTCCTTTTCGATTAAAATACATGTACTCTGTTTTGTCTACATTCACATGGTGGCCAGTACCACCTGCTGCCTGCTCCAGATTATGCTGCAGGGATTCAGCTTGTGTATGTATATTTGCAAGAAACACTACGTCATCTGCATAGTCTACTTCCATGATGGTTTGTGTGAGATATCATCTGCCCCTTGCTATTTTTATCATCAAGCCATTTTCTTTCATTAGATCTATTGGTGTTTGAAGTATGTAGTCTAGACAGATTATGAACAGATATGGGGCTAATATATTCCCTTGCAGAACACCAGCAACAATGTCAAACAGTGTCTCCATCCGGTGAGAGAAGTTTTACTTTTGTGCTTTTATAGAAGATCATTATGGCTGTGGCAGTTTTTTTGGGGAGATCATAGGCTAGAAGTATTTGCTCCATCTTGCCTCTGTGTATTGCCTTGGAGCAATCTACAAATAAGAGTGTCACCTCAAGGTTTTTTGCACAAACTCCTAAAATTCAACAGTGTCAGAGTCTGAGATGTTGTGGATCAGTTTATCCGAAAACCATTTTGATTCTTTCTAAGAATTTTCTCAATATGTGGTTCAATGCAGTTGAGTAACAGAACAGTATAAATCTTAGTTGCGATGGAAGTAAGGGTTATACCTCAGTAATTCTTGGCAATTCCAAGGTCATCTTTCTTCCAACCTTTTGTCCATCTCTCTATCGTGTTCTGGATATATACAGTGTTGCAGTATCAAAGCTGTCGGTCATTAAATTTCCTCGTCTTTCATACTTCTGGTGTTATTTCAGTAAGACCGGCACTCTTTCCGTTTTTAATTTTTGTCGGTAAAAGATTGAGTTCTTCTTGCGTAAAGTGTCCTAGTGTGCTTCACATGATGCTAGGCAGAGGAACCCCACAGGTCTACAGCCAGGATCAAATAGTTCAGTCAAGAGACTACTGTAGCACTATATAAATGGGCTGCCAAAGCAGATGATTCCTTTGTCTGTTTTGGCGCGAAACCAGACAAAGGATTCTTGGACATGAAATCTCGCCGTATCCGGAAGTGGTAAGGGGACGCGAATGAGAGTTGACGTCGCAACCCAGCAGAGAGAGTTGGCGCTGGACAGCAGGCGGGCGTTGACGACGCGACCCGGCAGAGGGCAGTTGGCGGCTGGACAGCAAAGAGGCGGGGCAGCATGGGATAGGGTCCAGCGAGAGTGAGTCAAGATGAGTCTGATTCCAGTAACATTGTGGAATTTTCGCTAGTAACCCACGCTAGCGATAGTCTGCACATGCATGTAGTGTTGCATACCTTCCTCTACTCTTGGTTAACCCCAAGCTTTGTTCGAGTTTGTTCGTTTGTCTTTCTATTTTCTCCGTTCCCTCGATCGTATTCTTGTGTAGGTAAAGAAATGTGCGTTACCCCCTCGAACCACTAGTTGATCACCGGCCGATTAAGAAGAGGAATGGTTAGAAGACTGAGAAAATGTGGTGGGGGTGAGGGTGGAACGTTTACACTACTACTACTCATTGTGGCATTTATTGATAAGGTAAAAATACAGCCATTAAAGGGTTAACATGACTCTCACTCAAACTTTCTTTATTATCACTATGATTCTATGGCTAATTTTGTTCAATCTTATTATTGTTGCTTTTTATCCCAATCCACTGGATATATATGCACTCTTCATTATTATTTTATTGCTAGTTTTATTCCATCTTATTATTGTTGCTTTTTATTCCAACCCTCTTGATCAATACTTTCTTCATTATTATTTTATTGCTAGTTTTATTCCATCTTATTATTGTTGCTTTTTATTCCAACCCTCTTGATCAATACTTTCTTCATTATTATTTTATTGCTAGTTTTATCCCATCTTATTATTGTTGCTTTTTATTCCAACCCTCTTGATCAATTCTTTCTTCATTATTATTTTATTGCTAGTTTTATTCCATCTTATTATTGTTGCTTTTTATTCCAACCCTCTGGATCAATACACTCTTCATTATTATTTTATTGCTAGTTTTATTCCATCTTATTATTGTTGCTTTTTATTCCAACCCTCTGGATCAATACACTCTTCATTATTATTCTATTGCTAGTTTTATTCCATCTTATTATTGTTGCTTTTTATTCCAACACTCTGGATCAATACACTCTTCATTATTATTCTATTGCTAGTTTTATTTCATCTTACTATTGTTGCTTTTTATTCCAACCCTCTTGATCAATATACTCTTCATTATTATTCTATTGCTAGTTTTATTTCATCTTATTATTGTTGCTTTTTATTCCAACCCTCTTGATCAATACACTCTTCATTATTATTTTATTGCTAGTTTTATTCCATCTTATTATTGTTGCTTTTTATTCCAACCCTCTGGATCAATATACTCTTCATTATTATTTTATTGCTAGTTTTATTCCATCTTATTATTGTTGCTTTTTATTCCAACCCTCTTGATCAATATACTCTTCATTATTATTTTATTGCTAGTTTTATTCCATCTTATTATTGTTGCATTTTATCCCAACCCTCTGGATCAATACACTCTTCATTATTACTATTATTTTATTGCTAGTTTTATTCCATCTTATTATTGTTGCTTTTTATTCCAACCCTCTGGATCAATACACTCTTCATTATTATTCTATTGCTAGTTTTATTCCATCTTATTATTGTTGCTTTTTATTCCAACCCTCTGGATCAATACACTCTTCATTATTATTTTATTGCTAGTTTTATTCCATCTTATTATTGTTGCTTTTTATCCCAACCCTCTGGATCAATACACTCTTCATTATTATTTTATTGCTAGTTTTATTCCATCTTATTATTGTTGCTTTTTATTCCAACCCTCTGGATCAATACACTCTTCATTATTATTTTATTGCTAGTTTTATTCCATCTTATTATTGTTGCTTTTTATCCCAACCCTCTGGATCAATACACTCCTCATTATTATTTTATTGCTAGTTTTATTCCATCTTATTATTGTTGCTTTTTATTCCAACCCTCTGGATCAATACACTCTTCATTATTATTTTCTTGCTAGTTTTATTCCATCTTATTATTGTTGCTTTTTATCCCAACCCTCTGGATCAATACACTCTTCATTATTTTATTGCTAGTTTTATTCCATCTTATTATTGTTGCGTTTTATCCCAACCCTCTGGATCAATACACTCTTCATTATTATTCTATTGCTAGTTTTATTCCATCTTATTATTGTTGCTTTTTATTCCAACCCTCTGGATCAATACACTCTTCATTATTATTTTATTGCTAGTTTTATTCCATCTTATTATTGTTGCTTTTTATCCCAACCCTCTGGATCAATACACTCTTCATTATTATTTTATTGCTAGTTTTATTCCATCTTATTATTGTTGCTTTTTATTCCAACCCTCTGGATCAATACACTCTTCATCATTATTTTATTGCTAGTTTTATTCCATCTTATTATTGTTGCTTTTTATTCCAACCCTCTTGTTCAATATACTCTTCATTATTATTTTATTGCTAGTTTTATTCCATCTTATTATTGTTGCTTTTTATTCCAACCCTCTTGATCAATATACTCTTCATTATTATTTTATTGCTAGTTTTATTCCATCTTATTATTGTTGCTTTTTATTCCAACCCTCTTGATCAATATACTCTTCATTATTATTTTATTGCTAGTTTTATTCCATCTTATTATTGTTGCTTTTTATTCCAACCCTCTTGATCAATACACTCTTCATTATTATTTTATTGCTAGTTTTATTCCATCTTATTATTGTTGCTTTTTATTCCAACCCTCTTGATCAATATACTCTTCATTATTATTTTATTGCTAGTTTTATTCCATCTTATTATTGTTGCTTTTTATTCCAACCCTCTTGATCAATACTTTCTTCATTATTATTTTATTGCTAGTTTTATTCCATCTTATTATTGTTGCTTTTTATTCCAACCCCCTTGATCAATTCTTTCTTCATTATTATTTTATTGCTAGTTTTATTTCATCTTATTATTGTTGTTTTTATTCCAACCCTCTGGATCAATACACTTTTCATTATTATTTTCTTGCTAATTTTATCCCATCTTATTATTGTTGCTTTTTATCCCAACCCTCTTGATCAATACTTTCTTCATTATTATTCTATTGCTAGTTTTATTCCATCTTATTATTGTTGCTTTTTATTCCAACCCTCTGGATCAATACACTCTTCATTATTATTTTATTGCTAGTTTTATTCCATCTTATTATTGTTGCTTTTTATCCCAACCCTCTGGATCAATACACTCTTCATTATTATTTTATTGCAAGTTTTATTCCATCTTATTATTGTTGCTTTTTATTCCAACCCTCTGGATCAATACACTCTTCATTATTATTTTATTGCTAGTTTTATTCCATCTTATTATTGTTGCTTTTTATCCCAACCCTCTGGATCAATACACTCCTCATTATTATTTTATTGCTAGTTTTATTCCATCTTATTATTGTTGCTTTTTATTCCAACCCTCTGGATCAATACACTCTTCATTATTATTTTCTTGCTAGTTTTATTCCATCTTATTATTGTTGCTTTTTATCCCAACCCTCTGGATCAATACACTCTTCATTATTTTATTGCTAGTTTTATTCCATCTTATTATTGTTGCGTTTTATCCCAACCCTCTGGATCAATACACTCTTCATTATTATTCTATTGCTAGTTTTATTCCATCTTATTATTGTTGCTTTTTATTCCAACCCTCTGGATCAATACACTCTTCATTATTATTTTATTGCTAGTTTTATTCCATCTTATTATTGTTGCTTTTTATCCCAACCCTCTGGATCAATACACTCTTCATTATTATTTTATTGCTAGTTTTATTCCATCTTATTATTGTTGCTTTTTATTCCAACCCTCTGGATCAATACACTCTTCATCATTATTTTATTGCTAGTTTTATTCCATCTTATTATTGTTGCTTTTTATTCCAACCCTCTTGATCAATATACTCTTCATTATTATTTTATTGCTAGTTTTATTCCATCTTATTATTGTTGCTTTTTATTCCAACCCTCTTGATCAATATACTCTTCATTATTATTTTATTGCTAGTTTTATTCCATCTTATTATTGTTGCTTTTTATTCCAACCCTCTTGATCAATATACTCTTCATTATTATTTTATTGCTAGTTTTATTCCATCTTATTATTGTTGCTTTTTATTCCAACCCTCTTGATCAATATACTCTTCATTATTATTTTATTGCTAGTTTTATTCCATCTTATTATTGTTGCTTTTTATTCCAACCCTCTTGATCAATACTTTCTTCATTATTATTTTATTGCTAGTTTTATTCCATCTTATTATTGTTGCTTTTTATTCCAACCCCCTTGATCAATTCTTTCTTCATTATTATTTTATTGCTAGTTTTATTTCATCTTATTATTGTTGTTTTTATTCCAACCCTCTGGATCAATACACTTTTCATTATTATTTTCTTGCTAATTTTATCCCATCTTATTATTGTTGCTTTTTATCCCAACCCTCTTGATCAATACTTTCTTCATTATTATTTTATTGCTAGTTTTATTCCATCTTATTATTGTTGCTTTTTATTCCAACCCTCTGGATCAATACACTCTTCATTATTTTATTGCTAGTTTTATTCCATCTTATTATTGTTGCTTTTTATCCCAACCCTCTTGATCAATATAATCTTCATTATTATTTTATTGCTAGTTTTATTCCATCTTATTATTGTTGCTTTTTATTCCAACCCTCTGGATCAATATACTCTTCATTATTATTTTATTGCTAGTTTTATTCCATCTTATTATTGTTGCTTTTTATTCCAACCCTCTTGATCAATATACTCTTCATTATTATTTTATTGCTAGTTTTATTCCATCTTATTATTGTTGCTTTTTATTCCAACCCTCTTGATCAATATACTCTTCATTATTATTTTATTGCTAGTTTTATTCCATCTTATTATTGTTGCTTTTTATTCCAACCCTCTTGATCAATACTTTCTTCATTATTATTTTATTGCTAGTTTTATTCCATCTTATTATTGTTGCTTTTTATTCCAACCCTCTTGATCAATTCTTTCTTCATTATTATTTTATTGCTAGTTTTATTTCATCTTATTATTGTTGCTTTTTATTCCAACCCTCTTGATCAATATACTCTTCATTATTATTTTATTGCTAGTTTTATTCCATCTTATTATTGTTGCTTTTTATTCCAACCCTCTTGATCAATATACTCTTCATTATTATTTTATTGCTAGTTTTATTCCATCTTATTATTGTTGCTTTTTATTCCAACCCTCTTGATCAATACTTTCTTCATTATTATTTTATTGCTAGTTTTATTCCATCTTATTATTGTTGCTTTTTATTCCAACCCCCTTGATCAATTCTTTCTTCATTATTATTTTATTGCTAGTTTTATTTCATCTTATTATTGTTGTTTTTATTCCAAACCTCTGGATCAATACACTCTTCATTATTATTTTCTTGCTAGTTTTATCCCATCTTATTATTGTTGCTTTTTATCCCAACCCTCTTGATCAATACTTTCTTCATTATTATTTTATTGCTAGTTTTATTCCATCTTATTATGTTGCTTTTTATTCCAACCCTCTGGATCAATACACTCTTCATTATTTTATTGCTAGTTTTATTCCATCTTATTATTGTTGCTTTTTATCCCAACCCTCTTGATCAATATACTCTTCATTATTATTTTCTTGCTAGTTTTATTCCATCTTATTATTGTTGCTTTTTATCCCAACCCTCTGGATCAATACACTCTTCATTATTTTATTGCTAGTTTTATTCCATCTTATTATTGTTGCGTTTTATCCCAACCCTCTGGATCAATACACTCTTCATTATTATTCTATTGCTAGTTTTATTCCATCTTATTATTGTTGCTTTTTATTCCAACCCTCTGGATCAATACACTCTTCATTATTATTTTATTGCTAGTTTTATTCCATCTTATTATTGTTGCTTTTTATCCCAACCCTCTGGATCAATACACTCTTCATTATTATTTTATTGCTAGTTTTATTCCATCTTATTATTGTTGCTTTTTATTCCAACCCTCTGGATCAATACACTCTTCATCATTATTTTATTGCTAGTTTTATTCCATCTTATTATTGTTGCTTTTTATTCCAACCCTCTTGATCAATATACTCTTCATTATTATTTTATTGCTAGTTTTATTCCATCTTATTATTGTTGCTTTTTATTCCAACCCTCTTGATCAATATACTCTTCATTATTATTTTATTGCTAGTTTTATTCCATCTTATTATTGTTGCTTTTTATTCCAACCCTCTTGATCAATATACTCTTCATTATTATTTTATTGCTAGTTTTATTCCATCTTATTATTGTTGCTTTTTATTCCAACCCTCTGGATCAATACACTCTTCATTATTATTTTATTGCTAGTTTTATTCCATCTTATTATTGTTGCTTTTTATTCCAACCCTCTTGATCAATATACTCTTCATTATTATTTTATTGCTAGTTTTATTCCATCTTATTATTGTTGCTTTTTATTCCAACCCTCTTGATCAATACTTTCTTCATTATTATTTTATTGCTAGTTTTATTCCATCTTATTATTGTTGCTTTTTATTCCAACCCTCTTGATCAATTCTTTCTTCATTATTATTTTATTGCTAGTTTTATTCCATCTTATTATTGTTGCTTTTTATTCCAACCCTCTTGATCAATATACTCTTCATTATTATTTTATTGCTAGTTTTATTCCATCTTATTATTGTTGCTTTTCATTCCAACCCTCTGGATCAATACACTCTTCATTATTATTTTATTGCTAGTTTTATTCCATCTTATTATTGTTGCTTTTTATTCCAACCCTCTGGATCAATATACTCTTCATTATTATTTTATTGCTAGTTTTATTCCATCTTATTATTGTTGCTTTTTATTCCAACCCTCTGGATCAATACACTTTTCATTATTATTTTATTGCTAGTTTTATTCCATCTTATTATTGTTGCTTTTTATTCCAACCCTCTGGATCAATACACTCTTCATTATTATTTTATTGCTAGTTTTATTCCATCTTATTATTGTTGCTTTTTATCCCAACCCTCTTGATCAATACTTTCTTCATTATTATTTTATTGCTAGTTTTATCCCATCTTATTATTGTTGCTTTTTATCCCAACCCTCTTGATCAATACTTTCTTCATTATTATTTTATTGCTAGTTATATTCCATCTTATTATTGTTGCTTTTTATCCCAACACTCTTGATCAATACTTTCTTCATTATTATTTTATTGCTAGTTTTATTCCATCTTATTATTGTTGCTTTTTATTCCAACCCTCTTGATCAATTCTTTCTTCATTATTATTTTATAGCTAGTTTTATTCCATCTTATTATTGTTGCTTTTTATTCCAACCCTCTTGATCAATATACTCTTCATTATTATTTTATTGCTAGTTTTATTCCATCTTATTATTGTTGCTTTTTATTCCAACCCTCTTGATCAATATACTCTTCATTATTATTTTATTGCTAGTTTTATTCCATCTTATTATTGTTGCTTTTTATTCCAACCCTCTTGATCAATACTTTCTTCATTATTATTTTATTGCTAGTTTTATTCCATCTTATTATTGTTGCTTTTTATTCCAACCCTCTTGATCAATTCTTTCTTCATTATTATTTTATTGCTAGTTTTATTTCATCTTATTATTGTTGCTTTTTATTCCAACCCTCTTGATCAATATACTCTTCATTATTATTTTATTGCTAGTTTTATTCCATCTTATTATTGTTGCTTTTTATTCCAACCCTCTTGATCAATACTTTCTTCATTATTATTTTATTGCTAGTTTTATTCCATCTTATTATTGTTGCTTTTTATTCCAACCCCCTTGATCAATTCTTTCTTCATTATTATTTTATTGCTAGTTTTATTTCATCTTATTATTGTTGTTTTTATTCCAACCCTCTGGATCAATACACTCTTCATTATTATTTTCTTGCTAGTTTTATCCCATCTTATTATTGTTGCTTTTTATCCCAACCCTCTTGATCAATACTTTCTTCATTATTATTTTATTGCTAGTTTTATTCCATCTTATTATTGTTGCTTTTTATTCCAACCCTCTGGATCAATACACTCTTCATTATTTTATTGCTAGTTTTATTCCATCTTATTATTGTTGCTTTTTATCCCAACCCTCTTGATCAATATACACTTCATTATTATTTTATTGCTAGTTTTATTCCATCTTATTATTGTTGCTTTTTATTCCAACCCTCTGGATCAATACACTCTTCATTATTTTATTGCTAGTTTTATTCCATCTTATTATTGTTGCTTTTTATTCCAACCCTCTGGATCAATACACTCTTCATTATTATTTTATTGCTAGTTTTATTCCATCTTATTATTGTTGCTTTTTATTCCAACCCTCTTGATCAATATACTCTTCATTATTATTTTATTGCTAGTTTTATTCCATCTTATTATTGTTGCTTTTTATTCCAACCCTCTTGATCAATACTTTCTTCATTATTATTTTATTGCTAGTTTTATTCCATCTTATTATTGTTGCTTTTTATTCCAACCCTCTTGATCAATTCTTTCTTCATTATTATTTTATTGCTAGTTTTATTCCATCTTATTATTGTTGCTTTTTATTCAAACCCTCTTGATCAATATACTCTTCATTATTATTTTATTGCTAGTTTTATTCCATCTTATTATTGTTGCTTTTTATTCCAACCCTCTGGATCAATACTTTCTTCATTATTATTTTATTGCTAGTTTTATTCCATCTTATTATTGTTGCGTTTTATTCCAACCCTCTGGATCAATTCTTTCTTCATTATTATTTTATTGCTAGTTTTATTCCATCTTATTATTGTTGCTTTTTATTCCAACCCTCTTGATCAATATACTTTTCATTATTATTTTATTGCTAGTTTTATTCCATCTTATTATTGTTGCGTTTTATCCCAACCCTCTGGATCAATACACTCTTCATTATTACTATTATTTTATTGCTAGTTTTATTCCATCTTATTATTGTTGCTTTTTATTCCAACCCTCTGGATCAATACACTCTTCATTATTATTTTATTGCTAGTTTTATTCCATCTTATTATTGTTGCTTTTTATTCCAACCCTCTGGATCAATACACTCTTCATTATTATTTTCTTGCTAGTTTTATTCCATCTTATTATTGTTGCGTTTTATCCCAACCCTCTGGATCAATACACTCTTCATTATTACTATTATTTTCTTGCTAGTTTTATTCCATCTTATTATTGTTGCGTTTTATCCCAACCATCTGGATCAATACACTCTTCATTATTATTCTATTGCTAGTTTTATTCCATCTCATTATTGTTGCTTTTTATTCCAACCCTCTGGATCAATACACTCTTCATTATTATTTTATTGCTAGTTTTATTCCATCTTATTATTGTTGCTTTTCATCCCAACCCTCTGGATCAATACACTCTTCATTATTATTTTATTGCTAGTTTTATTCCATCTTATAATTGTTGCTTTTTATTCCAACCCTCTGGATCAATACACTCTTCATTATTATTTTATTGCTAGTTTTATTCCATCTTATTATTGTTGCTTTTTATCCCAACCCTCTGGATCAATACACTCCTCATTATTATTTTATTGCTAGTTTTATTCCATCTTATTATTGTTGCTTTTTATCCCAACCCTCTGGATCAATACACTCTTCATTATTTTATTGCTAGTTTTATTCCATCTTATTATTGTTGCGTTTTATCCCAACCCTCTGGATCAATACACTCTTCATTACTATTCTATTGCTAGTTTTATTCCATCTTATTATTGTTGCTTTTTATTCCAACCCTCTGGATCAATACACTCTTCATTATTATTTTATTGCTAGTTTTATTCCATCTTATTATTGTTGCTTTTTATCCCAACCCTCTGGATCAATATACTCTTCATTATTATTTTATTGCTAGTTTTATTCCATCTTATTATTGTTGCTTTTTATTCCAACCCTCTTGATCAATATACTCTTCATTATTATTTTATTGCTAGTTTTATTCCATCTTATTATTGTTGCTTTTTATTCCAACCCTCTTGATCAATATACTCTTCATTATTATTTTATTGCTAGTTTTATTCCATCTTATTATTGTTGCTTTTTATTCCAACACTCTTGATCAATATATTCTTCATTATTATTTTATTGCTAGTTTTATTCCATCTTATTATTGTTGCTTTTTATTCCAACCCTCTGGATCAATACACTCTTCATTATTATTTTATTGCTAGTTTTATTCCATCTTATTATTGTTGCTTTTTATCCCAACCTTCTTGATCAACACTTTCTTCATTATTACTATTATTTTATTGCTAGTTTTATTCCATCTTATTATTGTTGCTTTTTATCCCAACCCTCTTGATCAATACTTTCTTCATTATTACTATTATTTTATTGCTAGTTTTATTCCATCTTATTATTTTTGCTTTTTATCCCAACCCTCTGGATCAATACACTCTTCATTATTATTTTATTGCTAGTTTTATTCCATCTTATTATTGTTGCTTTTTATCCCAACCCTCTTGATCAATATACTCTTCATTATTATTTTATTGCTAGTTTTATTCCATCTTATTATTGTTGCTTTTTATCCCAACCCTCTTGATCAATACACTCTTCATTATTATTTTATTGCTAGTTTTATTCCATCTTATTATTGTTGCTTTTCATTCCAACCCACTGGATCAATACACTCTTCATTATTATTTTATTGCTAGTATTATTCCATCTTATTATTGTTGCTTTTTATTCCAACCCTCTGGATCAATACACTCTTCATTATTATTTTATTGCTAGTTTTATTCCATCTTATTATTGTTGCTTTTCATTCCAACCCTCTGGATCAATACACTCTTCATTATTATTTTATTGCTAGTTTTATTCCATCTTATTATTGTTGCTTTTTATCCCAACCCTCTGGATCAATACACTCCTCATTATTATTTTATTGCTAGTTTTATTCCATCTTATTATTGTTGCTTTTTATCCCAACCCTCTGGATCAATACACTCCTCATTATTTTATTGCTAGTTTTATTCCATCTTATTATTGTTGCGTTTTATCCCAACCCTCTGGATCAATACACTCTTCATTACTATTCTATTGCTAGTTTTATTCCATCTTATTATTGTTGCTTTTTATTCCAACCCTCTGGATCAATACACTCTTCATTATTATTTTATTGCTAGTTTTATTCCATCTTATTATTGTTGCTTTTCATCCCAACCCTCTGGATCAATACACTCTTCATTATTATTTTATTGCTAGTTTTATTCCATCTTATTATTGTTGCTTTTTATTCCAACCCTCTGGATCAATACACTCTTCATCATTATTTTATTGCTAGTTTTCTTCCATCTTATTATTGTTGCTTTTTATTCCAACCCTCTTGATCAATATACTCTTCATTATTATTTTATTGCTAGTTTTATTCCATCTTATTATTGTTGCTTTTTATTCCAACCCTCTTGATCAATATACTCTTCATTATTATTTTATTGCTAGTTTTATTCCATCTTATTATTGTTGCTTTTTATTCCAACCCTCTTGATCAATATATTCTTCATTATTATTTTATTGCTAGTTTTATTCCATCTTATTATTGTTGCTTTTTATTCCAACCCTCTGGATCAATACACTCTTCATTATTATTTTATTGCTAGTTTTATTCCATCTTATTATTGTTGCTTTTTATCCCAACCCTCTTGATCAACACTTTCTTCATTATTACTATTATTTTATTGCTAGTTTTATTCCATCTTATTATTGTTGCTTTTTATCCCAACCCTCTTGATCAATACTTTCTTCATTATTACTATTATTTTATTGCTAGTTTTATTCCATCTTATTATTGTTGCTTTTTATCCCAACCCTCTGGATCAATACACTCTTCATTATTATTTTATTGCTAGTTTTATTCCATCTTATTATTGTTGCTTTTTATCCCAACCCTCTTGATCAATATACTCTTCATTATTATTTTATTGCTAGTTTTATTCCATCTTATTATTGTTGCTTTTTATCCCAACCCTCTTGATCAATACACTCTTCATTATTATTTTATTGCTAGTTTTATTCCATCTTATTATTGTTGCTTTTCATTCCAACCCACTGGATCAATACACTCTTCATTATTATTTTATTGCTAGTATTATTCCATCTTATTATTGTTGCTTTTTATTCCAACCCTCTGGATCAATACACTCTTCATTATTATTTTATTGCTAGTTTTATTCCATCTTATTATTGTTGCTTTTTATTCCAACCCTCTGGATCAATACTTTCTTCATTATTATTTTATTGCTAGTTTTATTCCATCTTATTATTGTTGCTTTTTATTCCAACCCTCTGGATCAATACACTTTTCATTATTATTTTATTCCTAGTTTTATTCCATCTTATTATTGTTGCTTTTTATTCCAACCCTCTGGATCAATATACTCTTCATTATTATTTTATTGCTAGTTTTATTCCATCTTATTATTGTTGCTTTTTATCCCAACCCTCTTGATCAATACTTTCTTCATTATTATTTTATTGCTAGTTTTATCCCATCTTATTATTGTTGCTTTTTATCCCAACCCTCTTGATCAATACTTTCTTCATTATTATTTTTTTGCTAGTTTTATTCCATCTTATTATTGTTGCTTTTTATTCCAACCCTCTTGATCAATTCTTTCTTCATTATTATTTTATTGCTAGTTTTATTTCATCTTATTATTGTTGCTTTTTATTCCAACCCTCTGGATCAATATACTCTTCATTATTATTTTATTGCTAGTTTTATTCCATCTTATTATTGTTGCTTTTTATTCCAACCCTCTTGATCAATATACTCTTCATTATTATTTTATTGCTAGTTTTATTCCATCTTATTATTGTTGCTTTTTATTCCAACCCTCTTGATCAATACTTTCTTCATTATTATTTTATTGCTAGTTTTATTCCATCTTATTATTGTTGCTTTTTATTCCAACCCTCTTGATCAATTCTTTCTTCATTATTATTTTATAGCTAGTTTTATTCCATCTTATTATTGTTGCTTTTTATTCCAACCCTCTTGATCAATATACTCTTCATTATTATTTTATTGCTAGTTTTATTCCATCTTATTATTGTTGCTTTTTATTCCAACCCTCTTGATCAATATACTCTTCATTATTATTTTATTGCTAGTTTTATTCCATCTTATTATTGTTGCTTTTTATTCCAACCCTCTTGATCAATACTTTCTTCATTATTATTTTATTGCTAGTTTTATTCCATCTTATTATTGTTGCTTTTTATCCCAACCCTCTGCATCAATACACTCTTCATTATTACTTCTATTTTTTATTACAAGTTTCACTCTTATTCACTATTGTTGCTTTTTATCACAACATTGGGTCAATATATTCTTCATTACACAGTTTACTTTATAGACTGGTGGCCTATCAAGGCTAAAGAGTCCAATCTCAACTGAAAATGGTGTAAAATACATGATAAAATGACAACAATAAAGGTCACCATAAAAAAATCAAATTTGTCCCCTTTTCCAAAATACCCCAAAAGATTAGTCAAACTATCCCATTGCCTGGGGTCATACAATATGCTAACTGCACCTCTACTGAGGGGTAACCCTTCCCCTATGAGTGTCCTGCTTATGACACTAAACTGCACCTGATAGTGAGGCTCCAGTCCTGGAGCTTCAGAAAATGTGGTGTACCCCTTTATTGCCATTGCTCCCTGGTCCACTCTCACCCAGATTGGTAGTACCTGGGTTCTATCTATGGGTCAAATAGAACTGTTTAATCTTTTGCTTGGGATTATTATTATTATTCGTTATTTGGAACTATACATCTGTATGAAAATTATTCATATTAGATAGGAATACTTGATAAATAGAATTATGAATGTTAAATAGCAATACTGTGTCCAAACAAAAGATTAATATTAAATAGAATTATTAGTGTTAGATAGAAATACTTGAAACCATTTAACTGTGTAAATGAATAATAGATATTTAATATAATTATCGGTGTTGCATAGGAATACTTGAAACCATTTAACATTGTGCAAACGAATGATTAATATTAAATAGAATTATTAGTGTTATATAGGGATACATTAAATCATTTAACTGTATGCAAAAGAATAATTGATATCAAATTTAGTTATTAGTTTTAGATTGGAATATTTGAAATCATTTAACTGTGTGCAAACAAATGTGGTCCAAAGACTCCTTTAAGAATAAATTTACTTACAAACTATTCATTTTGAAATTATGTACCTATAAAAATAGGATTATTGCATTAAATAACCCTCAGGGGTTGATATCCCGCAAAACACTAGTCAACCTAAAGTTCAGTCACTCCAATAAACAGATACGACAATCTGTGATTTTATTTTTAAAAATCTGTTGAATATGAGTTATTTATTTGTGCCTCCCACGAGGCAGGATTTGACACAAGGTCTTTTTTATAGAGGGGATTTCGGGGAGAGGGAGGTCAGGCATAAGCCAAGACTCATACCCTGCTGGATTATACTGGACATAGGATCACTGAGTGCAATGTGAACTATGCTAGCCTTTGCTAAGTCACCAGACCCGGGAAGTCCAGTGCAATGTGAACTATACTTGCCTTTGCTAAGCCTCTCGACACATGTGCCTGGTGACCTTGCTGGTCATTGATTTACCAGACCCGAGAAGTCCAGTGCAATGTGAACTATACTTGCCTTTGCTAAGTCTCTAGACACATGTGCCTGGTGACCTTGCTGGTCATTGATTTACCAGACCCGGGAAGTCCAGTGCAATGTGAATCAATGCTAACCTTTGCTAAGTCTCCCAGCACATGTTTGGTGACCTTGCTGGTCATTGGTTTACCAGACCCGGGGAGTCCAGTGCAATGTGAACTATACTAGCCTTTGCTAAATCTTCCGGCACATGTGCCTGGTGACCTTGCTGGTCATTGATTTACCAGACTCGAGAAGTCCAGTGCAATGTGAACTATACTTGCCTTTGCTAAGTCTCCCAGCACATGTGCCTGGTGACCTTGCTGGTCATTGATTTACCAGACCCGGAAAGTCCAGTGCAATGTGAATCTATGCTAGCCTTTGCTAAGTCTCCCGGCACGTATGCCAGCTGACCTTGCTAGTCATAACTTCACCAGACTCGAAGGTCTAGTGCTGTGCTTTTCAATGATCCTTTGCCCATCTGAAAGTGGCTTTGACAAAGTCAGGAGGGGGGCAGTCATTTTGGCCTCAAATCCGTTTAATATGAGTGATTCCTTTTTTTTTTTTATCTGCAGCTATGCTCTCCTATACTCTCTGTCTATGAAGCAAAGAAATATAAATTTGTTCATCTTCTGTTTCTCCTCATAATTGTTAGTAAGTTTGGTTCACTCGTCAACAAATTTAAGCTTTCATTTATAATAGATGGAGAGAAAACAAGTAATTCTGGGTAGACAGTAGATGAAAAATTTTGTTGATCATCATACTTGATAATGTGACAAGCGACTTTACTGGCCGATGGACAAACAGACTGAAGGAACAAACAATGCACTGTGAGAGAGAGAGAGAGAGAGAGGAAGAAAGACAGCCAGAAAAAAAGGAAGGAAGGAAGGAAAGTGTGGGTGAACAAAAGAGAAAAATTTTTTGCCCTCTTAATTCACACAGTCTGTGCTCCAATTTGCCAACAATCGTTCGATAATCCTGTCATAATTTAAACAGTACAAATTTCCTTTTTTTTTTAAATGTTCTCATTAATAAAAAAAAGTTGGGATTTTTTTTAAACATTTACTGTGGAAAAGTAATTACAAAGTCTATCCACGAATGCGAATAATTTGTGAGAAAATACAATTTTCTTTTATATCAAAATAAAAATTTTAATAAATTTTCTTATATTTACTACAAAGAAGTAGCCCCAAAATGTGTCTACATATACAAATATTTTGAAGATTTTTATAAGTGAGAAAATATACAATTTTCTTTTATATCAAAATAAAGACGAATGAATATCAGAACTAATTTTATTATTTATTTTTAAATATATTTGTGTTTTTTTTTTAAATTTTAACTTTTTTTTTCCCTTTAATTGATTTTAAGTTTTGATTCGTCCTCAATGATTGAAAAAGGTCAAATTGTAGGATACAAATTCTGACAAATTTTTAATTTTTAATTCTATTTTTTTGCTTTAATTGATTTTTAGTTTTGATTTGTCCACAATGCTTGTATTCTATGATTTGACATTTTTCAAACTCTGCCAAATACTTACACACCATTAGCAAAGGACTAATCACAAATTAGGATATCAAATAAAGGAAAAGAAAATTCTAAGAGATTTTTTGGGGTATTTCTGTGAATTTTCTTTTTAGGAAAATTATGGTTTTATAATAATCAAGGAAAATAATCACTTCCTATGTGTGCCAAAACTATTGAAGTTTCATTAAAATTTGTGGTAATAATAAAAAGTGGTTTAGTTTTTTTTGTTTTTTTTCACTATTTGTGTTTTAAATTCTCAACTCTCTGGTTTACCAAAAATAATAAAGGAAAATAATGACTTCCTATGTTTGTTTAAACCTTTAAAGTTTCATTAAAATTTGTGGCAGTGATAAAAATTCATTCAGTTTTTTATTTCACTGTTTATGTAAATTTTCAACTCTTTAGTTATAAATCTAGCAAAAACAATAATCAAGGAAAATAATCACTTCCTATGCTAGTCACAGAGCCCAATGGGGTATGACTACTAGTCACAGTACTTGTTGTGGCTGTTGTGTTTGTGACCACCACATTTACTTCTGACTGTTTGCCTTGTCAAGTCCTTCAGTGCTCACACTGTGTTTGGAAGATCCACAAGGGGGGGGTTGACACAATTCAGTCAGATCTTCTTCTGATGGTCAGGTAATATGAGTGGCTAGATTGTCAAGTGACTCAAAGAATAGAGAAAACCTGTTGTTAACAAATAACAAAAATGGTTTTTATTGAAACACATTTGTGAGACAATAAGTTTTTTGTTACAACTAAAGGAAACTTAAAAACAATAATCAAGGAAAATAATCACTTCCTATGTGTGTCTAAACCAATGAAGTTTCATTAAAATTTGTGGCAATAATAAAAATAGTATTTTTTTTTCAGTATTGTTTTAAATTTGTAACTCTTTGGTTATAAATTTAGCAAAAATAAAACAATCAAGGAAAATAATCACTTCCGATGTTTGTTTAAACCTTTGAAGTTTCAACAAAATTTGTGGCAATGATAAAAATTCATTTAGTTTTTTTATTTTACTTATAACATGAGGGCAGTTGACGTTGTAGAGTTCTGTTGCCTCTTGTTATATTAAAAGAAAGAAAATAAATAATGAAGGCATTGATATTGATGGTTTTCAATTTAGAAATTTAATGACAGCTTGAGACGAAGTTTTCCCTTGTGTCGTGAGTCGAAAAATGTGTCTACTTAATAATATATATTACTATATCAATATATATACATGATAATCTATAGTAAAGGTTATATTAAATATTAAAATTCATACTACCTACCAAATCCAAAATTAAAATGGATAAAGATAAAACAGGGAATTGTGGGTAAAAAAGTGGCTAAATGATAAGATATCAACGTACATATATATATAATGATATATGATTAAAGGTTACATTAGATAATAAAATGGAAACTACCATTCTTATTTATAATTACAATACATGAGGAGAGGGTACCTCGGGTGGTGTAATGGGTAGCAAGCTTTTATAGCAAACCTACATGAGTGAGTTTGATTTTCATTGGGTGCCCCATTCAAATAGCCTTTGCCACATCTAAGCAAAAAGCTTAGTAAATTATTACATGAGGAAAACAGGGAATTGTGGGTAGAAAAAGTGCTTACATAAGAATATATAATCATATGTCAACATACATATATACATGATGATATATAAGTAAAAAGTAAAGTTGATGTCCATAGTTGAGGGCGACCAGAAGGCTCCCTTTTCAATAGCTACTACACTGAGGTGTAGGGGAGGGTGCTACTCTTTTCCCTGGATTGCTCCACTTTACGCTTGGTACGGACTTTATATTGCTGAGTATTAAGCAAGGAGGTATCAAGTACCATTTTTAAAGTTTTTGGTATGACTCGACCTGGGATTGAACCCAGGTCTCCCTAACCATTGGCGAACACTATACCCACAAGGCCAATGAGCTGGTGATGATATATAATAATATATAATAAAGGTTATATTAAACAATAATATTCATCGTTCCTTTATTATCCATCACTATAACAGAAATAAAACAAGGAATTATGGGTAGACAATATGGTTGCATCAGTCAATGAAAAATTTAGTGGATCATTATACTTGAGAAGTGTCAAGCATCTTCACTGACAGATGGACTAACAGAATCAATAAATGAACAAAGCACAGACAGAGACAGAGAAAGAGGAAGTAAGACAGCCAGAAAGAAAAAAAGAAAACAATGTGTGAACATACAAGAAAAATTGTTTTTCTCTCTAAAACAACACAATGTATTCCACTATTTGCCACCAGTTGTTTAATATGTAAAATAACTTAGTTGCATTAAAAGATTTGCGATTTTAAAGCTCTCTATCAACTATTGACCATAAATTTTCACCTGTATTTCAGTCAGGAGTTTGAGGTAACCTTTCTAAGATATAAATTCAGTTTCTCTCAAAATATTTCTTTGTAATTTTTAAGGAAAACCTCAATTGATGAATGATTACAATTCAATTTATTTACAATATTGTGAAGTGACAGGCCACAATCATTGAATGTCACACTTTGACTTTTTTTCAACTCAGATAACTGTTATTACAGGATATCAAATTAAGGAAAATGAAATTCTTAGAAATTTTGTATGTTTTTGGTATTTTACAGAATTTTCCTTTTAAAAAATTATGATTTTTTGCTACAACTAAGAGAGGTTTTACCCAAATAATCAAGCTTCTCATATTCTCTTTAGGATGGCGGAGTCTATAATAGTAAACATGCTGGTCATGGATTTGTGAGCGTATCTTCCCACGTCAAGTGTCAGTTGGTTACATCGAAATTCAGATCCCTCAATCCATCTCTTTCTGTACTGATGTCAAAGTGAAAAGAAAAAGGTTGCGAGCTCTGTTCAATGAACAGAAGTTAGGCTTTGTCTCAAATTCCTGTGTAGTATTTCATTTCATCTCACCTTTGGGATGAAAACCTACCAAGAAAGATAAGACATATGCCATTCGACACCCCCTTTTATACATTGTTTATTGAAGAAATGTTTACCGTTCGTCAGTTGAGACATGTTTGTTTATTAATGTAATACTTCTTGTATGTTCATAATATATTTTTATTAAATGTCATACAGCTCAAATGGCCAGGGTTGTAAAATACAGTAACTGCATCTCTGCAGAAGGGTAACCTCCTCACCATCGAGTATCCTGGATAGGACATTACACCAACTGATGGCAAGGTTCAAGCTCTGGATCTTTGGGGAATGCAAAATACCCCTTCATTGCCATCACTCCCAAGTCCACTCTGGCCTGGAGTGGTAGTACCTGATAGGGTCCTATCTATGGTTTGAATAAAAGTTTGACATTTAAACTGAGTGCAGACAAATGACTTTTGCTAAACTGAACTGTTAGAAAAAGAACTGTTAAATCATTCAGCTAGGTGTAAACAAAGGACTGATGTTTAATTGAATTCTTAGTGATACATAGCAATACTTGGAACCATTTAACTTTGTTGACTTATGTTTACAAATCATATACATCTAATATATGCGTATAAACTGGATTTGGTATTAAATAACTTATAATAGTTGATATGCTATAAAACCCAACCAAACCAAATCATATATATTTAATATATATGTATAAATAGGATTTGGCATTAAATAACCTACAATGGTTGATATGCCATAAAACCCAACCAAACCAAATTATACATATTTAATATGTATAAAGAGGATTTGGCATTAAATAACCTACAATAGTTGATATGCTATAAAACCCAACCAAACCAAATTATATATATTTAATATGTATAAAGAGGATTTGGCATTAAATAACCTACAATAGTTGATATGCCATAAAACCCAACCAAACCAAATTATATATATTTAATATGTATAAAGAGGATTTGGCATTAAATAACCTATAATAGTTGATATGCCATAAAACCCAACCAAATTATATATATTTAATATGTATGAAGAGGATTTGGCATTAAATAACCTACAATAGTTGATATGCCATAAAACCCAACTAAACCAAATCATATATATTTAATATATATGTATAAAGAGGATTTGGCATTGAATAACCTACAATGGTTGATATGCCATAAAACCCAACTAAACCAAATCATGTATATTTAATATATATGTATAAAGAGGATTTGGCATTGAATAACCTACAATGGTTGATATGCCATAAAACCCAACTAAACCAAATCATATATATTTAATATATATGTATAAAGAGGATTTGGCATTAAATAACCTACAATAGTTGATATGCAATAAAACTAAACCAACCCAAATCCTAAATGTTCAATTGAGTTTGTCTCATCTTTCCTTTCTGTTCATTCGGTGATAGAATATTGATACACCAGATTCTAATTTCAACTTTAATATTAGAATCGGTGACCAGGAATGACTACCATCTTCCTTAGCATTAAATAACCAAGAAATTATAATAAGTCTAATTAATTCCAATAAAAATATCTTGAATCTTTCTCTCATTTAATTGTGTGCAAACAAAGGATTAATATCAAATAGAATTATTAGTGTTAGATAGCAATACTTGAAACCATTTAACTGTATGCAAACAGATGATTAATATTAAATAAAATTATTAGTGTTAGCAACAGTTGAAACCATTTAACTATGTGGAAACAGATGATTAATATTAAATAGAATTATTAGTGTTAGATAGGAATACTTAAAACCATTTAACTGTGTGCAAACAAAAGATTAATATCAAATAGAAATATTAGTGTTAGATAGGAATACTTGAAACCATTTAACTGTGGGCAAACAAAAGATTAATATCAAATAGAAATATTAGTGTTAGATAGGAATACTTGAAACCATTTAACTATGTGCAAACCAATGATTAATATTAAATAGAATTATTAGTGTTAGCAATAGTTGAAACCATTTAACTATGTGCAAACAAATGATTAATATTAAATAGAATTATTAGTGTTAGATAGCAATTCTTGAAATCATTTAACTGTACACAAACCTAACAAACCCAATCCTTTATATCATTAGGTGTCCAAAAAATATTTTTTAAATTTAGCATATCCAAAATTTTAGGTCATGTTAAAAAAAATCCATTTTGAGAGTAAAAATTAAAATTTGTTCATTACTTGAGTATATCATCATCATCATCATCATGTCGTGCTGCCAGCACGGATATCCCTGACCCTCTCTCGCCACTTCTCCCTATCATTCATCGCCTCCGGCAGGTCTTCAGGATTACATCCTGTGTCTTCACACAGCTGCTGTATGTAGGTTCGAGCTGGTCGTCCTGCTTTTGCTTGGCCATATGTGGGGGTCCATAGGAGTACATCACTTATGAGCTCGTCCTTGCTTCTCCAGCAGTGACCTCCGTATCTGGTTCGTCTAACTGGTATAGTTTTCGTGAGGGGAGGCAAGTGGCCGTATAGTTGGTATCTCGTGGGGTGTTGTCGCCAGGACTTGTTCAATATTGCTCTCAACATTCTTGTGTATATGTTTTTTTTTTTTTCGATCTCATCTTGTTTGAAAAAAAATCTTCTTTTATTGTAATTTATTAAATAGCTGTGAGTAGAAGAAAGTAATTAAAATCATGAGTCACTTTTTTTTTTATTAGAATAAAAATAAAAACCTTGCATATGAAATTGATACGAATTACATTATTTTGTTTTCTTCCATGTAAAACTTTTTTAAAATATTAATTAGGAAAATAGAACATATCAATAACACCTAGCGGTAAAAACAAGAAAAATGCAAGACGTGTAACAAAAAACACGCACCTTTTATCAAAATGATATGACAAGTAATGCATGCTTTTTTTTAAAAGTATAAATGATCTGTTGCATATTGACCTCCGACCCGACCAGGCTGTCAAAATAGGAAATGCACCCGTGTAAATAACAGGTGCATCCGGTCGAGGAATATCAGGATATTATAACCTTGACCGTGAACGGGTTGAATGAGTGCGAAATTGTGATGCTCACAAGAAGAAGGTGGGCATTGAACTATTATATAACTCAGTGCACAGGAAATTCAATCAGTTTGGTGATCAGACGAGTTGGAGATAAGATGCGGCAGAGAAAACCAGCACCCAGAGAGGCTGGGTCCCCAGGCCCCCGGTTGAGCAGTCCAGGAGAACGGGAAAGAAACGCGGTTATGGCCAATAGAGTGGGGGTCAATATGTTGCAGTTCTGTTCGGTCTCCAACTCCCTCTCACACACAACCCTTTCAAATAAAGTGAGAGGTATATTTTTCTCGTCTTTATTGTGTCGTCGTTATGATTCTGCATGCATATGTAGATGTATATGTATTATGTGTTTGTATAGTTGGTCATGGCTATACAACAGATCAACACTGTAATAATCCTTTTTTTTGTTTATAAACTCTCAGAAACTATCTCCTTTTATATTGGTACTCTTGCGGGCCCCTGTAGAAAAAATATCGTCCAATAAAAAACTAATGAAAAAAAAAGGACTACATTAGTATTTGATTAGAATCATCATCATCATCATGTCCCCCCTCCAGTACGGATCTCCCTAACCCTCTCCCGCCACTCTTCTCTGTTGTCCATCGCTTCTTGCAGGTCTTCAGGACTACATCCTGTATCGGCACAGAGCTGTTGTATGTAGGTTCTAACTGGTCGTCCTGCCTTTACTCATCCATGTGAAGAGGTCCACAGGAGTATGTCACTTAAGAGCTTGTCCCTACTTCTCCAGCAGTGTCCTGCATGTCTGGTTCGTCTAACTTGGATAGTTTTCTTGATGGTTGTACAGCTGCAGTGTAGAAATTTTGTTAAGGAACTGGTGATCCTGTTTCACCGAACAGCAGCAGCCCCTTGGGGTCACGTGGCGTCCATTATAAAAAAGAGCTCCACTGGAGATTCTTCTCTATTTTCCACTCCCACCGCTGTTAGCAGGAGGTCCATTTCGTAGCAGCCCTTGACGGCATACGTAGTTGGTACCTTCCACCAGCCAGGACCAGAGAGCGACGAACGCATGCGCTGAGTTAAAAGGAACAGGACACACAGACAGTTAAGTTCCAGCAGGCATTTTATCTGCAAACCTTCAAACACCTTACCTTCACCAAACCTACCAAACCTTCACTTTACAACCTTACAACAAACCTAACCTTACTTTACCTTACACCTTGAACTCTTTTGTGAACTATTACATATTCGTTGTTTGTTCCATTAGTGTAAAACCCAGTTTATTGTTGTTGTTGTTGTATAAATTTTGTTGCACGTAAAATTCGTTCGTCTTCCTTTCTTCAAAAGCTGTCACCAATTCCCTACTGCTGTTGAAGTACGGTTTATTCTTTTACAAAACGTAGGATTAAACCGGGCTTTTCGGGGCTAACAAATTTCCCTACATACTTGCAGATAAAACGCTTATTGCAATCCTTGCAAATAAAAATGCAAATTGCAGGAGTTGGGCGACTGGTTTGAAGTAAGGAATTAAATACAAAAAAAAAGGAAGAGAAATTACCTTCTTCAGAATTGAAAAAAAATTGGAACATAATATTCAGAATGGCTGAATTTAAAAACCTTAAAGGTGTAAACACTCTGCTGGCCTCTAGGGACTTCCTTAAAAGAAAGATACTTCGGGTTTTTAACTACCTACAGACCGGAGAAAATTTAACAAAATCTCTATTCCAAGTAGAAAAAGAAAGGGTTAGAGCTTGGTCGAAGGAGATTGAAACTCTTAACTCCAAAATTTATGACGCCTGTGTCAAGGCGGACATAGATTTAACAAGAAGTGACTATTTAGAAGATGAAGAAGCGGTGTCAAGTTACCAACTTGAAGTCAACCGTAAACTCGACGAGGGCGAGTACACGTTCACACAAACCAACCTTTAGCATAGCCGCAGTAAAAATGTGGGTAAGGAAGGAGACTGATCAATTTTTAACATACCTAGTTATATTCTGGCACCGCGACTACAATGTCCGAAATTCAGTGGAAGAACGTCTAACAAGTTTGAATTTAAAAATTTCCTGGCACAGTTCTACAACTGTATCTCTTCAGTGAGTTCGGATAAGGCCAAATTGTCTCTTTTAAAGAGCTATTTGACTGGTTATGCGGCTCAACTAATTTCTCATTTGACGTTAGAGGAGGCTAATTATGAAGTCGCCATAAAATTATTAACAGAAGAATTTCTGGATATACCTCTAATTGTGGACGAGATATTCAAACAATTGTTAGACGCTTCTCCCAAATACGACGCGAATTTCATCAACGTGAAACAATTTTTGTCTGAGACACGTGCGGATTTATCAGAGCTAAGAACTTCATATAACCTGGATTTTTTTTAGGAAGAAACACCAGGATTTAGAATTATCAGCCACGTAGTATTCGCTAAATTACCGTCCATTCTCCAAAGAGAGTTGGTGCATAAGGTTGGCATTAATTATCCAAGTATAAAGGATATATTCGACAACTATAATGAGACTACGAAAACCCTAATTAAACCAGCAGAAAAAATAATTTTAACCCCGAAAGGAATAATGCCTATCCAAGCAAGGAAAAAAAAAAAACAATAACGGCATACATAGTTGGTACCTTCCACCAGCTAGGACTTGAGAGCGACGAACGCACGTGCTGAGTTAAAAGGAACAGGACACACAGACAGTTAAGTTCCAGCAGGCATTTTATCTGCAAACTGTACTGTTTTTTTTGTTTTTTTTTTGTAGGATGATTTTAGCTGGAGATTTTGTTGTTAGCGAGAAGTTTGTTTGTGTTTAGCGAGGAAGATGGTGTAACGTATGTGTGTTTACGTTAAGTTGTTTCCTCGCTTAGTGTTGTTAGTCCCCTCGCTAAGTTTTTAGGGTAAATAAAGGTAGAATGATGAAGAAGTAAGATGGCGATAGTCGAAATATATTTTTATGAATAGGTTTTTATTTGCAGCGTGGAATTTTGGGTTTGCTTTTGGTGCTGCAAGACTCGTGGAGAGGTTATGCTGATTGAGACAAAATTGAGTTATGAGATGTTGAGAAGGTTGAGATGGCAGCGTGTGTCGTCGGACGTGTGAGGGATTGTGCTTTAGAGTCACCGTGTAGTTTCGTGTCTGGTATTTAGTGCGGAGAGTTTGTGCTATCTCCATTAAGGTGGCCCAGAGGTGAATTGAGAGCTAGCGTGTCGAGAGCGGGATTACGCGTCAGATTGACATAGCCAATTTTGGGGTGACATAAAGTTGTGCCTGTGCGAGGCATGTTGAATGCATCTAATTTATATTCAACTGGGATTCCTTGTCAGGAATCCATAAATTAGATGGGTTCCCTCGTGTGTCCATGCTGCTGCTGCTGCTATTCTAGAGCCGCAGTGAGACGTCTGCACTGGGCGGCGTTCTCAAGCCAAAGAGACTGTGTTTGGCAGCTTACAAGATTTGGTGGCCGGAAATGAAAGTCCGGGCTGAATATGATAAGTCATCCTGATTGGGTGAAATTAAGTGTCGAATTAAATTGCGCGCCAAACCAAAATACGAAATTTTTCCCTTCTCTACAAAACCTTCAAACACTTTACCTTCACCAAACCTACCAAACTTTCACCTTACAACCTTACAACCTTCACAATACCTAACCTTACGTTATCTTACACCTTCAACTCTTTTTTGAACTGTTACCTACACATTCGTTGTTTATTCCATTTGGTGTAAAACCCTGTTTATTGTTGTTGTTGTTGTTGTATATAAATTTTGTTGCACGTATAAGTCGTTCGTCTTCCTTTCTTCAAAACTCTCACCCAAATCTCTACTGCTGTTGAAGTACGGTTTATTCTTTTACAAAACGTTGGAATAAACCGGGCTTTTCGGGGTTTATAAAAATCCCCATAGCTGCTTGGTGGGGTGCCGCCTCCAGAACTTGTTTAATATTGCTTCCAGCATTCTTGTGTAGTTGCTATCAAGCATTTTCTCCATACATTTAGTTAGTATCCATATAGTGCATCCATACAACAGTATCAACACGATCGCTGCTTCGAAAAAACTGTTTCATTTTATCAGTCAGGTTTGACTTTCATATGACCGATAGCCTATCGACAGCTGTCCATGCTCTTGCTAGTTGCATGTTAATGTCTGTCTCAGTTGATGAGACACAGCTTCCTGGGTAGGTGAACTTGTCTAATAGTTTCAGAGAACTACCATTTAGTGTGGAGATGTCGCCTCTTTGATTAAAGCACAAGTATTCCGTCTTGTGTGCATTGACATGAAGATCCATGCCTGCAGCTGCTTGTTCCAGACTATGTAGCAGGGTTTTTGCTTGGGTGGGTGTATTTGCCAGAAGCGCTGTCATTAGCGTAGTCATTTGCTAGTGTTTCGTTATTTTTTGCTTCTTTCCTTTGTCAGCTTGAAACCGTTGTCTTTCATTTTATCAATAAACGTTCTAAGCACTCAGTCAAGACAGATGATAAAGAGGTACGGAGCTAATGTGTCTCATTGCAGCACACCTGCTACAATGTTGAAGTAGTCGGTGTCTCCACTTTTACTTTTGTGTTTCTATATGGCTGCGACAGTTTCTTTTGGTAGGCAAGTAGAATTTGCTCCATCTTTCCTCTGTGAATGGAGTTAAAATCCTTGGTAAAGTCGACAAATATTATTGTTGCCTTTAAGTTTTTTGTATGTATACCATCAAGAATTCAACGGATAGTCAAAATTTGTGACGTCGTGGATCTATTTCTCCAAAAGCCATTTTGGTTCTTCCAGAGTATGTTCTCAATTTTGGGTTCTATGTGGTTGCGTAGTAGAGTATTGTATATCTTGGCCGCTATCGATGTAAGGGTTATACCTCGGTAGTTCTTGGCTAACCTAAGGTAGCCCTTCTAAAGGAAGGGGAGGCTGCATCCCTTTGTCCATCTGTCTATTATGTTTTGATTATCTACGGCATTACAGTGTCGGAGCAGTATGTCGTCAAATTTCCTGGTCTTCCATACTTCTGGGGGTAATTCATCAAGCCCTGCTGCTTTTCTATTTTAAATTTTTCTTAGTACTGAGTTGAGTTCTTCTTGCGTAAACTGTCCTAGTTTGATGTCATAGTTTACTAATAATTCTCCTGATTGGTTCATGTGAGGGTTTCCGAGTAAATTCTCAAAATGTTGTTTCATTCGTTCTTCTGTGGGGAATAAATAAATGAATTTAAATTGAATTAAAAAAGAAAATTATGAAAATATGCAAAAACTCCTCGGACAGGAAAAAGGGGCGACGCATGCGTAAAGAAAAAGGGACCTCCCGACAAAAGGAGGAAGATCATTCTCTTTCACCAGTGACCAGCAGAGTGACAACACCTTGCTAACTAGTGGGACACCACGTGTTCGTCTTTGAACAACGTGTTGGCTAGTCCTTTCACTAGTAGCGCCCGTCTCGGTTAACAGTATGCCAAAATATAAAAAGCTACAAAATGGACCTATTGAACAACAAACTAAAACACTGGACTTGGACAAACTCCCAAAAGCGACTATCACAATGTTAAAGCTTTAAAATACCAAATGAGGACACATATATACCAAGAAACGATTAAAGTATTTTTAAACCCCTTGACTGGGGGATTCAACCATTTCGATTGTATTTAGGGAAAATTCTCTCACCCATCGAATGCTTGTTGAACCCTGGAAATAAAGGAAAAATAAAAAAAAAAACGTCTTCGTCTTCTGTTGCTGTCTTCTTTCGTATAATTCTTTTTGGGCCTTCTTGTTCAAGGAGTTACATCAACAAGTCAACGTGGAGTAAAAAAAAAAAAATAACATCAGAATGGAGTCAGATAAAAAAACAAACGATAACACAGCTTGCCCTTGACCTCTGCCAGACCCCATACTTCTTGGCTGGTAGCTTTAAGTTTAGCTTTTGCAATGCCCTTCTTTCTGCTTACTTCGTTTACTGGTAAATGATTAAAATACTTTTATTTATTTAATCAGTCAAATTCATTTATTCATGAATTTTGAATTAATTTTCAGAATACCAGTCACCGGCAATGAGTGGTAGAGTTTTATCTATGGATGTCAATTTAAAAACCCTAAAAAAACGTTTAATCTAATTTTTTTTATTAACCACGCCCTTAAAAAATTAAGCAGAAGAAACGATTCAAGTAGGGAAAAAATACCCAAAAGAGCAATATTTTACCTTATTTTACTGGTATTTTTTTTTTACTTAAAAAAAAAGGCATCCGTACGAACAAAATGTAAAAACCGTCATGAAAAAAATCTAAACAAAATCTAAGTCGCTGTGGAATTATCTTTAAAACATGTAAAAATCAATCACTCGCACATTTATTAAGAGAGTAAAATTAACAAAATGTTTGAGTGGGGTGGCACATGACAACAAAACAATAAAAAAATGTGTTGTCTTCAGAATTTCGAGGAAAATGTTTTTTAAAAGAAACCTAACCTTTTATTCCTTTTCTTTTGAGTAATGTGAATAAACACAAGAAATATATATATATATATATATATATATATATATATATAGGCTGAATTCCGAATTTGAAATCTTAGGAGTATGCGTTTTGTCGTGTTAAATATGTGGCGGGATTAATTCTGGCTAAACACCGGCTACTTCCCTATGTTTATTTTTTAGCGAAATGACCGGCAATTATCTTTACCTGTCGATAACGTTTATTTATTCATTTATCTGTTTCAGTTTTTCTTCATTACAATGGACACTACCGATTATACAATGAAACCTAATATATCTATTAATCATATTTAATTGAATTTTATAAAAATATTTGATGATATGTTTGTTATCGGGTTTAATAATGTTGGAGAACTAGTTATTGTTAAACGCCGGCTATTTCCGGTCTTTTCAACCAGGCTATATGATAATGGTTTTCGTTGTCAATCGACAATTCTTACATGTATATATATATATATATATATATCGTTTATTTATTTATTTATTTTGTTTGTATTCGAAAAACGATAAAAATACATTTCTAAATAAACTATTATTTTATCAGTGGACGTTGACCAAGAAAACCCCTCCCAGAAAAACAGAAAAAAAAGGTATGGATTTATTTTTAATTTAAAATTTTAAAATAATACATATGGTAGGGTTAAAAAAAAAAGGCAATCTTAAATTATTTAGAAGAAAATTAATGTTGTAATTTGTTCAAATTTAGTTGAAAACACGTTATTCTTGCTTAAGCTCATGATTTGTGATGTTTATTTCTTGTGTTTTTTCTTTTTATGTACAAAATATGTAACAAAAATATACATTGTAAAATAGCAACACCATGTGTGTTTGTTTATGTCAGATAATAAACAAGTAATTTTGATATCTTAATATTTTCCAGAACTTTAATTTAAAAAATTTTTACAAATATTTTTTCTCATTATTTTAAATTGTTTTTTATAATTTTTTTCATGGAAGTGTCCGTTATCGTCGCAGGATATGGACACGGCGACACGAGTTCAAATCCTGGACAAGACTGATTGCATTTCACATAGCACTAATACCCTTGGAAGTATGAATCCAATTATTCTCCCTCCAGTTATGAGTAAATAGCAGGGCAGAAGGAAAACTCTGAATTCAAACCTGTTAAACTCCGCTTAAAAATTGACCTTGTGTCATATCCTGTCCGAGCAGAGGGGGTAGTAAATATGATATGATAATGACAATAATTTTTTTTTAATATAAAAATTAAATATAAAGTAAATTGTAAAAAAACTGATGTTTCATTTTGTTTTTAAAAAAGAATAGAAATGTAACCTATGATACATTTTTGGAAATTTATATCAGATTTTCATCTTCTTTTATGCATGTTCCATTTTCTTTTTATTTTATTTATTAAAAAAAACAAAAAACAACATCAACTTTTCACCTCCTTTTTTTTTCTTTCAATTTCAAGGTTCAGATTTATTGGAGATATAGATATTCTGGTCGTTGTAGTTGGTTATTAATATCTGACTCCATTTTGGTTTCTTCTTAACCCATTTCAATTTGCTGGGTGTCTTCTTGTCTGTGAATGCTGCAAAGGAAGAATAAGGAAGGAAGGAAGTCTGAGAGAGAAGATGTCTTTTCAATTTCGTCTTTATTTCAGTTCGCACTGCTACTCGGTAGCGAGGAAATGTCTATTTGAGAACTGTCGTTTCTCTGAAATCAGGCATTGAAATATATCAGTTGTCTCTAGTGGTTAATAAGTCCAAATTCAGTTTGGTCATGTTCAGTGGTGCTTTCATGTTCCTTGTTTCGGCGTATCGGCTAGCGAGCAGCTGACATAACCCACATGTAAAGTCCAGTGGACAGGCGCAAATTATTTGTATTCAGAATTGTTACTTGAAACTAGAATTGTTTACTAAGGATTATTATTATTAGTTACTTGAAACCATTTAACTGTGTACAAATTATTTGTATTAAGAATTGTTACTTGAAGCTAGAATTTTTTACTAAGGAGTGTCCTGGATATGACACTAAACAATCTGATGGTGAGGTTCCAACAGTGCTGGAGCTTTGGGGAATATGGAGTACCCCTTCATTGCTATCACTCCCAGGTCCACTCTAGCCCGGAGTGGTAGCACCTGATAGGGCCCTATTTATGGGTTAAATAGAATTACCAGCATACTTATGCTAAACTGAATTGAGTAAATGAATAGCTTGTAATAGAAACGTTTTTGACAATTAAACCGTACTTACATTTAAACTGCGTGCTTATGCTTAGCTGAATTATTTGAAATAGAACTGTTTTTCGACATTAAAACTGTATTTACACTTAACTGAATTGTTACATATAACTGCTTGAATAGTTTGAAATAGAAATGTTTTTGACAATTAAACTGTGTACTTATGCTAAACTGAATTGTTTTAAATAGAACAGATTATTTACAAAAAAATGGATTTGGTGTTAAATACTCTACAAGGGTTGGTATGATATAAAACCCAACAAACCAACAGAAATGTCTAATCAAAGTGTAAGGATTCAAACAATGAATAATCATCTCCCCTTCATAACATGAATGTCCAGTAGGAGTCTCATAGGTTGTCACATGGAAGTCTCACAAACCCATTCTTGACCTCTTTCTTTCTCTGTAGTAATGTTGTCTGTGAGCCCTGCTAGAGAAAGCTAAAGCCATATTGCTATATTATCCACACTTCTTAAGTAATCCTTTTTTCTATTCTGTATCCCTTCCATATACTACTTGTTCATGGAACAATTTGTGCATAATTCTACCTTGAGTGTAATTATCATTTATTTATAGGAATATTATATATTTAGATATCTCTTCCTAAGAAAAATAGTCGTATACTAAGCTTTGCATAATTTGGCACCAGGTCAGAAATATGTGGCACAAAGTGAGAATCAAACTAATGATAGCTTGCCAGCTTTGTCTCTCACATGGCTATATTACCCACACTTGTCAAGTAAGCCTTTTCCCATTTTGTACCCCTTCTACATACTGCTTGTTCATGGAACAATATGTGCATAATTCTACCATGATACACATCTGTGAATTCTTTTATAGCAATCAGCCCTGTATTCCTTGCAGAGAGCTATGACCCCACCCCCAACTAAAGGTTTTTTTCTGGGTATGACACTAAACTGCATGTGATGGTGAGGTTCCAGTTCTGGTGATCAGGGGAGTATGGAGTACTCTGACCTGAAGTCGATACACTTGTTAGGGCCCTATCTATGGATCAAATAATTGTTTTCAAAATTATTCGGGGGGTGTCCTCGTTGTGTAATGGTTAAAGCGTAATAAGCGAGTTCGTACTCCAGTCACGTTATTACGGTCACTTTCGGGCATTAAATAACCTACAAAGGTTGATATGCCATTAAATAAAGAAACCAAACCAAACCAATCAAAATTATTTATATTTGATTGGGCTGTGCATTAAAACAAACTTTGAAGAATGAATTTCATGAAAATGTAAATATTGACATAAAATGAACCTTGACAGTTTGACATGCCTTAAAAATCAGTTATTTCCTTATAAATCTTACCTGCATGTATGTTATGTATAAAAATTATCAATTTGGTTTGTTTTGTTTGGGTTTGATGGGCATATCAACCATTGTAGGTTATTTAATGCCAAATCCTCTTTATACATATATATCAAATATATACGATTTGGATTGGTTGGGTTTGATGACATATCAACCATTGTAGGTTATTTAATGCCAAATCCTCTTTATACATATATATCAAATATATACGATTTGGTTTGGTTGGGTTTTATGGCATATCAACCATTGTAGGTTATTCAATGCCAAATCCTCTTTATACATATATATTAAATATATATGATTTGGTTTGGTTGGGTTTTATGGCATATCAACCATTGTAGGTTATTTAATGCCAAATCCTCTTTATACATATATATTAAATATATATGATTTGGTTTGGTTGGGTTTTATGGCATATCAACCATTGTAGGTTATTTAATGCCCAATTCTCTTTGTATAACACATCAATTGCTGAAGCAATTCGAAGTGCAATTCATCTACTTTTGCCATCATTGCGATCGACTTGTGACACAGTGCATTGTCTTGGTGAAAGAGCACATTTTTCTTCTTCATTGGTAACTGTTTTTTCTTCCTTCAAATGCACCAATAATGCTATATAATATTCGCTATTGATGATTCTTCCTTTCTCAAGGAAATTGATGAACAAAATACTTTGCACATCCCAAAATACAGAGGCTTGCTTGCTGATATTTAATGCCCAATTCTCTTTGTATAACACATCACTCAATAAGTCCCGGGCCTGAAATGTAGATGGCACCACTCATAAAATATCCATATGATTTTGATAAAGTACTAACCTTCAAATGGCACATGTCAAAATTGGAGCCCAATTGGATTATTAGTTTAGGTTTCTTTGATTTCAATGGCATATCAACCTTTGTAGGTTATTTAATGCCAAAGCCATTCTCCTAGAAGAACAGTAGTGGTACTATTTATCCCATAGCTGGGAGGATAAGGGGTTTCATATCTTTCCCAAGGGTATTTACCCAAAATGAATGTAATAGCGTGACTGGAGTATGAACTTGCGTACTACGATTCCGCAGTCCATCGTTTTAACCATTACACCACAAGGACACCCACTCATTATTAGTTTACAAATTACAGTTATTTAAGTGAAGCTACTGTTGCAAATTTTCAAAACAATGGAAAAATCTGAATTTTGTTTGTTGATAAAGCATTGCTTTCTGATGGGAAAAAATACTGTTCAAGCAAAGCAATAGCTTGATAAGTGTTATTCAGACTCTGCTCTGTCAGAAACAATGGTTAAGAGGTGGTATGCTGACTTTAAATGCGGTCGTACAGACACAAATGATGCTGAACGCTCAGGTCATCCAGATTTGGCAGTTGTCCCGGAAAACACCAAAGAACTTCACAAACTTATTTTGGCCAATCATAAATTGAAGTTGCGTGAGAAAGCAGAGGAGTTGAAAATCAGAAGACAGTGTATTTACCATTTTGCATGAACATTTGTCAATAAGAAAGCTGTGTTCAAAGTGGGTGTGCATTTGCTCTCAGTTGATCAAAAACAACACCATGTCAACGATTCAGAGCATTGTTTGCAACTATTTCAAATCAACAAAAAGCAGTTTTTGCATAGATATGTGACAATGAATAAAATATGGATCCGCCACTTCACTCCGGAGTCAAATCGGCAGTCAGCTGAGTGGACAGCAGCAGGTGAAACCCGTCTAAAGTGACCAAAGATGCAAATATGATACTGTTGAAAGTGACAAGCAAATTTGTTAAAAACGTGTGCACTTTATAGGACTTTACACTCCTATAATTTAATTTGGGCGGTATGCCACTTGTTCCCACAAAGATGGCGGACTCTCACATATTCAGTCTCGGGAAACCATTGGCCAGGAGAACCATGTGACATGCTTAAAACTATGTCCTGCATTTGGAGCCTATTACAAGACGCGTATTTTCTATAAATATGTCGTTTTTAAACACCCTTTGCTCTCTTTTACCAAATTTCTTCGCAGCGGCAACACACTCCCTCCAGTGTGGATCAACAGGAGTGAAAAGCGACAACATGGATGGGCCTCGCAGACATTCAAAATATACAATGACTATGAGCCTTTTTCCAGTCTCAGAGAAACTGCCCGTTTCTAATCATAAAAAGAAGGACATTTTAAATATGTAATCCTTTTGGAGCTTAGTTGTGTTAGACACACACTCACACATATATACACACTATTATTTTGTTAGTAGAATTAGCAATATTTTTTATGTATCAATGTAAGTTTTATTGTTGTAGAATATAAATTTGTTTTTGTTCGTTGCCTTGTTTTAAATGTTTTTTTTTTGTCCGCGCCGTTTTACAACCATTATTTGTTTCATATCTTTTACTCATTTATTGCATATCCTTTAATCATTGGCTTCTTTCATTAACTACCTTTTTTCTAAACACTAAATATCAAACATCAACATAAAATTAAGGGGAACCAAAATACAGATAAACACCTACTACAACTTTCCTCCTGGGTTATTGGAGGCCTAGGTGGTGAGGAAACTATTTTCCTACAATCTTCACAAGTGCCATCAACTTCAAATTTCTTGAACCGTTTGAAAAATGGTTGAAATTCAACTTCCTTCTCTATCCTGCTTAAACAATCATAGTTTCAGAATATGTCTTTGCATAAAATATCTACTCCATCGTCCATGGCATGATTTTGCTATATTTGGTTGAATATATCAAAATTTTACCTATTTCCCTGCAATAATCTGAAAAGAAAAAGAGAATCAAGTCACCTGGGAAACTCTGAGAGGAAGTAGATGCTTTATGTCTGGTCCTTGTTGAATGGGGTGTTATGGTACTTACCTTACGGACTATAATGAACTCTTCCTATTACTATGAATACTTGGAGAATATTCATCTCGGTGTTAAGTGTTGTGGTACCTACCTTATGGACTTTAATGAACTCTTCCTATTACTATGAATACCGTGAGAATATTCATCTCGGTGTTAAGTTAACTTCAGCCTAACACTTTGGTAGTCAGACTGATATTCAACACTCTTTTACCTATGCTGTATTTATACTTTCGTTCAATATACTTGTTTCACGTAATCCTGAGTTTGTGTCTTTCTTCTGGACCTTTTACTGGTCCACAACATGGGGACAACTAAATATCTTTTCCACCACCAAGCATTGCTAATTGGGACATAAATTAATGGAGTTACCTTTTTAAAAATGTAAAAACCTTTTCAATCCAAAATATATTTTATTGATGATTTTAGTGGTACCTGATTACCACAATCAATGAAGAACAGAAGATTTAAAAAAAAAAATCATTTCAGTCATGATACTGCAAAATGCTTAAATGTTTCTGAAAATTTTAAATAAATTTGACCATCCAATATTCAAAAGAATTCCCCCACCTCTCTCTTTTATTTCCCTATCTCTCATTCTTCTGTTCTCTTCTTTTCTGTTCCTTCTTTCCTATTTCTTCTTTTAATTCAGCATCTCTCTTGATGATACTATTTGTTCTTCAGCATTGTCTTAAACAGTCATGACATTTTAAATACAAACGCTGATTTATTGATTAAATGTTTACCCCTTTCTCCGTAAATATAATATTTCTTCTTTGTTTTGTATTTTATTAAACATCCATTGGTGATTTAACGTCACTTGATAACATTTTTTCCTAGTCCTGATGATGGTTCATTAGAACCGGAACATTATAACATTGACTTTCTTTTACAGTAAATTCTTGTTTTTGGATTACCTTGATTTTCAATTTTTCTCCATATTGTCAGATTCATTTCCATTATTTATTTCCACACACTCACATATGATGGAGTCTCCTATCAATCTTGATGTATAAGGGCTCTTCAGTTCAGTTAAATATGTGAACCACTGGACTCCCTATACAGCCGATTTGTTTATAGCAGTAGAGGTTTATGTAGAAGATGGGATGAGCTAATGACAGAAGAACGGTGTACCAATGTGCTACAGATTTTCCTGAGCAACACTCCTAGGGTTTTGAAATTGAGTTTTTGTTACTCTTAAGCTTGTTTTGGTTATTCATAAGACTTATGTTAAAGATGTCGAGTTTACTTGCCAAATTAAAGAAATTCCTTTTTTTTTCAAAATTATTCAACCCTTAACTATGAAGACCTACCAGAGGCGATGAACGATAGGGAGAAGTGGCGAGAGAGGGTCAGGGATATCCGTGCTAGCGGCACGACATGATGATGATGATGAAGAGGATATATGAGAGTCATCCAAAAATGTTCTAAGCTTCACCCAGAACAAATTGGAGAAACACTTTTCAGCATGTACTCAGATGTCAGCAATTCTTGGGACCCATCTTTCATATGTATATATATATATACATATATATAGACTTGGGACCCATCTTTCAGACATTTTGCTCCTCCCCCAAGGTCACTGCTAAAAATATTCAGCTAAAGCCTTTCTTTCAGAGTGAAGCTTAGAACTTTATGAATGACCCTCATATGTGAAATATAAGTTATGTAAGATTAAAATTTTCTTAAATTTTTAGTTATTTTTCAGTAAAATCAGGGGTCCCACATATAAATGATTGGTGCTATCTCAATTTTGACTGAAAATTTTTATTTTTGTGTTTCTCAGTGTTTTAATAAAGACCAAACATCTTTTAAAAAAATTGCCCACGCCTAAATTTAAAGATATGACCAAAAAACGACTTCTATAACTAACCGCTAATATTATGTTTTATATACTTAATTTCTTCAATTATTTTTTCATATTTGAAATATAATTTTTGATTTCTTTTTTTTTACAGATTTTTCAACTTAATAAAAGATTTTTTAAATTTGAAAAGATCCTTTTCTTCATTGAAGTCACATTTGAAGCAGTGTAAGTGAACACATACTGGAGAAAAACCATCTTTTGAATTCTGCAGCTCTTCCTTTTCATTGAAGTCAGATAAGTAGTGCATATGCTAATACACACAGGAGAGAAACCTTATTTTTGTAAAGTGTATGGCGCTTTGTTATCTGATGTCAATTATAAGCCAAAATATGCAAATACAAAGTGGAGAGAGACCCTATCCTTGTGATGTGTGTACCTCTTCCTTTTCAGATAAGTCACATCTACTTGTACATATGCGAATACACACTGGAGAGAGACCGTATTCATGTGAAGTATGTGGGTGTTCCTTTACAATTAATTCAGACTTGAGCCGACATATACGAACACACACTGGAGAGAAACCCTATTCTTGTCAGTCATGTGATTCTTCCTTTTCACAGAAATCTAGTTTGCTGCGACATATGCGGACACACACAGGAGAAAAACCATATTCTTGTGAAGTATGTGATACTCCTTTTTCACGAAAGTCAAGTTTGCTGCAACATATGCGAACACACACAGGAGAGAAGCCATATTCTTGTCAAGCATGTGATACTTCCTTTTCACAAAAATCAATTTTGTTGCGACACATGCGAAGACACACAGGAGAGAAGCCATATTCTTGTGAATTATGTGATTCTTCCTTTTCACAGCAGTCAAGCCTGCTGCAACATATGCGAACACACACTGGAGAAAAGCCTTATTCTTGTGAAGTGTGTGGCTCATCTTTTTCTGATAAGTCAAATTTAAGCCGACATATGCAAACACACACTGGATAAAAACCATATTTTTTGAAGCAAATGATTCTTTCTTTTTACAGAAGTTACATTTGGTAGTGCATACGCACACATATGCTGGGGAGAAACCCTATTTTTGGAAATTGTTTTTTCATAACTCACAAGTAAAAAGATGTTTACTTTTGAACTAATACACTTAGGAAAGGCATGAACCTCCTTATCTCCCTAGCTATGGGTTAAATAGTACCACTGCTCTTCTTTTACAAGGATGGTTTTAAATAATCCATGACGGTTGATAAAATATTAATGGGCAATTTTTAAGTAGAGTAAAGCTGGTTTGAATTCAGGGTTTTCCTTCTCTTTGACTGGTTGCCTAAGCAAAACTAAAGAACACAGTCTACTCTTTTGCTTATTCATAACTATGTGAGAATAGTTGGATTCATGCCTTTCTCAAGAGTATTAGTGCCAAATGAAATGCAAGCAGCCCAGTCCAAGATTTGAACCCTTGTTGGCAATTCCATTACCTGTGTCAACTGTGAATTGATTAATGTGTTCAGTTCATTATTCATCAAATTTAGATCTTCATTTACTTTTTTGTCATTGGGGTGACCTCGTGGTGCAATGGTTAAAGGGATCGACTGCGGAATCTTACTTGGTGGGTGTCCTCGTGGTGTAATGGTTAGAGCGATGGACTGTGGAATCGTAGTAAGCGAGTTCGTACTCCAGTCGCGCTATTACGTTCACTTTTGGACAAATACCCTTGGGAAAGGTATGAACCCCCTTATCCCCCCAGCTATGGGTTAAATAGTACCACTACTGTTCTTCTAGGAGAATGGCTTTGGCATTAAATAAACTACAAAGGTTGATATGCCATTAAACAAAGAAATTAAACCAAAATATTTTTTGTCATTTCATAATTTAGATTACACATTTCTTATCTCATGATTTCTTGGTATGTTGTTTGATGGTCATAAAAAAATATGAGGGTTTAAGAACTTTAATAAAATCAATTTTGCTGAATTTATTAAGGAAAAGTAGCCACAATCACTTTACATATACGTGGTGCATTCAATAAGTTTCCAGACTTTTTTTGTACAGGCATTTAAAATTGTCATAGACTCTTGAAAATTCAGTATGTTATTGCTATACATCTTATGAAATGAATGGCCAATTTTTATGATTTCAGGTTCAAATGAACAGCTACAGCAGCAATTGGAATGCACCCTACTAAAGCCGGATTGTCACAGCTGGTGAATTTCAAAAATGCAATCTGACACTTTAGAAGAACAATATGCAATAAAATTCTGTTTTGAACTTGGAAAAGATGCCACAGAAACGTATGGAATGCTTTAGACTGCTTTTGGACCATCTTGCAAGAATCGAGCATCAGTTTTTGAGTAGCATAAGAGATTCAAGGAAGGCAGGGAGTCTGTGAGGGATGATGAGAGGTGTGGGAGGAGTAAGGAAGTCAATACACCAGAGTTGATTGGCCAAAGGGTTAGGGTTAGGGTTACTATGTTGAGGTTTTAAAGGAGTTCAGGAAGAGATTCCTAGGGAAGAGGCCAGCACTCTTCAAATCGGGTCAGTGGCATTTCCACCAGGACAATACACCAGTCCACAACTCCATCCTTGTCACAGACTATTTGACCAAGATGGGCATCAAGGCAGTTCCTCATCTTCCCTATAGTTGAGACCTTGCTCCCTGTGACTTTTGCTTATTCCCTAAGCTCAGAGGCTGTCATTATGAGACAATTGAGGAGATGAAAGAAGCTGTGACGAAGGTCATTGATACACTCAGGCAAGAGGACTTCCATGGGGCCTTCCATAAGTTGTTGGAATGGTACAACAAGTGCATTGCAGCCAGAGGAGATTACTTCGAAGGGGACTAGAGTTTCATGTGTGTACTATCAATAAAAGTGCCCATACAAAAAAAGTCTGGAAACTTATTTAATGATCCTCGTACAAATATGTTGTGGATTTTACAAAATACTTATGCAAATATATTGAGGGTTTTATAAGAAAATACACAATAAAGACAAATAAATATTTGAACTTATTATGTTATTAATTTTGTTTTGTTACACTCGTATGTGCATAAAAAGAAGAATAAAAAGACAATAAAAACATAAATATTTCATTTCAACTGAAATTAATACCAGTAAGAGTTTTCGGACTATTGTCTTCGTCTTTATTGTTTTTTTCACAACGTTTCAGCCGCTGTATCATCCGGCCTTCCTCTGGTGTCCCCTGTTTATCTAAAAGATAAAGACGAAGGGGATACCTGAGGAAGGCTGGAGGTTACAGCGGCTGAAACGTTGTGAAAAGAACAATAAAGACGAAGTCAATAGTCCGAAAACTCTTACTGATCAAAATCATCAAGCTTCGTCTCAGAAATTTAGACAACTGAAATTGATATGTTAAACAGAAAATAAGACAAATAAAAGATTGTACTATCCGTAACAACAGTCTTGTCTAGAACAATATCAGAATCACTTGGAACCAAGACTACTATAAATGACTGAAGTCCTTCTACCTTTAACAGCACAGTACCTCTGTTTATACCAGTAATTCCAAACATGTGACATGGTAATATTTTGGTGGAGGCTTGTTTAGAGACCAAATTAATGGCCTTTTAAGCTTCTTTCACGGGAATTGTTGTAGAATTTTGAATACCTGAAAATTAAATATTGCACGGGCATTATAATTTTAGAAATAATAAAGTAGGACATGGCCAAATATCAATTGGGATCCACTGATTTATACAATGTGGAGGTTTGCCCTTTTCATTTACTGGCAATCGGTGTTCAAACACTAGCGTCTAACTTTATTCCTATATTTCAATAGGTTCTGATGGTACCTCTATTTATACTATCTGGAGGTTTGCACTTTTCTTTTACTGGTAATTGGTGTTCAAACACTAGTGTCTCACTTCATTCATATTATACCACTATACCTTCCTTACCTCAACTGTGGTTGCGACTGTGTCGCTGTTGTTGTCTCATTATCAACCAGAAGGCCATTTTCTGGTCAAACACAGGTGTCAGCAATCTCCTCACTGTCCCTGCCTTGCTGGTTTGAAGGTCAACCTGTATTGTATTGCCATAATGATATCAATCTCAACAGTAATACAAATACATACAGACTCTTTCGTTTCACATACGAACGGGTTTATTAATTTCTGGGTTTGGTCCATGGCAACACAAAGAGAGAGACACAATTCTTAAAAGCCTACACTCACCAATCTATGCTGACCCCACACTAATGCGCAGCGCATCTTGTGATGTCTAAGATCTCAATTCATCTCTGCTGGTCGAGATCCGAAAAACTCAACCGCACACCTCAATGGTAGAAAACTCAACTGCATGCCTCAATGGTCGAATCTCAACTGCTGTCTTTTTAAAATCCTCAAATTCTCAGGACCATCTCTTCTAGGCATGACGTCATCCACACTCCAGCCTCATTTCCTGTCTGGGGGTTTATTATGACAAATGGTGATTGTCATTTCTTTTCTGCACGGGCGTAATACTGCACCAAATGACTATGCACCTGGACTAAGAAACCCAAGTAGTTCAAAGCTTCACAAAACTGAATGATAGAATTAATTAAATAAATAAATTAAAGAAAAATGATTAATATAAAAAAATCATTCCTTAATTATATAACACCTCTAATTAACCCTCTACCTGCCACATTATGAATTTGACCTCAGGTAGAAAAGTCAAACAGTCGAAGTGGATCATGCTGAGAATATCTGTCGGCTGTGAAAGAAGTGATATTAGAAAATTCTTGAAAAAAGAGCAAGCTCTTCTTTATCAACGAAATCGTATTTTATCAGCCGAGTTATTACAATACTTTGAATCATAAGTTTAGAGTGTAGTCGACACAATTACTTTGAATTCTTAAGTTCCACAAAGTCAGATAAAAATTCTTAGTATCGCCTCTTTGATACTATTCTGGCACAAGGAATGGATTTCAGAGCTGACAATAAGTATCAGGGGTTAAAGTTTGTTGGGGGTAAATACTTGGCTTTGTTGGAGTTCATTAAATAGCAGAATTAAGTTTTACCTCTCTCTCCGTCTGTCTTTCTGTGGGGACAAAAGACTCAAGTGACGTCGGTCGATCTGGCTCTTGTGCGTTCTTTTGAAAACTCCAATGGTTTAAATAATATTCCACCCTATATTGAGGTAGTGTCTGAGAGGGTGGGGGGAATAATCCCCCAAATGACCAAAACCCCAACTGATTTTCTTTAATCAGGATTTTGCAGATTTCTGTGATTTTTCAAGTACAGGAAAATTATCTAACCTCTTTCAATCAGGAAGGCATTCAAGCCCCTCCCTCCCCCCTTGGACTTACTTATCAATATACCTCTTATCACTTTGGTTCTGATGAATCAATTTGCTCTGCCCTCTCATAACCAGCAGGGCATTTCAAGTACCACACAACCCCCAGAATTTGCATAGGCCAGAGGATTAATTCATTAATCTTTTTTACCTGACCTGTCAGACATAAAAATTCTCTCGAGCCATTTTTGACCGAGATGAAACCCAGATCTGTGGGCATAAAAATCTTATTATTTTTGGCTAACGACAATGAGAGACCTGTTGTCATAAAAATCCTTTCAAACCATTTTTGGCCAACCGATGAAATCCAAGTGTCTGATTCTTTTAATAATGTTTTTCTTAGGTCTTGAATCCCTGGGTGGCCATCGTGTCATAATATACAGGGTGGAACGATAAAATTGTCACCCTAGAAAAGACAACATGATTCCATTTCCATTTAATGAAAACCGGTTTTCTTTTTTTGTTGCAGACCATCTACTAGTTGGCCAGTTGTGTACAAATCCCAAGAGCGATAGGAGCCTTCTATCATGTCTGAAAGTGACACAATGTTCAACGAGCAAAATCGGAGATGTGCTGCTGTACAACCCATGCTCTCTACCAATCCAAGTTATGACAACAGAACCATTGCCAGCTCCCTGAAAATGCAAATCTGGATTGCTACGAATTACAGGGACGTGCCCAGGGTGATGAAAACAAAGTTTCCGGCTACGGTTATGGTCTTTGGTGTGGTTTCAAGTAAGAGCCACATCATGCCACCACACATCTTCGAAGTCGGCTTGAAAGTCAACACCAAAGTGTACCTGGATGTGGTGAAGAGTGTGGTGATCCCCTGGTGCAATCAGGTGGCCGGTGGCAGACCCTGGATGTGGCAGCTGGACTCGGCACCGGCCCACAAGTCCAAAGAGACCTAGGCTTGGCTTCAGAAGGAGTGCTACGACTTTGTACCCTTCTCTCACTAGCCCCCCTACACCCGACCTGAACCCACTGGACTACTTCGTTTGGCCAAACGTTGAGAACATCACCAACATGACCTCCCATATCAACAAAGCCAGCCTGATCGCCGCCATCTGCCGAGAATTCGCCGAGCTCCCACCGGCGCTTGTGGAAAAGGCATGCTCCCAGTTCTGGATCCGTATCGAGGCGGTGATTGAGGCTAAAGGCGGCTACATTGAATAGATGTCAGCTCTACTACATAATCAAGTTACCTGAATTGATTTTTTCAATAAAAGATTTAAAATAAAGCTGTAGTGTTGTTTTCTTTAGGACAACAATTTTATCGTTCCACCCTGTATTTCAATTGGCCCAGATGTTAACTCTATTCATACTATCTGGAGGTTTGCAATTTTCATTTACTGGCAATCAGGGTTCAAACCCTAGTATCTCATTTTATTTATATATGACATTTAGAAACATCTTTTTTTTCATTTATTGATTTTGAGTTTTTTATTTAATATTTTTCAAAGTGAATTTAAATCCAAAGTAAAACATTTTTTTTTTCTTTGCAAATTATTTTTAAACCTTAAAAACAAAATGATTGCTCATTTTCTGAATTATTTTCCATTAAACATTTTAACTCGTAAACGTTTATAACTTTGATTTATATTCGTGCCTTAAAACATTTACTTTGACAATTTTTGCTGATAATTTTCACATAAAGAAAAAAAAAAATTGCATCACCTCAGGTCCATGAAAATTAGCCCGAAAAAAAAAAAAAACAAACAAAATTTTTCTAATAATATGACTGCTGGACAGATTTCTAGCTGACATAATTAAAATAATCTTTAAAAATCTCAAATATGTTTTTACCCACTACCCTATTTTTCAAAGAATATATTTTCGTTTCAACTTAACAGCTAAATTTTCATTGTAAATAATTTTTTGTGTTTATTACCATATTGCATGAGAGAAATTAGTTAACATGACATCAAATCCAAAAGATTCAAACCCTATTTATATTCTGTGAATTCTTGTCTATGTGCTTATGTGGGTCTGTGATCTGTTCCACAGACCCAGATGCTGAGCTGTTGACAACTGAGACAGGTGCTTAATTTGGTGAAAGTCAAGTTTGAAAAGGAAAGGGGATTATAGAAAATTTTGTGTTGTACCTTTTGAAATTTCCAGTTGTTCAGAAATGTCCTTTATTGTAACTCTTCTATCAGCCAAAATGAGCACATTGACTGAATCCACCATTTCAGGTGTGCTCATTATTGTAAATCTGTCTAGCGTGTCTTTATCTTGAATACTATTTTAACTTTCTTTAAACAAATAAGATTTTCCAAACATCTTGCACATTCTTCTGTAAATTTCACATGGTTTGCACTCCTTAGCCACCTAAGATTTGATGACAAATCTCTGTTCAAGCTTGGAGCATTCTGTTTGATTTCTCACCATTTTGAATAGCCTCAAAACAAATATTTTTGTGAAATTGAAATAATTTTTCTTTTTAAACTCATTCCAAACAATGCAGTTTTCATTTATGTCAACAAATTCTGAAAAAAATTTATTTTGCTTTTTCCAAAAAAATTACTCTTATTTATTGAATGGTCTTGATAGATAGATAGATTCCTCATAGTTATTGAATGGTCCTTGTAAATAAATTCTCCTTATCTATTGACTGACCCTCGTAGATAGATTCCCCTTTTTTACTGAATAGCTCTTGTAGATAGATAGATTCCGCTTACGTATTGAATGGCTCTCATAGGTAAATAGATAGATTCTCCTTATTTATTGACTGACCCTTGTTGATAGATTCCCCTTTTTTATTCAATGACCTCATATATATGTAACCCATTTCAACCCTGTTTATTTGAGAATCAAGTCTCATTCATTGGTCGACTGGTTAGAGTAACCAAAACTCAAAAGACTTGGCATGACAGAAGCATATCATGTCTCTTGCATCCTTTACAGAATTCAAACAACTTCAGAAGATCAAATTCATTGAACAACTTGATGCGGTGTATTGTTGTTTTTTTTCTTATACACAAGTAAAGAAAAGAGTGTATTTACAAAGTTCTTCCTAATTTTGGCAATGGTGATGTGGAGTGTCTTTTCCTTATGCTACCCCAGCTGACTGATGTCCCCTAAACTGAAAAAGGGGACAAAATAATGAAATTTTTCTGACAATATTCATCTCCACTCAGCAGGAGCCACTTACACCTTGACTAATAAAAAAAAAAAACGATTTTTTCTAAAGAAAGAAGCTCTACCTACTCTTTAAATCTGGACATAACTTTTCAAACCAGATGATTTGGTGCCAATCACGCATGAAACTTGGGACATAAGTTTTTTCGTTTCTAATTTAATAACTGCTATTCTGTGGTCAATTTTACATCCAAATTGCTGGTGGTCAGATTTTTAAAATCATTATTTTATTTCAACACTCCGTACTCACCATTTGCATACACTGGTATGCAGCCTCCTCTTCTGGACACCAGGGTCACTCTCTCTCTCTCTCTCTATATATATATATATATACATGTGGTGCATTCAATAAGTTTAAAGACTTTTTTTTTTTTACAGGCATTTAAAATTGTCGTAGACTCTTGAAAATTCAGTATGTTATTACAATACATCTTATGAGATGAGTGACCAATTTTTATGATTTCAGCTTCAAATGAACAGCTACAGCAGAAATTGGAATACACCCTACTAAAGCCTGATTGTCACAGCTGGTGAATTTCAAAAATGCAATCTGAGGAAGAACGATATGCAATAAAATTGTGTTTTAAACTTGGAAAAAATGCCACAGAAACGTATGGAATGCTTCAGACTGCTTTTGGAGCATCTTGCATGAATTGAGAATCAGTTTTTGAGTAGAATAAGAGATTTAAGGAAGGCAGGGAGTCTGTGAGGGATGATGAGAGGTGTGGGAGGAGTAAGGAAGTCAATACACCAGAGTTGATTGGCCAAACGGTTACGGTTAGGGTTACTATGTTGAGATTTCAAGGGAGTTCAGGAAGAGATTCCGTCAGAAGAGGCCAGCACTCTTTAAATCGGGTCAGTGGCATTTCCAGCAGGACAATGCATCAGTCCACAACTCCATCCTTGTCACAGACTATTTGACCAAGATGGGCATCAAGACAGTTCCTCAACCTCCGTATAATCCAGACCTTGCTCCTTGTGACTTTTGGTTATTCCCTCAGCTCAGAGGCTGTCATTATGAGACAATTGAGGAGATGAAAGAGGCTGTGATGAAGGTCATTGATATTCTCACACAAGAGGAATTCAATGGGGCCTTCCATAAGTTGTTGGAACGGTATAACAAGTGCATTGCAGCCGGAGGAGATTACTTCAAAGGGGACTAGAGTTTCATGTGTGTACTATCAATAAAAGTGCCCATACAAAAAAAGTCTGGAAACTTATTTAATGATCCTCATATATATATATATACTTTAGTGTTTTAAAGGTTAGTTTCCATAACACTATAAATTAGTTGACAATACAAATAAATAATGAAACTTCTTTGAAAACACAACAACGAAAGGTTTATTATTATAGCAGAAGTAAACGAGTTAGAGTGAGAAAAGATTCTTTTTGGTGTCGCCGGATAGTATGTTAGTCCTTGAGTTTGTTGGAGGTGTGTCACTGCAGCAGGTAGCTTGTGTGACTGGCCGCAAGACTAGTTCTTCTGTATGTGTAGCTAGTAGCAGTGAGCTCTTCAGTGAAAGTCTTCCATGTGAAATGTCCGTAGCAGAGGACATGAGAGAGGTTTGTCTTCGCTGTGAGCTAGGTTCTCTGTCAGCCGACTTCCAAAAAGGGGTAGAAAAAATAGTTCTAGAGAGGAAGAAGGAATCAATGTGCTCTGCCCCTGATTGGTCAGTGTGTGGCCGAATCGCTTGGCGGGGGCATTGATTTGCGAAAGGAAATAGATCTGTGACTGCTACAATGCGCACACAAGCCAGATAGATGAAATCCTCTTTGGAACTACACTAAAATCCTTGCATGTTCAAAAGAATTGGATTTCTTAAAAACATGGTCATCCTTTTCCATCAAATATGGTTGCATAACTTGGTAAGTGGAATTTTTTTAAAAAGCAATACAGCATATTTTCAGTAAGTAGAATGGAAAATATTTCTAATCATAATGTATATTAATTATATAAGTGATAAACTTTTAATTTACTTTTTTTTTTTATATGTTTAGTTGGTAGAGTGTTTGCCAATGATCCAGGAGAACTGGGTTCAATCCCAGGTTGCATCATACCAAAGACTTAAAAAATGGTACTTGATACCTCCTTGCTTAACACTCAGCATTATAAGGTATGTATCAAGGGTAAAGAAGGGTGTTGTGAGGGTTGTAAAGAGACTCTTTGCACTTGAGGGATAGAGAGTACTATCAAAGATGGTGTCATAGGTGAATAATACAGAAGACGATTGGATATGGTGTCGCCTGGAGTAGGGTTCAGCAAGTAACTGAGTTCCAGTCACGGATTGCCTCTCTCTTTGGTGTTGCTCTGTTGGTTTTTTTTTTCTTTGTCTCTCCATTCTTCAAATAGCTATTGAAAAGGGAGCTTTCGGGTAGCCCTCGATTACGGTCACCAACTACTTACTGTCTTATTTTTTGAACGTGACAAAGAATCATGAATTATGCTGAGATTTGACTTTGTGGATTACAATAAAAGTTTATTGAAAGATAAAATTAAATATCTTAATTTTTAAGTGTTTTTAAGGGCATCTGAAATATCTAAATGAACCTGAATCCATATGCCATGCTTGATGTAAATAAAGTGATAACCTGTAGAAAATGAACAATTTTAAAAATCCTTTAAATATGAACAATTATCCTAAACTTTAATAAAACTGACTCAATATCCTTTTTATTTTGTTTAAGTATTCCTGTAATGTTACTCACCTGTAGTCAGTTCAATCCTGACTGCAGGCGGGTAACAATACAGGAATACTTAACACTTGCACCCAGTTATGGCTAACGGAATCAGAACAGGTGACCCCTGTGGATTCAATAAAAGACATAGTTCCATGTAGGTTCCAGAGTTTGACAAACACCTGAAGAAGGCTGGAGAACATATCAGCCGAAATGTGGAAATAACAATAAAGATGAAGACAATAGTCTGAAAACCCTTAATGATAAAAATCATCTAAGTTCATCTATAAAATTCAGACAACTCATTTGGCTCAGATGAGTTTCTTTGTTTAACAGCATATCAACCTTCATGGGTTATTTAATGCCAAATTCATCCTTGCTGAAGAGAAGCAGTGATACTATTTAAATCATAATTGGGAAGATAAGTGGGTTCATGCCTTTCCCAAGGGCATTAGTGTAAAAGTCAATGTGCTAGTGTGACCAAAATTGGAACTCACTTTGAGGCTGCAATCCAGCATGTCAGCTATTAAGCCACAAGGACTCCTCTCTTGGTTTAATGGCATATCAACCTTTGTAGGTTATTTAATCCAGTACTTTTAGTTATTAAGCCATAGGGACTCTTCCCAGAATTTTCTTTAAAATAGTTGTTATAAACAGGGGAGAAGACAATGAGAGAGAGGAAGAGTGATAAACCTGGAGGTTGTAGGTTCAATCCCAACAACAGGTAAGACTAACAAAGGAATACTTACTATAATTTAACATTTGTACCTGGTCGTGGTTAACAAATTAGAACCGTCTACCCCTGAGGTTCAAATAAAGGGTTCAGTTTGAGGTTCTGTGTGGGCTCCTGAGTTCGACATTTAAAGAAGGACGAAGGATATATCGGCAGAAACATTGTGATTATAACATTAAAGATCAGGTCAATTGTTCAAATATTCTAAGTGATAAGAATTGGTTTTGTTTGAAAAAAGAAGGAATAAATATTAAATAATGTATTATTTATATATTTTATTCCAAGATACATTAAAATTTAAAAAAAAAAAAACAGAATTGTTGGTGCCAATTGCATAAAAAATCAGCAATATGGCTGTTTAAAAAAAACAAAAAGGCATGAAAACAACTGAATTCTTAATATTATTAGATTTTCAATAAAATTGTGTTTTGTACAGAATTGGATAATGAAAATAAAAAATAAACAGTGAAAAAACAGAACCATTTTTTATTATTGCCACAAATTTTAATGAAACTTCAATGGCTTAAACATACATAGGAAGTGATTATTTTCCTTGATTATTGTTGTCAGAGTTCCCTCAGTTGTAGTGAAAAGTCATAATTTTCAAAAAAAGAAACTTCTCAGAAATATAAAAAAAAAAAAAAAGAAAGGAAATCTCTTAAAATTTTCATTTTCTTGATTTGATATCTTAATTTGTCTTTTGCTAATTTTGTCTTAATTAGTCTTTTGCTAATGGTGTGTAAATAGTTGTCCAAGTTGGAAAAGGATCATACAATCATTACAGACTGTCATTTCTAAAAAAAAAACTGAGTCCTTTAACATTTTGAATGATTTTGGGCAACAATTATTCGTATGATCATTGTCAATCATTTGTTAAAAGAATCACCAGATATTGACAGTCTGTAACCAATGTTAATAGATACCCTACCATAATATTAAAAAGTAAGGTAAACTTGACAACTGTAGTCAAGGGTTACACAAAGGCTCCCTTTTCAATAGCTACTACAAGGTGTACAAGAGGGCACAACTCCTTTCCCTGGATTGCTCCACTTTACCCTTGATGTGTACCTTATAATGCTGAGTGTTAAGCAAGGAGGCATTAAGTACCATTTTTGAGTCATTCATATGCCTCGACCTGGTATTGAACCCTGGTCTCCTAAGCCATTGGCAAACATTCTACCCACTCCTTTGCAGCACCCTAGACTGCCATAATATTAAGTGGTCTTAAATTGTTTGAGCTTATCATCATGATCATCATCCAGCATGAATTCCCAAGACTATTTCTCGCCATCCGCCCCATTGCTCTTAGTAAGTCCTATAGACAGCATCCAATGTTTGCACAGAAATGATGTATATAAAATTTCGCTGGTCAACTGACATTGGTGTGTCCATATGTAGTAGTCCATAGAACATTACTTATGAATTTATCCTTACTTCTCCAGCAGTGTCCAGTATGACAATATCATGCAGAAAATATTACTGATGCAGATTATGCAGATGATCTAGTGCTTCTTGCAAATATACCTGCTCAAGCTGAATCAGCTGCATAGCCATGAACAGACAGCAATAGGCATTGGTCTCTTCATGAACTTGGATAAATAGAGTTCAATCAAGATGGTGTCACATCAAATGGAAAAGCCTCTGAAATTATAAAACCAGTTTACATACTTTGGTAGCAATATCTCATCTACTGAAAGCAATGTCAACATATACATAAGTAAAGTGTGAATTGCCACTGACAAGTTATTGCCCATATGAAAATCTGATCTCTTTGATAAAATAAAACAGGAATTCTTCTATGTCAGTATTACAGTATAGTTGCACCTCTTAGACTTTAATGAAACACCTGGAGAAAAATCTAGATGGGAAATACACAAGGATGTTGAGTGCTGTTTTGAACAAATCTTGGAAGCAGCACTTTACAAAACAACAGCTGTATGGTCACTTGCCTTCCATCTCATTTTGTCATAAACTACATTAATTGTTATTAATTGTCTTAATTTTTGTCAGCAGTCTGTTTTTAAATAATGAAAAAAGTCTGGAAAACCTAAAAGGAGTTGCAAGAATAGATTTTACTTTTTTCCAATTTTTTGTTTATTTAGAAACGTGGAAAATCGGTGAGCTGATTTCAAAATCTTGAAAGGAATAAAAAAAAAAAATTAAATTGAATTAAAATAATTGTTAAAATATGCTGAGGCTCCTGGAGGCCTCTGACATGAATAGGGGGTGATGCATGTGCAAAGAAGGGGACCGTCCCGACAAAAGGAGAAGTTTTATCCTCTTTCGGCAGTGTCTGGTGGGGTGACATCATCTGGGTCTCCCTTGCTACTAGTGAAAGGCCATGTGGTCGCTCTAAAGTGCCACGTTGGCTAACCTTTCACTAGTATGTCAAAATATAAAAAGTATCAAAATGGACCTATTGAACAGCGAACTGAAACACTGGACTTGGACAAACTCCCAAAAGCAACTAACATGTCGTTAATGCTTTATATACTAAATATGTTGTCAAAGCTTTAAATACCGAATAGGGACGCATATATGCCCAAGAAACGACTAACGCATTTTAAACACCTTGACTTGGGGATTCAACCGTTTCAATTGTATTCAAGGAGAATTTCCTCACCCATTGAATGGTTGTTGAACCCAGAAATAAAGGAAAAATATGAAAAAAATGTCTTTGTCTCTTATCTGTTACTATCTTCTTTCATATAATTCTTTTACGGCTTTCTTATCCAAAGAAGTTATACCAACAAAACAAATGTGGGACCTGGATAGAATCATCACAGAATGGAGTCATATAGCAAACAGCTAGCCCTGCCACTCCATAAATCTATTTGAGACTGTTCATTTCCCATATCTTCTTCTCCCCATTGATGAGTAACATAACATAACAGAGTAAGCTCTCAAGCCTTGATGGGTAACTAGTATATGAGAAGGACAATTTGGAATTTAAAATCCAGATCAGAACTCCACAATGCAGTCCAATATCATTTCCAACCTTATTCTGGCAACTATTGAAATGACACTGGTATCATATTGTAATAGTTCAGCCCTTGATCTTCTTGGCCGCATTTAGTGGCATGGAGGTGAGAGACTTGTTGCATGGGCAATTGCAGGTCTACCATAAAAACCTGCCCAGGACTCTCCTCAGATTAAAATACAAGTCTCCCAAACAGATGCTACAAATCATGTCAGTTTCTGTGGTAATTTTTTCTTTTTTTTCATTTTTAAAAAAAATTTCATCTCCAAGAGTCAAAACTTTAGCAGTATTTTGGTATATGTTAGTTTGAGGAGTGTATATAACATGACCAAAGCAGTTCAAACAGTGGGAGGTACTTGTTGTTGTTAGTATCACGGTAGTTGGTGTGCTGACATGTTGTGCATCGCCTCACTCTGTGTTTATTTTGAAAGTCGCACAGATGAACATGCAACGCAATCTAATTCGGGAACTTATTCTTTATGAGTTCAAAATGAACTATAATGCCCGTAAAAGCAACCCAAAACTTTTGTTATGTGAAAGGTGAAGAAGGCGCAATTGATCACAGTACACTAACCAGATGGTTCAAGAAATTTGGCTCAAGTTGCAAGAACGTCGATGATCAGGAAAGGTCAGGTAATCCTAAACCATGGATTCCAAGGCTGTAGAGGAAAATCCAGTGAGTAGCACTCAGAGAGTATCAGCTGAGCTCAACATCTCACAGTTCAGTCTGGCTCATTACCTTCATGACCTCAACCAAAGGATCCAGAGTTGCCATGTTATCAAAATGTTGCAAAACTTTTGACTCACCCAAGTATTTTACGGTCATTTGGAAACCATTCTTAAATGTTTTCTTCTTTTGTGTGCATGAGTATATGCTTTTGGAGGTGGGAATTCCTTGAAAATTTTGCCTCACAAATCTCACAATGAAAGGGTTTTTCTCCTGTATGAGTTTGCGTATGTCTTTTAAAACTTGAATTGTCAGAGAATTTGGCTTCACAAATCTCACAGCAGAAAGGTTTTTCTCCAGTGTGAATACGAACATGTTTTCTTAAATTTGAATCATCTGAAAATTTTGACCCACAAATTTCACAGAGAAAGGGTTTCTCTCTGGTGTGTGTCCGTGTGTGCTTTATAAGACCTGAATTATTTGCAAATGTTGACTCGCATTTTTCACACTGGAACGGTTTCTCTCTGGAGTGTTTACGCATATGTCTTCGTAGGATTGAAATCTGGGAAAAAGACGACCTACAAATTTCACAAGGGTAGGGTTTCTCTCCAGTGTGAGTTCTCATGTGTCGAAGCAGGTGCGAATTATATGAGAATTTTTTCATGCAGACGTTACACTTGAAAGTTTTTGCGGGTCTTTGAGACATCTCATCTGGATCGCCAGAAAAAGCTGAACAATGAATAACATTAACAGTGGTTGCCATTTTGAAGCATTGCCTAAAACAGTATGATGTGAATCAAGTTAAGATTTAAAAAAAAAAAAGGTAAGGTTTATGTTAACTTTGATATTCCCTTTCCCCTAACTTAATGGATCTATTCCAAGCAGCAGCAGGCTTGTCTACCCTATCTTCAAAATGGACTTTACCAATAAGCTCTATTAAAGCTGGTTGAAACTTCTCTTAATCACTTACATTCTACTGCCAGTGGGCACCTCTGATGGTGTAATGGTTAGCAAGCTAGACTAGCAAACTTTACAAATGTGTTTGAGTCTCATTGGGTGCTCCATTTATGTGACCTTGTGCCACATCTAAGCAAAAAAGCTTAGTAAATTACTACATTCTACACCCAGGATTTCTACAACTCTTTACTCTGACTTTTATGCTTGACATCAGTATATAAAGCCAAATATTCCTCGTAATGGAATATTCAAAATAGAAAAATTTGCATGAAGTCAATTGATTGATTTTAATGGCATGTCAACCTGCCTGGGGGTTATTTTATGCCTGGAGGTTAGGGAATTGCATTCATTGTATATTTATTTTTATATTTTCGTGTAGTTGTTTAAGAGGGCTTTTAAAATTTTTCGTTTGTTTTAACGGCAGGTCAAATTCCCCTGAAATAGTTTCTAACTAATTACTTAGTACAATATTGATGATTTTTATATTTCTAATCTTTTATATAATTTTTTTTCTCTCAAGAAAAACAAAATGTCTTCCATACCAACCTATTCAAATAAGTCCTTCAAAATGTTTGAGTTGAAAAAATGTCTAATGAGAGATAAATCTACATATGAAGTCAAGTATCAAGTCTACCCTGCTACTTACCAATAGTTGGGGGGTGGTCGAGAGAAGAGACCCAATACACAGTAAAGGTCGGCTAGAAATATCAGAAAGGCAGCAATGCATGCGGACCAATATATTCTGAAATAAACAAGAGTAAGGATACTCATCCAAGAAAATCTAGTAATGATGAAGACTTCATATTCTCGACACTTTTCTGAAATCAAGGGGAAAATTTTTGTTGCTCACTGAAATTCTTTATGCATTTATCAAATCCCTCCCCCATGAGTAGGATATGATATAAGATCAATGTTTAAGCAGAAACCTTGAACAAAATATTTCTTTACCAAGAAAAGATGAGAAAAAAAAGCTAAGTTATATAAGACAAAATATTTCTTTCCCAAGAAAAGTTGAAAAAAAAAACGTGTGCTATAAAAGGCAAAATATTTCTAGGATAGCAAGCGACAAAATATTCAAAACATGAATATAAATAAAGTATCAATTTTAGATTGTGGTATTTTAAAAAATTTTTTTAGATAAATCATGAGGATTCTTGAGCAGCTAAAGAGCTCAATTAAGGAGGAGCTTTGCGACAGGAAGTCCAAGACAAACAGGCAAAAAATGGTGAGGTCAATCAAAGAGTGTTGAAATGGTGAGGTCAATCAAAGAGTGTTGAAACGGTGAGGTCAATCAAAGAGAGTTGAAATGGTGAGGTCAATCAAAGAGTGTTGAAACGGTGAGGTCAATCAAAGAGTGTTGAAACGGTGAGGTCAATCAAAGAGAGTTGAAATGGTGAGGTCAATCAAAGAGTGTTGAAACAATGAGGTCAATCAAAGAGTGTTGAAACGGTGAGGTCAATCAAAGAGTGTTGAAATGGTGAGGTCAATCAAAGAGTGTTGAAATGGTGAGGTCAATCAAAGAGTGTTGAAATGGTGAGGTCAATCAAAGAGTGTTGAAATGGTGAGGTCAATCAAAGAGTGTTGAAACAATGAGGTCAATCAAAGAGTGTTGAAATGGTGAGGTCAATCAAAGAGTGTTGAAATGGTGAGGTCAATCAAAGAGTGTTGAAACGGTGAGGTCAATCAAAGAGTGTTGAAATGGTGAGGTCAATCAAAGAGTGTTGAAACGGTGAGGTCAATCAAAGAGAGTTGAAATGGTGAGGTCAATCAAAGAGTGTTGAAATGGTGAGGTCAATCAAAGAGTGTTGAAATGGTGAGGTCAATCAAAGAGAGTTGAAACGGTGAGGTCAATCAAAGAGTGTTGAAACGGTGAGGTCAATCAAAGAGTGTTGAAATGGTGAGGTCAATCAAAGAGAGTTGAAACGGTGAGGTCAATCAAAGAGAGTTGAAATGGTGAGGTCAATCAAAGAGTGTGGAAATGGTGAGGTCAATCAAAGAGTGTTGAAACGGTGAGGTCAATCAAAGAGAGTTGAAATGGTGAGGTCAATCAAAGAGAGTTGAAACGGTGAGGTCAATCAAAGAGTGTTGAAATGGTGAGGTCAATCAAAGAGTGTTGAAATGGTGAGGTCAATCAAAGAGTGTTGAAATGGTGAGGTCAATCAAAGAGTGTTGAAACGGTGAGGTCAATCAAAGAGTGTTGAAATGGTGAGGTCAATCAAAGAGTGTTGAAATGGTGAGGTCAATCAAAGAGTGTTGAAATGGTGAGGTCAATCAAAGAGTGTTGAAACAATGAGGTCAATCAAAGAGTGTTGAAATGGTGAGGTCAATCAAAGAGTGTTGAAATGGTGAGGTCAATCAAAGAGTGTTGAAACGGTGAGGTCAATCAAAGAGAGTTGAAATGGTGAGGTCAATCAAAGAGAGTTGAAACGGTGAGGTCAATCAAAGAGTGTTGAAACAATGAGGTCAATCAAAGAGAGTTGAAATGGTGAGGTCAATCAAAGAGTGTTGAAATGGTGAGGTCAATCAAAGAGAGTTGAAATGGTGAGGTCAATCAAAGAGTGTTGAAACGGTGAGGTCAATCAAAGAGAGTTGAAATGGTGAGGTCAATCAAAGAGAGTTGAAATGGTGAGGTCAATCAAAGAGTGTTGAAATGGTGAGGTCAATCAAAGAGAGTTGAAACGGTGAGGTCAATCAAAGAGTGTTGAAACGGTGAGGTCAATCAAAGAGTGTTGAAACAATGAGGTCAATCAAAGAGTGTTGAAATGGTGAGGTCAATCAAAGAGAGTTGAAACGGTGAGGTCAATCAAAGAGAGTTGAAATGGTGAGGTCAATCAAAGAGAGTTGAAATGGTGAGGTCAATCAAAGAGTGTTGAAACAATGAGGTCAATCAAAGAGTGTTGAAACAATGAGGTCAATCAAAGAGTGTTGAAATGGTGAGGTCAATCAAAGAGTGTTGAAATGGTGAGGTCAATCAAAGAGAGTTGAAACGGTGAGGTCAATCAAAGAGTGTTGAAACGGTGAGGTCAATCAAAGAGTGTTGAAACGATGAGGTCAATCAAAAAGTGTTGAAACGATGAGGTCAATACTTTGACAGCAAACATGTCAAATTGTAGTAAAAGAATAAGAAAAGAAATTATATATCTTCTTTGTTCACAGGGCTGTGTGGGGAGGGGAGTTTGAGAAAATTATATTTTTCCCTTTTTCAAAAATTGCTTTTTCAGTAAATCTAAAGATAAGTCAATATTTTTTTGCATTATAGGAAAAAAATTATATAAAATCCACATAACTTAAAGAAAATGTTTTGTACTTTTTCTTTTTTACTACAAAAATCTCTTTATGAAACATTCAAATAACAAGGCTTGGTACCAAGTTCCTCTCTAGTATTTGTGTATAAGTCTGAATTTAAAATCCAGAGCAGAACTCCATAATACAGTCCAATATTGTTTTCATCTTCAGTTTGGAAATTGTTGAAATGACACTGGTACCAAGTCATATCAGCTTAGTCTTTGCCTTTCTTGTAAGCAATTGATTATTGTATTATTCACAATGAAGACAATGTTTGATTTTTTTCCTTGAAGAATTATCTGAAAATAAAGAACACGTTTACATCAATAACTTTTAAAAATGTCATTGGAAAATAAAACAGTGTAATGTCTAGGAATATATATATATATATATATATATATATACCCAAACCACATTAATATTCTAGGGAAAGGCATGAATCCAACTATTCTCCTTCCAGCTATGGCTAAATAGTAGGGCAGATTGGGCTCTTTAACCTTGGTATGAAAATTGGTCAAGGAGAAGGAAAACAAATGCAGTCATATTGCATCCTGATTGTGCAATTGCAGGATGCGACACAAAGTCAATTCTTAAAGTACAAATTTAGTTTTCTTTATCCTAGACTAGTTGCCATAGCAAGGCTAAAATGTCCAGTCTTCCTAACTACTTAAAACTGAGAGAGAGAGAGGGAAGCCCAATGCAATATACAAACTTGCTAGAAATATTAAAAGGACTGAAAAATGTATGGGCTGATATATTCTGAAATAAACAAAGGAAAAATGCTTGCCGAATGAAATCGAATCATGACAAATATTTTAAACACTTTATATCTTAGCAACATTGTAAGTAGGGCTTACGATATGCTGAGTGTGACACTAAACTGCATCTGATAGTGAGGCTCCAGTTCTGGAGATATGAGGAGTTAGAAGTACTCAACTGCTATTACCCCCAGGTCTACACTGACCCAAAAGGATAGTACCTGTTCAGATCCCATCTATAGGGAAAATAGATCTGTTGAAAAATTATTCATATTTGATAAGAATACTTGAAATCATATAACTGTGTATAAATTTTTTGCATTAAGAAGAGATACTTGAAGCTCGAATTGTTTACTAAGAATTATTATTATTATTATTAGTTACTTGAAACCATTTAACTGTGTGCAAATTATTTGTATTAAGAATTGTTACTTGAAGCTAGAATTGTTTACTAAGGATTATTATTATTATTATTAGTTACTTGAAACCATATAACTGTGTGCAAATTATTTGTATTAAGAATTGTTACTTGAAGCTAGAATTGTTTACTAAGGATTATTATTATTATTATTAGTTACTTGAAACCATATAACTGTGTGCAAATTATTTGTATTAAGAATTGTTACTTGAAGCTAGAATTCTTTACTAAGGATTATTATTATTATTAGTTACTTGAAACCATATAACTGTGTGCAAATTATTTGTATTAAGAATTATTACTTGAAACTAGAATTGTTTAATAAGGATTATTATTATTATTAGTTACTTGAAACCATATACCTGTGTGCAAATTATTTGTATTAGATAAGAATACTTGAAACCATATAACTGTGTGCAAATTATTTGTATTAGATAAGAATACTTGAAACCATATAACTGTGTGCAAATTATTTGTATTAGATAGGAATACTTGAAACCATACAACTGTGTGCAAATTATTTATATTAGATAAGAATACTTGAAACCATATAACTGTGTGCAAATTATTTATATTAGATAAGAATACTTGAAACCATATAACTGTGTGCAAATTATTTGTATTAGATTGGAATACTTGATATCATAGAACTGCAAAAACTCCAAAGAAACGACCACACAAAAAAGTATGAATGTACAATGAATGTGATTCACAACCTCTAAGCTTAAAATAACCCAAGACAGATTGACCTACCATCAAAATCAATCAACAAACAACTCTTGTATTAATATATATATAAAATTTTTTTTAGATAGTTGTTGTTCTAAGAAAAAATTTCCTTATTCCATATGGGCTAATGAGTAGAGTGTTCACCAATGGTCTGGGAGACCAGGGTTCAATCCCAGGTTGAGTCATACCAAAGACTCAAAAAATGGTACTTGATGCTGCTTTGTTTAACACTCAGCATTATAAGGTAAGGATCAAGTGTAAAGTGGAGCAATCTAGGAAAAAGTGTAGCGCCCTCCCCTAGACCTCGATGTAGTAGCTATCGAAAAAGGAGCCTTTGGGTTACCCTTGACTAAGGTTGCCAACTTTACTTACTTTTTATATCTCCAAGATTCTCCTCCTCTGGTTTTAATATATATTAATTAAAAGAAAAAAATTTTATTAACTTTTTGAATGTTTTATTACAAGAAAGTGTCATGATATCAAATTCTAAAGAAGTGTGTTACTTTAATAATCTTTCAACAATGCTGTGAAAGGTCACACTTAATGGTTTATAAAGTCATAGGTTACCTACCCATGATCTAGACTTGAGATATTATGATTAATTGAATAATTTTGAATCAGTTAATACTTGTGGGGTCAATTCCCTGCCTGACCCAAAGACCTCCAGGTAAACAGCTTATATCTACAGGGTGGAATGATAAAATTGTCACCCTAGAAAAGACAACATGATTCCATTTCCGTTTAATGAAAACCAGTTTTCTTTTTTTGTTGCAGACCATCTACTAGTTGGCCAGTTGTGTACAAATCCCAAGAGTGATAGGAGCCTTCTATCATGTCTGAAAGTGACACAATGTTCAATGAGCAAGATCGGAGATGCGCCGCTGTACAACCCATGCTCTCTACCAATGCAAGTTATGACAACAGGACCATTGCCAGCACCCTCAAAATGCAAATCTGGATTGCCATGAATAATAGGGATGTGCCCAGGGTGATGAAAATACAGTTTCCGGCTACAGTTATGGTCTTTGGTGTGGTTTCAAGTGAGGGCCACATAATGCCACCTCACATCTTCAAAGTCAGCTTGAAAGTCAACACTAAAGTGTACCTGGATGAGCTGAAGAGTGTGATGATCCCCTGGTGCAATCAGGTGGCCGGTGGCAGACCCTGGGTGTGGCAGCAGGACTCGGCGCCGGCCTACAAGTCCAAAGAGATCCAGGCTTGGCTTCAGAAGGAGTACTATGACTTTGTACCCTTCTCTCACTGGCCCCCCTCTTCCCCCATCCTGAACATGCTGGACCACTTCGTTTGGTCATATGTCAAGAACATCACCAACATGACCTCCCATATCACCAAAGCCAGCCTGATCGCCGCCATCCACCGAGTATTCGCTAAGCTTCCGTCGGCACTTGTAGAAAAGGCATGCTCTCAGTTCTGGATCCGTATCAAGGCAGTGATTGAGGCTGAAGGCGGCTACATTGAATAGATGTCAGCTCTACTACATAATCAAGTTACCTGAATTGGTTTTTTGCAATAAAAGTTTTAAAGTAGTATTGCTTTCTTTAGGACAACAATTTTATCATTCCACCCCGTACAAGGTCAGTGGCTGAGTCAAATCTTCAATAAACACCATGTTTATAACAATAGCTGTAATGTCAATAATTGCTGTGCCTGTCTTAGCTGTGTGTAACATGAATTAGAAATTTCATTTTGAGCTCATATGATCTTTAATGGATGAACAGTTTTCTTTCTCAAAAATGTGCACCCTTAATTTTGGACTACCAAGTTTTGGAGAAAAAAAAAAAAAATTTTCATGTATAATACATTCTAACTTATTAGAATTTGTACCAACTAAATTTAATCAAAATTTAGTATTGGTTCAATTTTTTAGATGTTTGTATTGACTAGAAATAGGAATTCGTGCAGTTAGCATTATATCTAAGCACACAAAATGAGCATGTTATTTCAAGGGAAAAATATGAAATATTCACACAAAAATGGAAGAAGTTTGCTGAGAAAATAATCACACATTAGGAGAAACAAAATTATAAACAAACACACATTCCAGTGGATATTTCTCTGTAACACATAAGTTTCAACTATAGATATAACTTATTTTCGGTCATCCTATCCCAAATATGTGGCCGGAGAAAAAAATTATATAGTTATTGTGCATAAAACACACCTCTAACTTAGAAGCTAAAAAATCTGTTGGCGAAGTCAGAAAAATCAAGGGAGGTAATCAATGTCAATTCTCTAAAAAACATTTGAATTTAGAAACATTCCATAGTTTGGTTGATTTAGGGCACCTCTGGTGGTGTAACGGTTAGCAAGCTAGACTAGCAAACCTACACGAGTGAGTTCGAGTCTCATTGGGCGCCCCATTCATTCGGCCTTGTGCCACATCAAAGCAAAGCGCTTTGTAAATTACAAGAGGCGCCTCTGGTGGTGTAATGGTTAGCAAGCTCGACAAGCAAACCTACACGAGTGAGTTCGAGTCTCATTGGGTGCCCCTTTCATATGGCCTTGTGCCACATCTAAGCAAAAAGCTTAGTAAATTTCCATAGTTTGGTTGATTTAGTTATTTAGAAAGCTTAGCATGAGGCACTCAGTGAGAATCAAACTTACAAAATATGGTTCGTTAATGTAGCTAGTTAACCATTACATAACATGAAATACACGTAGTTGGATGGTTTAACAGAATGACAACCCTTTTATGGTTTAGTTTAATAACAATGAATCATCTTTTATTAATCATCATCATCATCATCATATCGTGCTGGTAGCACGGATATCCCTGACCCTCTCTCGCCACTCCTCCCTATCGTTCATCGCCCTAGTTAGGTCTTCAGGACAACATCCTGTATCCTCACATAGCTGCTGAATGTACGTTCGAGCTGGTCGCCCTGCTTTTGCGCGGCCATGTGTGGGGATCCATAAGAGTACATCTCTTATGAGTTCATCTCTGCTTCTCCAGCAGTGTCCTGCATGTCTGGTTCGTCTAACTTGAATAGTTTTCGTGATAGGGGGCAGGTGGCCGTACAGTTGGTGTCTTGTGGGGTGTTGCTGCCAGGACTTCTGCGTGCAATCCTGAACAAGTCCAAGAATCTTTTATTAAACTAGGTATGAAAAATTGTGTTCTTGGATAAAGTACGTAATTTTTAATTACTTATGTTGTAAAAATATAGAAAATGGCCATTATTCCCTTGAAACTTTGCTTTTCTGCCCTGGATAACACTATGGAAGAGAAATTTTCTTCTTGGATAGTATGTGTTATTTTTGAATTTCTTCTCTTGTAAAAGTATAGAAAATGGCCATTATTCCCTTGAAACTTTGCTTTTCTGGCTTGGATAACACTATGGAAGAGAAATTTTGTTCTTGGCTTGTATGTGTTATTTCTGAATTTCTTCTGTTATAAAAGTATAGAAAATGGCCATTATTCCCTTGAAACTTTGCTTTTCTGCCCTGGATAACACAAGCTTATGATCATATAAAAATGCAAGAAACCCGCTGAAAAAATAAGTTGATATTAGGGGAATTAAAATTATAAACAAACACACATTCCAGCTGATATTTCTCTGTAACAACATAAAAGACATTCGTTTAGACAATTGATATAACTTACTTTTAGTCATCCTGTTCCGAATATGGTAAAGCTTGTGGTTGGGGAAAAAATTAATTTTACAGTTAGCACGTATAATATGCAACCGTAAATTTAAGCCTAAAAATTCCGGAAAAATGGTGCGTCTTATACACAAATAATTACGTTATATACTTCTCATGTATAATCCGCACCCCTAACTTTTGGGCTGAAAAATTAATGCATCTTACACGCAAATAGTAATGCAAAACATTAAAAAAAGAAAAAAAATTTATATTTTATGGGCACCCGTACAAAAATACAAATTGAGTATATATACTACCTGTCAAATAGAAAAATATATTTTAAGGATAAGTAAATCTGATTGATTAAAGAGAAATTTTGAAAGTAATATTTAAAACAATTCATGTGATTAATTTTCAATCTAAGTTTACAAATAAACACTATACACGAAATAATATTAATTAAAAAAAAAAAAAACTATCTTTACAGTTACCTGTAGATTTTCATATGAAGGTTTGTTTCTTGGCTACCAATTTCCCATTGGATTAAGTTATAAAATGGTAAAAATATTAAGAAAATTCAAGAGTGGGAGATGTGTTTCCGTTTAAATTGCAAGCCATTTCTAATGTAAACAATCCAATATGTCGGGTTAAGTTAGAAAGATCAAGGGAGGTAATCGATGTCTTTCCTCTAAAACCATTTAAATTTAGAATCAGAGCTTAGGTTGGTCATCATCATTATCAAGTCGCCCCATCAGCCCGAATATCCCTGACCCTCTTTCGCCACCCCTTCTCTATCGCCCATTGCTTCCGGCAGGTCCTAAGGGCTACATCTCATATCGGCACAGAGCTGCTGTATGTAGGTTCGAGCTGGTCATCCTGCCTTTGCATGTCCATGTGAAAGGATCCACAGGAGTACATCGCTTATGAGCTCGTCCCTACTTTTCCAGCAGTGTCCCGCATGTTTGGCTCGTCTAATTTTGATAGTTTTCGTGATGGGTGGTAGGTGGCCGTACAGCTGCTTTTTGGGGGGGTGCTGCCTCCAGGACTTGTTCAATTACTAAGCTTAACTTAATTGGGATACCCAGTGAGGATCGAACTCACAAACTATGGTTTACTAATCTAGCTTGTTAGCCATTGCATCGTGTGAGGTATCCAAGCATGGAATATAGTTATTTACGAAGCTTTGCTTAGTTGAGGAACAAGGCCAGATGTATGAGGCTACTACATAGAATTAAACTCACTGACAATGGTCTGCTAATCTTGCTTGCTAATTACACCATGTAAAATAAACGTGGTTGGTTGATTTAAAAATATGTCAACCCTTGTTGGGTTATTTTACGTCAATGTCAATTTAACAATCATGGTCTTCAGTTAAACTATTGCCCAGTTGGCTGGGGCTGTAGAATACACCAACAGCATCTCCGCAGAGGAGTAAGACCCCCACCTCACCAAGTGTCCTAGATATATGACACTAAACAATCTGATGGTGAGGTTCCAGTAATGCTGGGGCTTTGGGAAATGCAGAGCACTCTGTAATTTCCATTGCTCGCAGGTCCACTCTGGTCCAAAATGGTAGGACCTGAGCTATGGGTGAAATACAACTAAACTGCATACTTATGCGAAACTGAATCATTTAAATTAGAACTGTTGGACTAATCTGAATAGCTTGAAATTATTAAACTGTGTATTTACATTTAAACTGCATACTCATGCTAAACTGAATTGTTTGAAATGGAACTGTTTTTGACATTGAAACTGTACTTACACTAAACTGAATTGTTTAATATAGAACTATTTTGACATTTAATTGAGTGTAAACAAAATCTATTCTTATACTAAACTGAATAAGCTGAATTAGAACTGTTTCAATAAACTGAATAGCTTGAAATAGAAGTGTTTTTGGCAATTAAACTGTATACTCATGCTAAATTGAAATGTTTAAAATAGAACTGATTATTTGTATAAAATAGATTTAAATAGAACTAAACGGCACACTTGAGCTGAACTGAATTGTTTGAAACAGAACTGTTTGACTAAACTGAATAACTTGAAATAGACATATTTATGACAATTAAACTGTGTACTCATGCTTAACTGAATTGTTTGAAATAGAACTGAATATTTGCATAAAAATGTATTTAGTATTAAAAACCAACAAAGGTTGATATGCCATAAAAACCAACCAACCAACCAACCAACCAACCTACCAACCAACCGATCTGTTAAACTCTGTAAGACAATTTTTTCTGGAAGGTATGTTGTATTTTTTAATTGTAAAAGTATAGAAAATGGCCATTATTCCCTTGAAACTTTGCTTTTCTGTCCTGGATAATACTATGGAAGAGTATTTTATTTCTTGATAAGAATATTATAACTGATTTTATCAACTCTCTTTTCCAGAACTTTAGTGTATCTGTGTATTTGTTTATCTTTTTATTTTATTTTATTTCCACTTTGTGATCCACTGGAACATCATAATTCACTCGATGACAAGTTCTTTTTTTTCTTGTTAATTAAAACTATCTCTGGTCTTCTGGTCAGGTTGGTTGGTTGGGTGGTTGGTTTTTATGGCATATCAACCTTTGTAGGTTATTTAATGCCAAATCCATTTTTATGTAAATATTCAGTTCTATTTCAAACAATTCAGTTTAGCATGAGTATATAGTTTAATTGTCAAAAACATTTCTGTTTCAAACTATTCAGTTTATTCAAACAGTTCTAATTCAGGGGGGGGGGTATAACCCCTCTGCAGAGGTGCAGTCAGTGTATTCTACGGCCCCAGCTGACTGGGCAACTTCTGTTCAGGATTAGATGATTTGTTTGTTTCTAAAAGTTGCAGAAAATTTTAAATATTTCCTTTTCTAGGGCTGATTCTGATTTGTGTATTTTCCATCTGTCAGTACGGTCAAATTCTAATCTCTTACACAATTACAAATTGATCATCTTTCCTGCCCAGTCATGTCACAAGAGTTCCCTGGTACCCAGTTTTTTAGCTGGGCAATTTGGCATTCATGCCAGGCAGAGTATCAATAATCAAAGATAGATTTAAGGCTAAATGGACCCTGGCTATGGCCAGGCCACCTTTGGGTAGGTGAACAATCATTAACAAACAAAGCATAGCACTAGACCTTCTAGTCTGGTTCGAGTCTGGTTCAAGCTATGGACATACATGCCAGACTCACATTGTATTTGCTTAGTCCAAGTACCCGTAGGGTCATCTGGCTTACATTGCGGTAAGTGAGCCTATGACCAACATAGTCCAGCAGGGCATGAGCCGAGACTTCCCTAAAACCCCCACTATAAAAAAGACACTAAGTCAAATCCTATCTGAAGGAAAGCAGTGATAAATATAAACATTCCTTTCATAGCAGTTTATGGAATTTTTTTTAATGTGATTAACCATTTTTTCTCTGTCACCACATGATCTGTGCTTGCAATTCATTTGCATATCACCAATTTTTTAGCTTACCAATGGTCCAGGAGACCGGGTTCAATCCCAGATTGTGTCATACCAAAAGCTTTAAAAATAGTACTTGATAGCTTCTTGCTTAACACTCAGCATTATAAGGTATGTATCAAGGATAAAGTGGAGCAATCCAGGGAAAGGAGTAGTGCTCTTCCCTAGCTATTGAAAAGAGAGCCTTCTGGTCACCCTCGACTAAGGTTGCCGACTTTATTTTTACTTATACCTACATCTAGGGTTCATTCCCAGGTTGACTCATTCCAAAGACTCAAAAAATAGTACTTGATGCTGCCTTGCTTAACACTAAACCCTGTAAGGTAAGGATCAAGGGTACAGTGGAGCAATCCAGGAAATGGAGTAGCACTCTCCTCTACACCACGGTGTAGTAGCTATTGAAAAGGAAAACTTCGGGTCACCCTCAACTAAGGTCGCCAACTTTACTTTTACTTATATCTACATCCGGGTTCATTTCCAGGTTGCGTCATACCAAAGACTCAAAAAATAGTACCTGATACCTCCTTGCTTAACACTCAGAAATATAAGGTACGTATCAAGGGTAAAGTGGAGCAATCCAGGAAAAGCAGTAGAGCCCCCTCTACACCTCAGTGTAGTAGCTATTGAAAAGGGAGCCTTCAGGTTGCCATCGACTACGGTCGCCAACTTTACTTACTTCGTCCTTGTGGAGTTATTTTCTGCTTCTATTAAAAGAGCTTCAGTTTTTCTTTTGAGGTTTCAACTTCTCAGCAATGTCATCTCATGAGTAATTCTCTTAGTTTGTCTCTTAAAATATCTGTACAGTTGTTTTTCTTCCCATTTTTGTCATCAAAACTTTTTGATTTTTCTTATTCTGTTGTTATTGCTGGCTGCTTGAATTATTGTATTTGTGGGATTTGAAGGCTTTTGAAGGTCAGGGGCTAAGGGCAAGGCTGTGTTGCCATAAGATATCTGACTCCATATTTTGGTAACACTGTTTTACCCCACGCTGACTGGCTGGCGCAATGTCTTGCCCAAAGAAAGTCCCAAAAGAAATATACAAAAAGAAAAGATAGAAAAAAAGATAAGAGACGAAATCATTTCTTCTATACTTTCCTTTATTTATTAGGTGAAGGGACTAACCAACACTACGTCCCAAGACGCAGCGTGGTGCCCCAAAGCACCAGACAGCAAAATGGTGTTGTTGGTTCGACGGACACTGCCTGAAAAAGAAAAGATAATATCGTCTCCTTTTTCAAGAGGAAAATCCTTTTTTCTTTTTACGCATGCGTCATGTCCTTTTCCGTTAGAGACCTCTGGGAGTTTCTTCAAATTTAATAGTTTTCTTTTTATCTATTGATTTATTTTTTTTAATTTAATTTTTTCATTTATTTATTTGTTCCCTACATATTGCAGAGAAAGACAACAACACCGATGTATCCCAGTATAATCTTTTCTCTTCCTTTTTTTACTGAAAATGTATGGACAGAGAGATATTGAAAGATGGCTGAGACTGATTAAAAAAAAGGTAGAATTGTTGTATAGCAGAGAAAGACGACAACACCGGTGTATCCAAGAATAAACGGCTTCTTTTCTTTTCTTTTCTTTTCTCGTTATTACCCAAATTGTACAAATGGGTAAAGTAAATGAGGTCTGAAGACAGCTGAGCTACACACACAAGGGCTCAGGTACAAATCTTCAATGAACCACTTTCCTCTTCCTTCTGTCCGGGTCAAAATCTCCCCGGTTATTATAATATCTCATATGCACAAGCAAATTCTTGTATTCACACCTCCTTCAGCCTGTTATCTATACATTGCATTTGGACACACCTCCTTCTAGTATGTCACCCATGCATTTTCTGCAATATTTCTGCAAAGAACATCTGCGATCTGTTTATTTTAGGTACCAGGTGCTTTTCCTGATATTTTTGTTCCCAGTGTCCGACTTCCACAGCTGCATCAACAGATGTCAAAAGAGGTCTTCAAGTTAATATATATCTGAATTAATATCCCTCTGCTCTTGTTAATATATATTCTTCAAGTCAAACTACATAATTCTCACGTACTCTTCCTCCTTCTTTTATGGTTGCATAGAGTCTCTTTGGTGTAAGGACATGTACATAGTTATAAATTACTTTTGTGTTAGCTTGCTTCATTCACTTACTATTGGATTAACTGTATCATCATCGTCGTCGTCGTAATTATTATTATTATTATTATCATCATTATTATTATTATTGTAATATGAGTCTAGGTAAATTTTTAAAAATCAAGGGAGGTAATAAAGATACTCAATATTCCACTTAGGTGAATTATCTCCCTTGCCTGCCGACATATTCATTTTAATTTCAAATTTAGTCATTTACGAAAAAAAAAATTGTCTAATTTTTAATTTCGAAAATTAAGAAAAAAATTATTTGAAGATTAAATAATATTTAAATACTGTCTGCTCTTACTTCAATCGTGAATAATCATCAGAAAACCTAATTAAAAGATTATGACAGGTAAGCATTAAAAAAAGTAATTACGATCGTAAAGACGCCTTAAAAAATTATTGTTTTGTTTTTCCGATTTTTTTATTCATTTTATTACTTCGATAATATCTTGAACGTATCAAAAAATCATGTGATTCTTGTGGAGTGGATGGTCGCACGGGTTAATAGTTAAACGGGTGCAGCTAGTAAGCAATCTACTGCCGAGTTCGATTCTCACTAAGTGCTGGATACTTCCTCTTTTGGACTACAATTTAGAAATTAAGATTTAATTTTTTTTTCTTTTTTGGCATTCTGGAAGGCAGTTAGTGTTGGAAATATTTTTTTTTTAGAATAAGATCATTCTATACCCTTAATTGTAAATTTAATGCTAATATAATAATTGTCATGAAAGGCGTAATAAACCAGAATCTGTCCTAGAAAATGAGACTCATAAAAATTCTTTTAGATTTCAAGATACAAAATGGATCACCCAGAAGACAAAACTTAGGGTTAACAAGAAAAAAAGACCTTGTTATCAAATGGATTTTACTGTTTCAGCAGACCACAAATTGAAATTTAATCTTACGAACAAATGGTATTATGGACAACCCAGCACCTGTCCTAGAAAATGACACTCATAAACTCCTATGAGACTTTGACATACAGACGGATCACCTGATCTCGGCCAGAAGACCAGACCTAATAATAATCGACAAAAAAAAAAAAAAAAAGAAATAAAGAAGAGAATTTGCAAAATTGTCGACTTTGCTGTCCCGGCTGACCACAGTATAAAACTGAAAGAATGTGAAAAGAAGGATAAGTACCTCGACCTTGCTAGGGAATTGAAAAAACTATGGAACATGAAGGTGACAATTATACCAATTGTGATTGGTGCTTTTGGTACAGTAACTAAACGATTACTAAAGGGACTGGAGGACTTAGAGGTTGGAGGACGAGTGGGTGGAGAACATCCAAACTACAGCATTATTGAGAACGGCCAGAATACTGAGAAGAGTCCTGGAGACTTGAGGAGACTTGCTGTCACTCAAACTGCAGTGAAAGGCCATCAGCTAACGCTGACATGAAAAACTCTAATGAGTAAATAATAATAATAATAATAATAATAGTGAATGAGAATACCAAGTAGAATAGTGTGGACTTCAAAAGCTTTACTGTCACTCAATCTCCCTTGACAACCACTAAATACCTCGGGTGTGAAGAGGCAAATAATACTACTACTACTACTAATAATAATAATAACTTCTCTGCGACTTTGAGATAAAAACGGATCACCCAATCCCAGTCAGGTGAGAAAGAAAATTCGACCATAGTGACAAATGGTATATACACCAACCAGAATCTGCCTGAGGAAATGAGACACATAATATTCTCTGGATTTCTGAAATACAAACGGATCACCCAATATCAACGTAGTGTTAAGTAAGAAAAAGTAAAGAACTTGTTGACAAGTAGTTTTGCCATTCCAGTGGCCCACAGAGTAAGACTGAAAGAAAGCAAAAAGAATACTTGGATCTTGCTCAAGAGCTGAAAAAAAAAAGCTGTAAAACCTGAAAGTAATGTTGATAATAATTATAGTTAATACTCATGGAATAGTCCCCAAAGGCTGGAAAAGAGAGTGGGGAACTGGAGATCAAAGGAAGACTTAAGACCATCTAGACCTTGGCATTGCCAAAATCAGCTAAAATACACTTAGGAGAGTCCCAGAGACCGAGGAGACTTGCTTTTCCATGAAAAATCATGAGTTAAAACTGATGGGAAAAACTCTCATACAATGAAAATAACAATAATAATTAAAATAATGAAAACATGTTCAAACAATTGTTTATTTTTCAGTATGGATGACCAAAAAAATCAGTAATTTGAATCATCAAGTTGTAGTGACAGCACAAATTTTCCCGACCCCTCTCTCTTTCCCTCTCTTTCCCTCTCTTTCCCTCTCTTTCTCCATCTGTCCCTATCAAATATCATTCCTTGCAGGTCATCTTAACTGCATCCAGTGTCCACTCAGAGCTGATGCAAGTTCTTGCAGGTTGAATCATATATAATTACCAACCCCTCCACTCGGGCAGGATATGACACAAGGTCAATTTTTAAGCAGAGTTTAACAGGTTTGAATTCAGAGTTTTCCTTCTCCTAGACTAGTTGCCTTACCAAGGCTGAAGAACACAGTCTGCCCTACTATTTACCTATAGCTAGAGGGAGAATGATTCGATTCATACCTTTTTCAAGGGTATTAGTGCTATGCGAAATGCAATCAGTCTCATCCAGGATTTGAACTTGTGTCGCCGTGCCGATTTCCTACGACGATAATCATTACACCAAGGGCACCTCCCTTTTTTTGAAGGTTGAATTATAGGGTGTCTGATGATTGATCCATTCTCAACTTGACCCATTCTCAACTTTTGATTGACACCAAGGGCACCTCCCTTTTTTTGAAGGTTGAATTATAGGGTGTCTGATGATTGATCCATTCTCAACTTGACCCATTCTCAACTTTTGATTGACCCATTCTCAACTTTTTTCATCAGCTTTCTATGATAGACATGTCTTGAAACCTGCCAGAGATCAATAACGCTCTATAGTTATTTTACTTTCCCCCATACAGTAAGACTTTTTTCCATTTTTGTACCCCTTCTACATACTGCTTGTTCATGGAATAAGTAAGTAAGTTGGTGACCATAGTTGAAGGCTCCCTTTTCAATAGCTATTACACTGAGGTATAGGGGAAGGTGCTACTACTTTCTCTGGATTGCTCCACTTTACCCTTGATCCATACCTTATAATGCTGAGTGTTTAGCAAAGCGGCATTAAGTACCATTTTTTGAGTCTTTGTTATGACTCGACCTGGGATTGAACCCTGGTCTGCTGGACTATTGGCGAACACTCTACTCATTTGGCCATTAGCCTAATGAGTAGAGTGTTTGCATATATATCATCATCTCATCATCTTGTCGTGCCATCAGCACGGATATCCCTGACCCTCTCTTGCCACCCCTCCCTATCATTCATTGCTTCCGGCAGATCTTCAGGGCTACACCCCATATCTGCACAGAGCTGCTGTATGTAGGTTCAAGCTGGTTGCCCTGCCTTTGCTCGTCCATGTGAAGGAGTCCACAGGAGCACATCGCTCATGAGCTCATCCCTACTTCTTCAGCAGTGTTCCTCATGTCTGGTTCATCTAATTTTAATAGTTTTCATGATGGGTGGTAGATGGCCGTATAGCTGCTGCTTTGTGGGTGTTATCTCCAGGACTTGTTCAGTATTACTCGCCGACTAGCTTTTTCTCCATCCGTTTAGTTAGCATCCATGTAGTGCATCCATATAGCAGTATCGACACGACCGCTGCTTTGAAGAAACTGTGTTTCATTTTATCAGTCAGGTCTGACTTCCATATGACTGATAGCCTATTGATAGCTGTCCATGCCTTTGCTAGTCGTGTGTCTATGTCTGTTTCAGTTGATGAGACACTGCTTCCTAGGTAGGTGAACTTGTCAACTAGTTTCAGAGAGCTACCGTTAAGTGTGGAGATGTTGCCTGTTTGATTAAAGCACATATATTCCGTTTTGTGTGCATTGACATGGAGGCCAATGCATGCAGCGGCTCGTTCATATATATATATATATATATACAAAAGTGGAATAATATGTATATATTTATAGCGGTTGAAATACATTTATGTAATCCTTTTTTCTTTAAAGAATTGGTTTGTATATTAGGTAAATTAAAAGTTAAATGTTCTTGTATGTACAAATTCGTTTGGCTTCCTTGTGGTGTATCGGTAAAAGTGCCGGACTGTCATCTTGAAATAACTAAGTTGAAACTCTTGTCAAACTAATACCCTTGGGAAAGGCATGAACCCTCTTATCCCTCCGGCTATGACTTAAGTAGTATCACTGTGGTTCTTCTCGAAAGATGGCTCTAGCATTAAATAACCCATGAAGGTTGATATGCCATTAAACAAAGAAACCCAACCAAACATTACCAAGAAGTGGTAACAAATTTATTATTCTTATATAGAATTCATTCACAAGGCAGAAGTAACAATGACCTTTTGGCTAAAATACTGGACAGCAGCTATGAAATATGCAAGTTCAGGCTCCAGTCTCACCAATTCATTCAGTGTCTGGCTAAAACCATTCTGTGATTTAAGGTGAGAGTGAAAAATTTGAGAATCATATCGGAAAAGTAAAATATAATGTAGAATAATAATAGCACTTGCCACCGTAATGCAGCCCATGCAATGACATGCCCGTGTGTACACAATCAGATGTCACAGCCCATGCAATAACGTGCCTGTATGTACACAATCAGATGTCACAGACCATGCAATGACGTTCCTGTATGTGCACAATCAGATGTCACAGCCCATGCAATAACGTGCCTGTATGTACACAATCAGATGTCACAGACCATGCAATGACGTTCCTGTATGTGCACAATCAGATGTCACAGCCCATGCAATGACGTGCCTGTATGTACACAATCAGATGTCACAGCCCATGCAATAACGTGCCTGTATGTACACAATCAGATGTCACAGCCCATGCAATGACGTTCCTGTATGTGCACAATCAGATGTCACAGCCCATGCAATGACGTTCCTGTATGTGCACAATCAGATGTCACAGCCCATGCAATGACGTTCCTGTATGTGCACAATCAGATGTCACAGCCCATGCAATGACGTGCCTGTATGTGCACAATCAGATGTCACAGCCCATGCAATGACGTTCCTGTATGTGCACAATCAGATGTCACAGCCCATGCAATGACGTTCCTGTATGTGCACAATCAGATGTCACAGCCCATGCAATGACGTGCCTGTATGTGCACAATCAGATGTCACAGCCCATGCAATGACGTTCCTGTATGTGCACAATCAGATGTCACAGCCCATGCAATGACGTTCCTGTATGTGCACAATCAGATGTCACAGCCCATGCAATAACGTGCCTGTATGTGCACAATCAGATGTCACAGCCCATGCAATGACGTTCCTGTATGTGCACAATCAGATGTCACAGCCCATGCAATGACGTGCCTGTATGTACACAATCAGATGTCACAGCCCATGCAATGACGTTCCTGTATGTGCACAATCAGATGTCACAGCCCATGCAATGACGTTCCTGTATGTGCACAATCAGATGTCACAGCCCATGCAATGACGTGCCTGTATGTGCACAATCAGATGTCACAGCCCATGCAATGACGTTCCTGTATGTGCACAATCAGATGTCACAGCCCATGCAATGACGTTCCTGTATGTGCACAATCAGATGTCACAGCCCATGCAATGACGTGCCTGTATGTGCACAATCAGATGTCACAGCCCATGCAATGACGTGCCTGTATGTACACAATCAGATTCTTGATAAATAGTCCTCCTTCTCTTCAAGTGGTATTATTCTTTGGTGACTCTATTTGCTTCATAACCGAGTACTTGTGTGAACAACTTCACAATTTCGACATGGCGTTATGAACAGGATTCGAACCTGTGTGGGAAGAGCCTATTGGATTTTGAATCCAATTCGCATGTGGCTTGTAGCCATTGGGTTCGGGAACTCTTTGGGCAGAATACCAACGTCAATGCATGCTGCTTTGCTGAAGTATAGACACTGGATCTTTTGGCATATGTACTGGGCTTGTTTAGTTGTTTTTCCCTGGACGATGAATTCCATGGGGAGCCAACCCTGACACAAAGTGTAAAGAGTCTTACAGTCCGAATGACTTTCCTTGATGGGACGAGGTTGTTCGTTGTAAGCTGCATATTCAGAAGGTGCTTAAGTCCCCCGAGACATATAGTAGCTCTACTGTCGAGAAAGATCATCATTCTAGTGCCGTGGCCACTGGGGATATCTCTAGCCTATCTGGGATCCAGTTTTGGTGAGAATGGGTCAATATATGCGTCAATCTGTCTTATCTGGCCTGTGTCTTTAAATGTATATGTGCCCGTTGCTGGATTGAATGTAATGTGAGCAATGAGCTTTTTCTGACTGCTTGAGGCGTTTTCCGAGCCCGCCATACCCTCGATACGTGATTGGGCTTCCCACAATTACAACATGTTTGTCCCCATAAACATTACTTCTTCTGGGATGAGGTTTACATAATTGATAAGGAGTATTACTGTAAAAGTTCAAAGATGCAGCATACATTACTGTGTCAAACATAAGCAAATATAGATCTCAATATTCTGTAAGATGAGGTTGTTGGAGACTCCCTCTAGCTATAATTTGATGGAATATATTGGACTTCCTGATATATTAATCACCATTTTTTGTCTTATTTTTTTTTTTTGTTTTTCAGATAAGACATTGAAGAAGGCTGAATAATGAATCTGCCAAATTGTTCTGTTAACAACATTGTGGATACATTCAATTGTCCCTACAATATCTGGTATGTTATTAACATAATTGACCAAATGATTTTAATGGCATGTTCACTTGTTTAAGGTTATTTTATGCCTAGAGGTTAGGGAATTGCATTTATTGTATATTCATATTTACAGATGTTGTGTAATTGTTTCGTATGAGTTTTTTGTACACAATTATAGGATATCAATTATTCCTATCTATGATAAATGACTTGCATGCAGTTGTTTGGTTTCAAGTATTCCTATCTAATACTAATAATTATATGCTTTCAAACAATTTTTATCTAATAATAGTCATTTATTTGCACACAGTTATATAGTTTCAAGTAACTAATAATAATAATCCTTAGTAAACAATTTGAGCTTCAAGTAACAATTCTTAATACAAATAATTTGCACACAGTTATATGTTTTCAAGTAACTAATAATAATAATATTCCTTATTAAACAATTAGAGCTTCAAGTAACTATTCTTAATACAAATAATTTAGATGGTATCAAGTATTCCTTTCAAATACAAGGAACCTATCAGGTGCTCCAACTCCAAGTCAAACTTAGTTGGTTAGTTGGTTGGTTGGTTTTTATGGCATATCAACCCTTGTAGGTCATTTAACGCTAAATTCTGTCTATATATATATATACATATTCAACGAAAGATTTCTAAATGAATACTTAGGGAGGTAAAATTTTCTATTAGCAGGATTTTATTTGTTTGCACAAGATTAACCAGTTTTATGTTGTCATATTTTTTGGTACAACTCTGTCTCTCTCAAGAAGGACAGAATGTCATCTATTTTGATGTTCTCAAACAGATGGGTTAAGCTATTTACTTTGAAAAATCGCTTTCTGATAACAGCGAAAGCTCTGCATTCTATCAGAATGTGTTTAACTGTGCAAGTCAAAGTGGACCTGGGAATAATGTCAATGAAGGTATACTCTATGTTCTGCAGATCTCCCTAACTGGAACTTCCCCATCAAATGCAGCAGTTTAATGTCATATCCAGGAGGGTTGGTTGGTTGTTTGGGTTTTATGGCATATCAACCTTTGTAGGTTATTCAATGCCAAATTCTGTCCATATATACAAACATATTCAATCAAAGATTTTAAAATGAATAAATATTAAGGTAGGTAGAATTTTCTATTAGCAAGATTTCATTTGTTTGCACAAGATTAACCAGTTTTAAGTTGTCATATTTTTTGGTACAACTCTGTCTCTCTCAAGAAGGACAGAATGTCATCTATTTTGACGTTCTCGAACAGATCGGTTAAGTTATTTACTTTGAAAAATCGCTTTCAGATAATAGCGAAAGTTCTGCATTCTATAAAAATGTTTTTAACCGTGAAAGTTGTCTGGCAGGTTAAACACTGGTTGTGGTTCCTGTTTCAAAATGAAAGAGTGAGTAAGCCTTGTATGACCAATTCGCAATTGGGATATAACAACTAGTTCTCTTCTTGATTTTCTCGATGCTAGTCTCCAGGAGGGTTGTCCTCATGGGATAACTGCTAAATTACTGGACTGCAGACTCAAACTAAGCAAATTTGAACTCTAGTCATGTTATTATGTTCACTTTTGGTGCCCGTGGTGTAATGGTTATCATTGTAGGAAATGAACACAGTGACACGAGTTCAAATCCTGGACAAGACTGCATTTCACATAGCTCTAATAGCCTTGGGAAAGGTATGAATCCAGTTATTCTCCCTCCAGTTATGAGTAGATAGTAGGGCAGACTAGGTTCTTCAGCCTTGGTGAGGCAACTAGTCTAGAAGGAAAACTCTGAATTCAAACCTGTTAAACTCTGTTTAGAAATTGACCTTGTGTCATATCCTGCCTGAGTGGAGGGGTTGGTAAATATGATTATGTTCACTTTTGGACTAATACCCTTGAATAACGTATGAACCCTCTTCTTCCGGGAATTCGGTCTGTATATTGTAAGCCCCGCGGGCAGGGCTTTCTGGAATGTTAATAATCTCAAATCTTAAGTTACTGATAATTCATGTTTAAAAAAATGATTATCATTTGGATTTCAAAGAATTCAAAATTTCTGGCATGAAGAGGTCAAAGAACTATAACTAGGGTCTCAAAGTCTGAGACACACCAAAGGTCATTATACTTGGATGAATCAAATGTTTTGCAATATTTTGGCAGTATGCACTTGTTTGCACATATATCACATGACCAAAGTTGCTCAAGTTGTGGAAAGTACCCTCAGTGGTGGGTAGCATCATAGTAAGGGGTGTGATGACATATTGTTCATTGCTTCATTTTGTGCAAAAATGCAACGTAGTCTAATTTGGTTACAGTAGAGTAACCAGTTGTCTTTAATTGGAATCATTTTGAGATGAGGCTTCTTAATCTGAGAACTAATTTTTTTATTTATTGCGGACTTTTTGTCCTCATTTTGGTAGTTTTTTGTGTTGTTTCTTCTTCACTACGTTTCGGCCAAATTTCACCTCTGGCCTTCTTCAGGTGATTAACTGCAGCCTCGGATAGGAATGCTGAGTCTTGTAACCGTATCCCCAGTAATTATTGCCTTCCATAGTTGTTGTCTATCGCACCACGTTTTTGACCAAGTAAACCTCTGGCCAGCTTGGGTAGGAACTGAAACCGCTATCTTCTGACAATTCTCACCTAGAACTGTACAGTAACCAGTTTGATGAAAAAAATTCATTCAGGTTTCAATAACCTCACTGATCAGGCAACATCAAGTAGACCTAAAACCGTCGATTCTGAGGTTGTGATCCAAGCCATAGAGGCAAATTTGGCAATTTAAGAGAGGATGATCCATTATGGCATGTCTAATTCATATTTAGATTTATTGTATATATTTTCAATTTTTCTTGTTGAATTTTTTATATCATTTTCAGATGGTATAATCCATTATTAAACATAATTATATTACAATAAAATTTGTATTTTATATAAATACCACTTTATAAAAATTGACATATAGTAGAGAAGGGAGCCCATATCATAGATTGATGGGGTGCATGAGACTCAGGCACTGGCCTTGCCTAAAACTATGAATTCCACGGCTATGTTTGAAGCTAAATAGGCATCTCAGTCCAGCATGGTTCGTCATCTTTACAACCATGGCAAAAGTATCTGGTGCTGCCAAATTGTGCTTCATATTATCAAAATACCATAAAACTTTTGACCCTACTGTCTGGGTGGGGAGGCTTGCTGAGTTGAAAGTAGAGCAGAGAAGAGGTCAATGATATACAATTGTTATAGTACTAAAGTAATACAACTAATAAAAGCTATTAAAAATACCCTTTATTTTGTCAATATAAATGTGTATCTGTTAGTAAATGACTTAGAGTATATGAACGTGTAGAGGAAGTGTATTTTGAATAAAAACAAAATGTTGAAAAATATTTCAAGCTATTTTACTAAACACGATAAGCCCCTTATTTTGGGCTAAGTTTTATTTTAGTAAACATGATAAGCCCCTCTCCTCATTTTGGGCTAAGTGTTATTTTACTAAGGACGATAAGCCCCTTCTTTTGAGCTAAGAGCTATTTTACTAAATACGACAAATTCCTCATTTTAGGCCTAGTGGTTTTTGCTAAGCACCATGATTCCCTCATTTTGTGCTGAGTGCTATTTTACCCTTAACCCCTCATTTTAAGGTTGTTCTATTTTACTAAAGATCATAAGCCTTACATTTGGAGCTGAGCGCTGTAAGAAAAATTACATAATTATTTAACATAATAAATCATTCACAGTTTATAAGAATGATAGTGTGATATAATTGCGGAGGGATTTCGTTTTATATATCTTGCCTTTCGGTTTAGTTAGGCTGAGAACCTTTCGCTTAGCGCATGGCTTAGTTAGGGGCAACATTAATGCAGGTGTTTACACGCGCGGAGAGGATGTGTCATTCAGAGATGTCAAAATAAAAATCCCAGATAGGAATTAGGACCAGGGGACGTGGGTGACGTCACGCACTGGAAGCGTGGGCTGAGATTTGAGAAAAAGCAGTGAATTGAGTTCCTGCCTCCGAATGAGAAAGTTGAGATTCAGACCTGGATGAAACCAGACGACTTTGTGCGCTACAGGCGCCGCGCGTTGGTTGGGTTGAGAGCTGACGATGTAAAAGCAGTCAGCATAGAAAGATTGTGTCTCTCTCTCCTCATGTCGAAAAACCTTTAAACTCAAAAAGGTGAATAAAAGTTTCGTACCTGAACCAATTTCCTGAATGTCGTGTATTTCGGATTCCCTATGTCTATTTCACACATCTGTATATCTGGCTATGTAACAATAGGATATTTGTGTTCTTGAGTGACGTGTTTGTGCTCAGCTTTTGTTTGTGAAATTTATCAACTTATGTACTGTATATTTGACTGTCCATGTCCTAATTGTTAAAACGGTTAATTTTTCTGCTATTCAGAAATAAAATTAAATGGATGACAATTTTTTTTTTACTTCCAGGTTCACCTTTGACAGAATTCACTGGAGGGAATGATATTTTCATCCTTAATGTTCAAAAAGTTGATGTCAATGAAGTGGCTGATATTTTCATTCTAAATTTTCAAAATGATATCAATAAAGAGATGTCGATGAAGTGGCTGAATCAGTTTTCTGGAATAACAACACACAACAGGGCCTCCCCACTCCATGAATTTATCACTTTGCCCAGAAAATACAAATATATATATTATCACCATCATCATCATCTGCCAACAACATGAATTCTTTAGACTCTCTCTTCTTCTTGACTTGCATCTCAATTTGGAAAGTCTGCACAGAGTTGAATTTGAGTTTTTGCTGGTTGACTGACACTGGTGTGTCCATCTGTTGGAGTTCGTATTAGAATGTCGCTTCTGAGTTTGTTCTTACTTTTCCAGCAGTGATCAACATGTCTTGCTTACTTTTATTGGATAGTTTGTGAGATGGGAGGTAAGTGGCCATACAGCTGTTGTTTGGTAGGCTACTGCTTCCAGTAGCCCATGGCATCCTTGTGTAGTTCCCACTTAGCTTTTTTCTGGGCATTTCTTTTAAAGTTCAAGTTATCCGAATAATTTTATAAAATTTTCTTACCTTTAACTTTTTCAACCAATAAGGCCTATTTTACTAGATACCATTTTGCCTATTAGTGCAACCATACAGCAGTACTGACATGAAAATATAAATATATTCAGAGATGGAAATATCAAATAAAAGTTGCAAGTTTAAGTTTAATGGATATTCAGATAAGAAAAAAAAGAATAAAAAAAAAACATTTAATTGTAACAAGTGCTTGAAAGAATTCCTTTTCAAGTCCCGACTAATTCATCACATGAGAAGTCACACGGGGGATAAACCCTTCCACTGTGAGTTTTGTGGGTCTAAATTTTTAGATAATTCAAGTTTGTGTACTCACATGCGAATACACACTGGAGAAAGACCTTTTCATTGTGAAGTATGTGGAGCAGCTTTTTCACAAAAATCAAATTTGCATACTCACATGCGAACACACACAGGAGAGAAACCTTTTCCTTGTGAAATTTGTGGAGCAACTTTTTCACAGAATTCAAGTTTGAGCACACATATGCGAAAACACACTGGCGAAAAACCTTTCCACTGTGAATATTGTGGATCCAAATTTTCGGATAATTCAAGTTTAAGAAGACATATACGAAAACACACAGGGGAAAAACCTTTTCAATGTGAAGTTTGTGAGGCAAAATTTACAGAGAATTCAAGTTTAAGACGACACATGCGAGTACACACAGGAGAAAAACCCTTCCATTGTGAAGTTTGTGGCTCTAGTTTTTCTCTTAACTCAAGTTTGGTATCACATATGCGAATACACACTGGAGAAAAACCTTACAGTTGTGAAATATGTGGGTCAAGATTTTCAGACTCTTCTAATTTGAGGAAACATATCCAAATACATAGTGATTATTGAATACTTTGGGATATTTTATTTTTTTAATGACATAGTGGGTGAGTCATGATAAAACAATGTAATTAAAGAATAATGATAAAAGAAAATTATCATCATCATGCTGGCAGTATTGATCCTTTTGACACTCTCTTGCCATCCGTTCCTATCAGGCACGGCTCTTGGTGGGTCTTCTAAGTCAGTGATTCTCAACATGGGCCGGAGAAATTTTTTAAATTGGCCTAGATTTGATGGGGAGGATTGAAAGGGAAAGTTTGATTGGTTGGCTGAAAGTAAAATCTTCTAATCGTTTGCTTTTCAAAAAGGTTGGTACATTTTTAACTGGTTTTCCTATCATCTGGTCGGTTGATATGGGGTTTTTCTGCAGCAAATTATGTACTAACAAAGAAATGTAATTTATTGAGATTGAAAAGAGAGGAGATTTAATCTTGAAGCTCAACCAAGATTTCACAAGCCGATCAAAAGATATCAAGAGCATTATTGTCATTTGTCAGGATTTATATTTTTTACTACATTTAACTTCCATAAATAAAATGAATTTTCTATTATATTGAATTTCTATTTGTGTTTATGTGGGCCTAAAAAAATTTTTACAACTAATGGGCCACAAGGAAGAAAAGGTTGGGAAACACTGCTCTAGATGGCATCCAGTGTCTACATAAAGTTTTTGCTGGTCAGCCAATACTGGTGTGTCCATGTGTAGGAGTCAATGGTAAAACATCACTTAAGAGTTTGTCCTTACTTCCGCAGCAGTACCCAACAAGTCTTCTTCTTCTTACTTGGATGGTTTGTGTGATGGGAGGTATGTGGCCGTACAACTACTGTTTTATAGGGTTTTGCTTCCAGGATTTGCTCAAAACAACATGCAGTATCGTTTTATTGTTCCTCCCTAGCTTTTTTTGCAAGTATTTTGTTAGAGTATCCAAGTAGTGTAATTATACAGTAGTACCAACATGAAAATATAAATATATTCAGAGATGGAAAGATTTGATGAGAATCTCAAGTATAAAAATAATAGATGAAAGAATAGAAAGAACAGAAAAAAAAGTGGTGCAGCCATACAGTAGTATTGACATGGCTACAGCTTGGAAGAATTTCTATTTTATTTTATCAGAGAGATCAGATTTCCATATGATTGTTAATCTGTCTGTGGAAGTCTATGCTTTTCCTCTGTGTGTGTGTGTGTGTGTGTGTGTGTTAACATTGCTTTCAGTTGATGAGATATTGCTACCAAGGAATATAAACTAATCTACAATTTTCAGAGGTTTCCCGTTTAATGAGTAGATGGCACCATCTTGATCAAAGCAAATGAAATCTTTTATCTGAGTTTATGTAGAGACTAATACCTTTTGCTGCCTCCTTCAGGCTATACTGCAGAGATTTGGCTTGAGCAGGTTTATTTTTGTGAGAAAATATTAGTCAAAATTTATACAAACCTTCAGATTTACAGATCTTAAAAACATTTTTTCTAAATTCATTTTTTGGTAACAAAACAAAAAAAAAAAACAAAAATGAATATGTGTCGGAATAAATTAATATCCTTCGAATGTAAATAAACCGCATTATAATTATAGAAACTAATTTGCAATATATGTAATCCGACAGTCTTGAGAGACTGTATCTGCATTTGGATATTAGCACAAGGCTCTATAGAAAATTGGCTGTTGCCTCTTGCTGTGAGTCATCATAACATATATTGTCAAGGAAAGACAAGGTGCTATCGAATTTATTGTTAGTGAGTATTTATCCAATTCCTCCCATCACTGGCAGGATTAGACACAAGGTCTCCAAATAGTGTAATTATACAGTAGTACCATCATGAAAACATAAATGGAGTAAAGCTGGCTTGAATCCCAAAGCTTTTCTTCTCCTTTATTGGTTGCCTTACCAAAGCCAAAGAACCCAGTCTGTATTTACCTAATCCCTTTGCTACAAGCAGGATGGCACCCAAGGTCAGCTTTCTAGCAGAGTACAGCTGGTTTGAATTTAGAATTTCCCTTGTCCCAGACTAGTTGCTAAACCAAGGCTAAAAAATCCAGTTGGCTCTACTTTTATCTAACCCCTTCCCTAAAAACAGGATGTGACACAAGGTCAATTTTAAAGTGGAGTACAGCTGGTTTGAATTCAGAGTTTCCCTTCAACGAGACTGGTAAAAAAAAACAGTTTGCCAAACTATTTACCTATGATTAGGAATGTGATAGGAACAGATGGATTCATGCCTTTTTTTACAAAGTTAAATCAAACAACCTTGTCCAGGATTTGAACTGTGGTCACTGATTCCATTTCTTATGGCAATAATCATTACACAGTGTACCTGTGCTTGGTATTAGTGTCACAATAGGAGTTGCCAAAATGAGGTTGTGGGGAGTCTCCATGGCGTAATGGTTAAAATCATGGACTGTGACATCGCGGTAAGCAAGGGGAGAGTCTCCATGGTGTAATGGATAACATGATGGACTGTGACATCACGGTAAGCAAGGGGAGAGTCTCCATGGTGTAATGGATAACATGATGGACTGTGACATCACGGTAAGCAAGGGGAGAGTCTCCATGGTGTAATGGATAACATGATGGACTGTGACATCACGGTAAGCAAGGGGAGAGTCTCCATGGTGTAATGGATAACATGATGGACTGTGACATCACGGTAAGCAAGGGGAGAGTCTCCATGGTGTTATGGATAACATGATGGACTGTGACATCACGGTAAGCAAGGGGAGAGTCTCCATGGTGTAATGGATAACATGATGGACTGTGACATCACGGTAAGCAAGGGGAGAGTCTCCATGGTGTAATGGATAACATGATGGACTGTGACATCACGGTAAGCAAGGGGAGAGTCTCCATGGTGTAATGGATAACATGATGGACTGTGACATCACGGTAAGCAACGGGAGAGTCTCCATGGTGTAATAGTTAAAACGATGGACTGTGACATCGCAGTAAGCAAGGGGAGAGTCTCCAAGGTGTAATGGTTAAAATGATGGATTGGGACATCGCAGTAAGCAAGGGGAGAGTCTCCATGGCGTAATGGTTAAAATGATGGATTGGGACATTGCAGTAAGCAAGGGTAGAGTCTCCATGGCGTAATGATTAAAATGATGGATTGGGACATCGCAGTAAGCAAGGAGAGAGTCTCCCTGGCGTAATGGTTAAAATGATGGATTGGGACATCGCAGTAAGCAAGGAGAGAGTCTCCATGGCGTAATGGTTAAAATGATGGATTGGGACATCGCAGTAAGCAAGGGGAGAGTCTCCATGGCGTAATGGTTAAAATGATGGATTGGGACCTCGCAGTAAGCAAGGAGAGAGTCTCCATGGCGTAATGGTTAAAAAGATGGATTGGGACCTCGCAGTAAGCAAGGAGAGAGTCTCCATGGCGTAATGGTTAAAATGATGGATTGGGACATCACAGTAAGCAAGGGGAGAGTCTCCTTGATGTAATGGTTAAAATGATGGATTGGGACATCGCGGTAAGCAAGGAGAGAGTCTCCATGGCGTAATGGTTAAAATGATGGACTGGGAGATTGCAGTAAGCAAGGGGAGAGTCTCCATGGTGTAATGGTTAAAATGATGGACTGTGACATCGCGGTAAGCAAGGGGAGAGTCTCCATGGTGTAATGGTTAAAATGATGGATTGGGACATCGCAGTAAGCAAGGGGAGAGTCTCCATGGTGTAATGGTTAAAATGATGGATTGGGACATCGCAGTAAGCAAGGGGAGAGTCTCCATGGTGTAATGGTTAAAATGATGGACTGTGACACCGCGGTAAGCAAGGGGAGAGTCTCCATGGTGTAATGGTTAAAATGATGGATTGGGACATCGCAGTAAGCAAGGGGAGAGTCTCCATGGTGTAATGGTTAAAATGATGGATTGGGACATCGCAGTAAGCAAGGGGAGAGTCTCCATGGTGTAATGGTTAAAATGATGGACTGTGACACCGCGGTAAGCAAGGGGAGAGTCTCCATGGTGTAATGGTTAAAATGATGGATTGGGACATCGCAGTAAGCAAGGGGAGAGTCTCCATGGTGTAATGGTTAAAATGATGGACTGTGACACCGCGGTAAGCAAGGGGAGAGTCTCCATGGTGTAATGGTTAAAATGATGGATTGGGACATCGCAGTAAGCAAGGGGAGAGTCTCCATGGTGTAATGGTTAAAATGATGGATTGGGACATCGCAGTAAGCAAGGGGAGAGTCTCCATGGTGTAATGGTTACAATGATGGACTGTGAAATCGCGGTAACCAAAGGGAGAGTCTCTATCGCGTGATGGTTGACATGATGGACTGTGATATCGCAGTAAGAAAGATTGAAATCCCTGTGTGCAACTGGAGTTCAATCTTGCTTACAAGGATGTCACTGTCATTTTTGAACAAATACCTTTGGGAAAGGCATGAACCCCCTTATCCCTCCTGCTAAAGGTTAAATTGTACCACTACTTTCCTTCTACAATGATGGGTTTTGCATTAAATAACCCACTAAGGTTGATAAGAAACTAAACCAGAATGAGGTTCAACACATTGCAAATACCTTACTGACTCCAGCTCCTTGGTTGTGAATTCAAATTTTGTCTATCTCCTAAATGCATTGTTCTACCAAGGCTTGAGAGTCAGTCTGCCCTACTATCTTACCCAGATGCTGTGATGGGAAGAGATAAATACAAGTGTGATCAGAAAATTCTTAGGTCGAAAAGTTCATATGTTAACATCCTATCTGAGGCTGATGACTTTTTTGACCAATGGGATTCAAGCACTACAACACCAATGGAAGAAGTGTGTGGACTGCAAGGAGGACTATGTTGAAAATAAATTTCATTTGGTCACATTTCATGAGTGTATCTTGGTCAGTCTATGAACTTTTCAGTTGATCCTTACTTTTCCCAAAGTACAATTCAAACATAATTTGAACCTTGACAATGACCACAACATCACTTGTGTCTTTTTAATTAGAAGTTGTGTGTGTGGGCCAAATTCAGAAGATCTGATGTTTAAGCAAAGAATTGACAATGAACAAGTTTACAATTTATGTGCGGAATTGGGTCTCGGAGACTTTTGGTAGAAGGGAGGTTCAAAAAATCATTTACATTATAATACATATCAATTAGATGTGCAGGATTACTTAACTTCTCGGCATAAAATAATCCCTGACAGGTTCACATCCCATTAAAATCAAACAATAATATCAATTGGGCTAATTTATAAATCAGTCAAATTATGTTGAAAAGCATAAAGTTGAGTTTTAAACATATTTTTTTGACAATATACGCATATTGTTCCATGAACAAGCAGTATGTAGGAGGGGTACAAAATAGCAAATAACACAATTTTTAGACAAAAACTTTGTCCTCAACCAATAAATGATAATATATTAACTTGATGAAGCTACTGTTACCATTTGCTTAAGTTCACCTGTACCACACAGGTGACAGTTTAGAATATGTGAGGTATTTCTGTCACATACTGTAGATTTAATATATAAGACTACTTTCAAAAGTATTAGATGAGGGGTTATTTGGTAATAGCAGGTACTGTAAGTAATCTAAGGTATGCCTATCTGACTAAGCAAAGCTTACCACCCTGTCGGCAGGACTTAGAATATGAAGACTGTATTCCTCTGCAGAGAAATAAGACCCTCTCACTTTTGGTGGGTCCTGATCATAACCTTTTAAAATTCCTTTTTATCCAAGTGGAAGTCATCGTTCATATAGCAAAAACAAAATGAACTCTCTATCCACCCACATCTGGGACAAACATGGGAAAAATAGACTAATAAAATATTTTTTGATCAATCAGCAGCAGTATTCACCAATGACCCCAGAGATGAGGGTTCAATCCCAGGTTGAGTCATGCCAAAGACTCAAAAAATGATACTTGATACTTCCTTGCTTAACACTTAGAACTATAAGGTAAAGTGGAGCAATCCAGGGAAAGGAGTTGTGCCCTCCCCTACATCTCAGTGTTGTAGTTATTGAAAAGGGAACTTTCAGGTCATTCTTGACTACAGTTGTAAACCTTACTTTGTATGACTTTCAAGCAGGTCCCATTTTGAGCTGATTCAAGCAAGGCCATTTGTACATAAACAGTCAAAGAGACCTTGGCAGTGACTAAGCAGTAGGCAGCTACCTTGAAGAAATACTGAATGGTCACCATGAAGCAGCAGCAGATACCTCAGCAATGACTAAGTAGCAGCACTTCAAAGAAATCCTGACATGATAACTGAATTAAATTACGTGATGATGAAGAAGCTACTGCTCTAACACACAGGATAAAATAATAAACAACATTTACTGGCTCGGTGGCCTGACTGGCATCCAGCTGGCAGACAAATATGTCAATGAGTGGGTCAGTATATATGTATGATAGCATAGCCACTCCTGGGCCGGCAGCCAATCTCCATCCAGGGAATTGACTACACCACTTGCGTATTGTGGAGCACCGTTCCTCATGCCCAAGGGAGTGTTCACCTTGATGTGTAATTCAACACGTGAACCACACTCAAGTACAATATACAGCAGAACTTCGACAGATGAGTGCTTATCTCTGTAAATCAAATGAATACAAAGTTTCCTTTATTTATCTTATACGGATCTCATCTCTCTCGTATTACCTTTCACTCTTTTTCCATTAGTGCAAGTTATTGTACCCCAAACCAACAAAGCCAACCTTCAGTCATTGGTACTATAGCTCCTGCAACAACACTTACCTGCATCTGTTTGAAAATTATTTGTATTTGATTAGAATACTTTATACCATATAACCATATTTACCAACCCCTCCACTCAGGCAAGATATGACACAAGGTCAATTTTTAAGCAGAGTTTAACAGAACCAAGAGAAAGCAGCAGTGATCATTTTCGACATGAGAAGAAAAAGAGAGAAGAAGAAGATCCTATTTACCAACCCCTCCGCCCAGGCAGGATATGACACAAGGTCAACTTTTAAGCAGAGTTTAACAGGTTTGAATTCAGAGTTTTCCTTCTCCTAGACTAGTTGCCTCACCAAGGCTGAAGAACCTAGTCTGCCCTACTATTTACCCATAGCTGGAGGGAGAATAATTGGATTCATACCTTTTCCATGGGTATTAGTGCTATGTGAAATGCAATCAGTCTTGTCCAGGATTTTAACTCGTGTCGTCGTGTCCATTTTCTACGACGATAACCATTACACCACGGGCACCTCCTTGATACCATATAACTGTATAAATATTTTTGTACTGAGAATAGTTACTTGTTAAGGATTATAATTATTTACTTGAAACAGTATAACTGTGTATAAATTATTAGTATTATTGGTGAAAAAGAAGATATTTAGTAAACTTACCGCTCTTCAAGGACTAATATTAGCCTTCAATGGTTGGTGTGGTTGTTTTGTTTTACGGCATATCAACCCTTTTCAGGTTATTCATTGCCGAACTGATTTTCAAACAATTCAGTTTAGTATAAGTATAGTTTTTGCTTATAAACAGTTAAATGTCAAAGCAGTTCAGTTGGATGTCAAAACAGTTCTATTTCAAATAATTCAGTTTAGCATAAGTACACAGTTTAGTTCTATTCAAAAACAGTTCTATTTCAAACAGTTCAGTTTAGCATAAGCATGCAGTTTCGACGTCAAAAACAGTTCTATTTCTAACAATTCAGTTTAGCATAAGTACACAGTTTAGCCCTATTTGACTCATAGATAGGAGCCTATTAGGTGCTACCACTATGGGCCAGAGTGGACCTGGGAGTGATGGCAATGAACGGGTACCCCGCATTTCCCGAATCTCCAGCATTACTGGAACCTCATCATCAGATTGTTTAGTGTCATATCCAGGACACTCATTGGGGGAGGATTCTTACCCTTCTTCAGAGAAGCAGTGGGTGGATTCTACAGCTCCAGCCAACTGGGCAATACGCAGAGTTAAATGTAAAATCAGTTTTATTTCAAACAATTCTATTTAGCATAAGTATGCAGTTTAAATGTTGAAACAGTTCTATTTCAAGCAATTCAGTTTCACAGTTTAGTTCGATTTGACCCATAGATAAGATCCTATCAGGTGCTACTACACCAGGCCAGAGTTGACCTGGGAGCAATGGCAATGAAGGGGTACTCTGCATTCCCCAAAGCTCCAGCATTATATTAGCATTAGTGTATCTGTGATATATACAAACACTGAGCATAGTGAATGAAAATATTAGAATAGTTTATTTATACATATAAGAACATTGAATATTCTATATACATAATATAAACATAAGTGACATTACTAAACATGTTCCAATAGTTACAATTAGTAACATGTTGTTCCATGAACCAGCAGTATGTAGAAGGGGTACAAAATAGCAAAACCTTATTTGTTAAATGTAGTGACAGGAACATGTGGCTTTACCATTCCCTGGCAGGGTCAGAGACAACATTCCTCAAACAGAGGCAAAAAAAAAAAAGGTTGGGAATTGGTTTGGTTTGGTTTTATGGCATATCAACTATTGTAGGTTATTTCATGCCAAATCGTCTTTATACATATGTATTAGATATTTATAATTTGTAAATACATTTTATTGATAATATTTTTAAACAAACCTAAGTTCATTTTTTGCATAAACTTAAATGGTTTCAAGTATTTCTATCTAATACAAATAATTTTATTTACTAATAATCATTTGTTTACACACAGTTAAATGATTACAAGTATTGCTCTAACGATTTAACATCAGTCGTTTGTTTGTATTATGTCAGTATAGAGTTTATTCTAAAGCTAACAGCAACAAATAAATGAATTAATACTTCGTTTAATTCAAACAATCTATTAATCAACACGTGAAACAATTAATGATAATATACATTCCTCCCTGTGTATAAAGTTGAGTTTGAGGGACTTACCGGCGCTCTTAAGAAGATATTTGATATCTTAGGGCTGTCTTTCTGAGAGCTTTTAATATCCCTGCCTCATGGAACGTCTGATGGAATTTGCCTGACTGGATTTTGGATTTTTGCACCAAGACTTCTGGGCTCATCACGTGATTAGTATATCCAATCACAGACAGCCTCTCCCTCGCTCACTCCATACACAGGAATTACCATTTTACTGACCCAACATTTGCACCCAAATGCATATACATACAGGTATAAATCGAGTCATGTCGTTTCGAATTAAGTCGCTTTCAATTATATGTCGTTTATCAAAAAAACATGTGGAAAAATGAAAATCAAATTTAAGTAATTTATTCGACTTAACGTCTTTCCACTACAAATATTGGAGATATAATGTTACTAGAAAAGTGTTAAAAGTACACAAAATCATGTTATTGCAAAATAAGTAAGGATAAAAGTTTTAGCAGAAGGCATTATGGTTTGGCGTGCAATTTAATTTGACGCATAATTTCACCCAATCAGGATGACCTATCCTATTCCATCTGAATCTTCTTTCCGGGCAGTAGAAATTGGGTAAGCTGCCAAACACACCTCTTTAGCTGAACAACGCCGTCCAGTGCAGGCGTCCCATTGGCCGTTCTTCAATAGCAGCAGCAGCATGGACACAGGAGGGAACCTATCTAATTTATGGATTCCTTGCGTCTATCTCAGACCAAGGAATCCCAGTCGAATATGAATTAGATTCATTCAACACGCCACCACAGGAATAACTTTGTCATCCCCAAAATTGGCTATGTCGATGCGATGCCTAATCCCGCTTCTGGCACCTAGCTCTCATTTCACCTCTGGGCCACTTTAATGGTCACAACGCACGCCTCTCTCCAAATCACCAGACACATAAAACTCAAGGTGACTCCAAAGTTTATTTCCTCCAACGGCAAACAAGACTTTCGCTAAACTACAGCAAACATAATCCCTCGCACGTCCAAAGATACGCGCTGCTTTCTCAACTTTCTCATAACTCCATTTCGTCTCCTTACTTACTACCTTTCCTACGAGACTTGCAGCACAATTGCAAACTACATTTTCCATGCTGCAAATAAAACCTGTTTTTAAAAACACATTTCGACTTTGTACATCTTGAACCTTCTCCTTTATATGCTTTTATATACCTAACAATATTTAGCGAGGAAACAACTCAACATAAACATACACAAACACGTTACAACTCTTCCTCGCTAAAACTAACAATATCACTACACGCTAAAAGGTATATAAAATCAAGGTTATATTGATTGGTTAATCTTTTTAGAATTAGTCGGACAACTGTATCTATGTCTGTGATGTAAATAAAAAAGTTGAATGTAAATATTGGGAAATTTAACATAAACGAGTCTATTTTCTACTTTAAAAAAATAATTTTGATAATTGTATTTTTTATTTAACCTTACAAAATTATTTTATTTTATGTCTTAGAACAAACCACATACACAAATTAATGTTGTATACTCATATGCATGCAAAATCATAACGACGACACAATAAAGACGAGCGACACAGTTCCTAGTAAAATATACCTCTCACTTTATTTGAAAGGGTTGTGTGTGAGAGGGAGTTGGAGACCGAACAGAACTGCAACATATTGACCCCCACTCTATTAGCCATAACCACGTTTTTTTTCCCGTTCTCCTGAGCTGCTCAACCGAGGGCCTGGGGTCCCAGCCTCTCTGGTTGCTGGTTTTCTCTACCGCATCTTATCTCCAACTCTTCTGATCCCCAACTGGTCTGATCTCCAAACTGATTAATCGAGGGCCTGAGGGCTCCCTCTGCTGGGTGCTGGCTTTCTCTACCGCATCTTGTCCCCAATTGATTGAATTTCCTGTGCACTAACTTATATAATAGTTCAACGACCACCTTCTTCTTGTGGGCGTCACAATTTCGCACTCATTCAACCTGTCCACGGTCAAGGTTATAATATCTTGATCGACCAGATGCACCTGTTATTTACACTGGTGCACTTCCTATTTTGACAGCCCGGGCGGTCGTAGGTCAATATGCAACATAAAGATGTACTGTAAAGATCGCCAAATTGTAAACATCTACATTTACAAGTATGTATGTACATGTAATTGTAAATTTAGATTACTTTTTTCTGTACTATATCAACAATTAAAATTTATTTGTTTGTAAGCTTAAAACAGATTCTTATTGACCAACTATTATTAAAATGCATTTATAAATAAAATACAGAACTGGGAATGGTTATTTGTGGTTTAACCGAGTGACAAGTATATTTAGAGACAAGTCAATTCAGCTTAAGTCAATTCTCCTGGATTAAATAACTGTTGTAAGGTGAGGTATACCTATATATGATTTTGTAGCTGAAGGAATTTTTGTTTGGCGCGTAATTTAATTCGACGCATAATTTCACCCAATCAGGATGACTTATCCTATTCACACCGAACCACCTTTCTGGGCAGCAGTAATTGGGAAAAACCGTCAAACACTCTCTTTGGCTGAACAACTTCATTCAGTGCAGACGTCTCACTGGCTGCTCTTCAATAGCAGCAGCGGTAGCATGGACACAATGAGGGAACCTATCTAATTTATGGATCCCTTGCGTCTATTTCTCTTAGACCAAGGGTTCCCAGTTGAATATGAATTAGATAAATTCAATGCGCCACACACAGGAACAACTTTACGTCACCCCCAAAATTGGCTATGTCGACTGCGATGCCGAATCTCCATCCGACACCTAGTTACTACTTCACCTCTGGGCAACATTTTCTGGAGACATGCACACTTCTCCACGAATAACCAGAACCACAAAATCACGGTGACTCCAACGTCTATTTCCTCAAACAGCAAACATGACTTTTGCTACATACGGCGAACATAATCCCTCGCACGTCCAACGACACATGCTGCTTTCTCAACTCTATCATAACTTAAATCATTTACTTACTTCTTTCCTTTCCCACGAGGCTTGCAGCACAAACACAAACTCTATATTCCATGCTGCCATTAAAACCTTCATGTAAAAGCTAATGGCATCTTCGTCTTCTTACTTCTTCATCCTCCTTTATTAACAACAATTAGCGAGGGAATAACACACACGCGCAATAAAACGTTTCTTCGCCGAAAAACAATAACAAATCACACTCGCTAAAATTTGTAAGTTAATAGTTTATTTGTAATTTTATTTCTAAATGAGTTAGAATTAGTTCTTTTGCACACTACAGGGTGAAACGATAAAATTGTCAACACTACAGCTTTATTTTACAACTTTAATTGAAAAATCAATTCAGGTATCTTGATTATGTAGTAGAGCTGACATCTATTCAATGTAACCGCCTTCAGCCTCAATCACCGCCTCGATACAGATCCGGAACTGGGAGCATGTCTTTTCTACAAGCGCCGGCGGGAGCTTGGCGAATACTCGGCGGATGGCAGCGATCAGGCTGGCTTTGGTGTTGTGGGAGGTCATGTTGGTGATGTTCTTGACGCATGACCAAACGAAGTAGTCCAACGGGTTCAGGGGGCCTGACGGACTTGATTAGCCTGAGGTTCTTTGTCTTCTCAGTCAAGATCTGGCTTGTCTGGCGCCTGTAGGACCTACACTTCAAGTCCTCCTTCACACATGCATTCTCAGTTGTGTGTGAGACGCCGAAATCTCTGGCAATCTGCCGAATAGGCCACTGGGGAGTTTCATCAATAATTGCCTGAACCTTTTCGATGAACTCTTGGTCCGGGTCTTCCTGGCGGTGTCCTTCTGCTCCACCACCTCCAAAGGGTCGTCCGATGCGTTGAGCTGTGCCCTCAAGTGTTGAACCGTCCGGATTTGCATTTTGAGGGTGCTGGCATTGGTCCTGTTGTTATAACTTGGATCGGTAGAGAGCACGAGTTGTACAGTGGCGCATCTCCGATCTCGCTCGTTGAACATTGTGTCACTTTTAGACATGATAGAAGGCTCCTATCGCTCTTGGGATTTGTACACAACTGGCCAACTAGTAGACGGTCTGCAACAAAAAAAGAAAACCGGTTTTCATTGAACGGAAATGGAATCATGTCGTCTTTTCTAGGGTGACAATTTTATCGTTCCACCCTGTCGTATTGCTTTTGTTTCTACACAGTTAAATGGTTTCAATTATTGCTATCTAACACTAATAATTCTATTCAATATTTATCATTTGTTTGCACACAGTTAAATGGTTACAACTATTGTTATTTAACACTGATTATTCTTATCAGTCAGAGTTTTCAGACTATTGTCTTCGTCTTTATAGTTTTCTTCACAACGTTTCAGTCGCTGTATCCTCCGGCCTTTCTCTGAGGTCCCTTGTTTATCTGAGCATAGAAATGATTCAACCTGGAAAATCATTTTTTTAAATGATTTCCCAGGTTGAATCATTTCTATTGAAACAATAAAGACGGAGACAATAGTCCGAAAACTCTTACTGATAAAAATCATCAAGCTTCGTCTCAGAAATTTAGACACCTAATACTGATTATTCTATTCAACACTATTCATTTATTTGCACATAGTCAAAGGGTTCCAAGTATTGCTATGTAATTTAGGCACATTGTTAAAGAGTTTCAAGTATTGTTAATTAACACTGATAATTCTATTCAACATTACTCCTTTGTTTGCACACAGTTAAATGGTTCCAAGTATTGTTACATATTACTAACAATTTAATAAAACAATCATTTGTTTACACACAGTTAAATAATCAAACAGTTCTATTCCTAACAAATCAATTTAAGATAAGTCATTTAATTGCACTTAGTTTGAATATCAAACAGTTCTATTCGACCGATAAATGGGACTCTGTCAGGTGCTACCACTTTAGGTCAGAGTGAACCTGGAAGCAATGGCAATGAAGGGGTACTCCACATTCCTCAAAGCTCCAGTATTTAGTGTCTTATCCAAGACACACGTTGGGGTGGTTTTACCCCTTTGCTGAGAAGTAGTCAGTGTATTATACAGCCCCAGCTGACTGGCTGGAAAAGAGGTTGAGAACTGGTTTCTGTGACTTATGTAAAAGCCAACCTAGTCCCTAATAAATATGCCCATTCTCTAAAGGAAATAATTATCTATTGCACCCCTATAGTTTTAGATAGGAGTGCTGTGGGCAAATTATTTTTATTAGGCAAATCTAGCAACTATGTGCAAATTATATTAGATAAGAATACTTTATGTCATAACTGTGTGCAAAAAAAAAACAACTCTTAAAGAATAAAAACACAAAGAAAGCATTAACATGAATGTTCAATTTATGCAATTTCCTAACTTTTAAGCATAAAATAACCCTAGATGAGTTGAAATGCCGTTAAAATCAGTCAGAAGCTGACTGTTGTTTGACTAGTCGCGAGAAAACCTAACATAAAAGCTGACAGAAAGTCAGTGTCCAATTATGCATAGTATGTATATTGCAAACTGAACCCCTACTTTATGTCCACTGTTCATTGATTTAAATAGTCATAAAAGCTGACAGAAAGTCAGTGTCCAATTATACATAACACGTACATTGTAAGCTGAACCCCTACTTTATGTCCAACACTTTTGGACATACTTTAAAGCTAATTTTTTTTACATGCAAACAAATCCGAATCAACTTTTTCTGCTGAAAATGGCGTTTCCGACTAGATCACCAAAGTTTAAGCAGTTACGAGCCGGTTCAATTCTTGAAGAAGTGACCACTTTCGAACAGCTAATAACATTTGGGCCATGTTCCAGACTTAGCCAAGCTTAGCAAATAACCATTGCAGACACATCTGAAGTTAAGCAGCCATGAGCCTGGTCATTACCGAGATGGGTGACCATTTGATAACGGTGGCCACTGTAAAGCAATCTGAGGCATGCGTATCAGACCAAACAAAGATGAGTAAATAAAGACAAAACAATTTGGACATTGAAGTGTTATTTTTTTTTGCAGGGTGGGTGGGGCTTATCATCAGCTGATTCTATCAGATAAGTGCGTTATGACCTGTTTATAAAAATGAGATATCTCGTTTCAGAGTTCAAACTGAAAAGTTTTGCTAAGTGTTTGAAAGAAGCAGACAACAAAAAATATGAAGAGTTCAGGAGATAAGCCATTTTGGTCATTAAAAACAGAAAAAGGTAAGTTAATAATAATTGACAAATTTGAACTTTTTCATTTCTGATATTTAATTAAGTATTTCTGTTTTAAAAAGAAGAAAAATCATAAAATTCAATTATGTAAAATGATATTAAAAATATCAAAACGATACCAATATAAAATATATGAATATTAATTTGAAAGTAAATATTAATTAAAAAATTTGAATTTTATCATTTTTTTTCTTCTTAAAAACAAAAATTGTTAAGAAAACATTTATTGAAAATTAATGATAAAAAATTAAAGAAAACACAAAAAGAACACTTCAATGTCCAAATTGTTTTGGTATTATTTAGTCAACTGTGATTTGTCTGATATACAAGTCTTGAATTGTATATGATGTCTGCTGTCCCTCGCGGTCAAAAGGTAGGGCAATAAACTGCATCAGACAGTGATGTTCCAGTTCTGGAGATCTGGGAGGTGCTTAGGACCCCTTCATTGCCATTACTTCCAGGTCCACATTGAGCTTGAATGGTAGTACCTGTAAAAGCCCCATCTATGGGCCAAATAAATTTGTTTTAAAATTATTTGTATTTGATTGGATTGTAGACAAAAAAATTTCTTATAAAATCATTCACTCAATCAATCTCTCAATCATGTTCTCTGTTCTTGTTCTGATCGGTGCTGGTTGGATGGTTGGTTGGCTGGTTAGTTGATTGTTTTGTTTTACGGCATATCAACCCTTTTTCAGGTCATTACTGCCGAATGAAGTCATTTTGATAAAAGTTTCAAACAATTCAATTTAATATAAGTACAGTTTTTTTGTTTACGCTCAGTTAATGTCAGAAACAGTTCTATTTCAAACAATTCAGTTTTGTGTAATTACACAATTTAGTTCTATTTGACCCATAGATAGGACTGTAGGGGGACTTATATTTATGGTAGATATGTTTAGTCCCCCAAAATTTAATGTTAAAGAAGTTTTATATTTAGAAAAAGGTAGAATAGGCACATGGGGACAAGTAGTAAATGGATGAATAAAACAAATGAATGAAGCCAATGAATGAAGGATATAAAACAAATGAGTAAAAGATATGAAACGGCGCGGAAAAAAGAACATTTAAAACAAGGCGACGAACAAAACAAATTTATACACTATATAGCAGTTTGAGGGATTACGCTATTGTTTTTAGGGCACACAAATGAATTACGAAACTATTCTTTAGTAACACACACACAATAACGAAAGTTTTTTATTTGCAGCTTTGGGTATGGTTTGTTCTTGGTGCTGCAAGACTTGTGGTATTTAGGCTTGTTGGTTTTAGAGACGCGATAGCTTAGCGGGATGTTGAGATGGCAGCGTGTCGTTGGACGTGTGAGGGAAGTATTCAAGGCCACCGTGTAGTTTTGTGTGTCTGGTATTTGGGGAGAGTAGGCGTTATCTCCATTAATGTGACCAGAGGTGAAATGGGAGCTTGTCGAGAGCGAAGTGGCGCTCGGATCGACATAGAAAATTTTTGTGGTGCTTGTGGAAGGCATGCTGAACGTATCTAATTCATATTCAACTGGGATTCCTTGGTCGAAAATATATTAGACGCAAAGAATCCATAAATTAGATGGTTCCCTCGCTGAGTGTCCATGTTGCTGCTGATAGGGTTAAAGCCACAGTGATATGTCCACACTGGGTGGCTTGTTTAGCTAAAAAGCATCGCTAAGCAGGGGCGACCAGAGACAAGTCTGTTCTGGTCGCTGTCTCAAGCAGAAGAGAGTGTGTTTGGCTGCTCACCCGTTTTGCTAGCCGGAAATGAAGGTCCGGGCTGAATAGGATATGTCATCCTGATTGGGTGAAATTCAGTGTTGAATTAAATAGCGCGCCAAAACAAAATACGAGATTTTTCTCTTCTCTACAACTATAATAAAACAAACATTGATACATTAAAAATATCGCTAATTCTATTAATAAAATAATCGTGTGTGTATATGTGCGTGTGTGTGTGTGTGTGTGTAACTAACACAGCTAATTTGGATTTGCCCGTGGTGTAATGGTTATCGTCGTAGGAAATGGACACGGTGACACGAGTTCAAATCCTGGACGAGACTGATTACATTTCACATAGCACTAATACCCTTGGGAAAGGTATGAATCCAATTATTCTCCCTCCAGCTATGGGTAAAATAGGAGGGCAGACTAGGTTCTTCAGCCGTGGCGAGGCAACTAGTCTAGGAGAAGGAAAACTGTGAATTCAAACCTGTTAAACTCCGCATAAAAATTGACCTTGTGTCATATCCTGCCCGAGCGGAGGGGTTGGGTAAGTATGGTAACTAACACAACTAAGCTACAAAAGGATTACAGATTTAAAATGTCTTTCTTTTTGTGGTTGGAAACAGTCGGTTTCTCTGAGATTAGAAAAAGTCTCTTAGTCGATGTATATTGAAGAAATGAATGTCTGCGAGGCCCATCCATGTTGTTGCTTTTCACTCCTGTTGATGAATGAGAAAATGTCACACTAAAGAGAGAGAGCGTGTATCCGCTGCGAAGAATTTGTGTAAAAAAGAGAAAGAGTGTTTGAAGACGACGTATTTATAGAAAATACGTGTCTTGAAAGTGGCTCCAAACGCAGGACGAAATTTACACGCGGACGTAGTTTTACGCAGGTCACGTGGTTCTCCTGGCCGATGGTTTCCCGAGACTGAATATGTGTGCGTCCGCCATCTTTGTTGCGGGAACAAGTGGCATACTGCCCAAATTAAATTATAAGAGTGTAAAGTTCTATAGGACCCGATCAGGTGCGACCACTCGAGGCCAGAGTGAACCTGAGAGTGATGGTCATGAAGGGGTACCCCAAATTCCCTAAAACTCCAGCATTAGTGAAGCCTTACTATCAGATTGTTTAGTGTCATATCCAGGACACTCATTGGGGGTGTCTTACCCCTCTACAAAGATGCAGTCAATGTATTCTGCAGCCCCAACTGATTGGGCCACTGATGTGTGCTATTCTTATTTAAAGGTTTGATTTTGTAGCAGAAAAAAATCCGAATTTTTGGTTGGCGCGTAAATTAATTTAACTGTAGTGGTCTCGTCGCATATTTTCACCCAATGAGGATGACTAATCCCATTTTGCCCGGAGGATTTTCTCGGGCAACATAAAAGGCGGTGAAAGCGCGCGAAACTTCCTCTCCTCAGCCATCTTTCGAGCAGGATGGACCGATTCTCCTTTTCTTTCCGCCACCATCCAGTCCTCTCTTGCTCTCCAGCAGCAGAACAATTCACCATGAGGAGGGCACATTTAATTCATGGACTGTTGTGCCTAGGATATCAATCCTTCATTATTCATTCAACCCTCCTAGACCAACAGCTCCCAGATGATTTAAATTAGATGTTACATTCTGCCTCTGACTACAGCAATTCGATTCCTGTTCTGTTTTTAGCAACTCAACTTCAGCTTGACTACCGCAACCTTATTCAGGCTCTGATATTCAACTACTTTAATCCTTCTCAACTATTACAACTGTTTTTTTCCCCTGTGATTTACAGCACAAGGGTTTCCTTACGTCTCAAGCTGTTATTAAAACTTCCAAATTGGAAGCTATCGATATTCTCGCCGCGTTCGTTTTATTTTCTTCCTTCTAATGTAACAGGAGGTAACATATCCTGCCCTCATGTTATAATTTAAATCAGAAATATTATGTGTCTTTATTTTCATAATGTTTGTGTATTATGTGTGTTTTTCAAAGTCACATTACAAGACATTTGAAACAAGACGGATGAGGCTTTGATTGATGATTACGCTTATCTCACGAGTCATTGGTAGTAAAATCAATTCATACTAGTATCTCATAATATTGCGGTCTTGCAAATTAGACTGTAAGACGTAGACTTATTCCATTATCTAGTTTGATTTTGTTACTTTGTTTAATGACATATCAAACTCCATGGGTTATCTAATGCTAAAGCCATCCTTGTAGAAGAACAGTAGGGGTACTATATAAGTTTCTTTCTTTAAAGGCATATCAACCTCCATGGATTATTTAATGCCAAAGCCATCCTTGAAGAAGAACAGTAGGGGTACTATTTAGGTTTCTTTTTTTAAAGGCGCATCAACATCCATGGGTTATTCAATGCCAAAGCCATCCTTGTAGAAGAACAGTAGAGGCACTATTTAGGTTTCTTTCTTTAAAGGCATATCAACCTCCATGGGTTATTTAATGCCAAAGACATCCTTGTAGAAAACAGTAGAGGTACTATTTAGGTTTCTTTTTTTAAAGGCATATCAACCTCCATGGATTATTTAATGCCAAAGCCATCCTTGTAGAAGAACAGTAGAGGTGCTATTTATGTTTCTTTCTTTAAAGGCATATCAACCTCCATGGATTATTTAATGCCAAAGCCATAATTGTAGAAGAACAGTAGAGGCACTATTTAGGTTTCTTTCTTTAAAGGCATATCAACCTCCATGGGTTATTCAATGCCAAATCAATTTTTGTAGAAGGACAGTAGTGGTACTAATAAATTAGGGCTTTCAAGTAATTATTTCTATTCAATAAGTCATTTGTTCACAATATCTGAGATGCTTTCTGTCCTGATTATAGGTTTGGTTTCCCTCTTTAATGGCATATCAACTTTCGTGGGTTATATAATGGCACAGTCAACTTTGCAGAAGAACAGCAGTGGTGCTATTTAACCCTTTGCTGTAGGTATTAGTCCGACAGTGAACGTAATAGCACGACTGGAGTTTGAACTCGCTTACTAAGAACCCACAGTCTAACACCATAGCGACTCCCCCTCCCCACCAAAACAGTAATAGTACTGTTTAACCCATAGTTGAGGAGATAAGGAGGTTCATACCTTTCCCCAAAGGTATTTGTCCCAAAGTGAACATAATAGAACGACTGGAGTTTGAACTTGTTAAGTACGATGTTCCAGTCCAACATATCAGCCACTACAAAACAGGGTTACCCCGACCTGATTTGGTTATGGAGGCACTACAAATATAGTGTGTCTTAGGCAGGAACAGCCTGACAGAGTCCATCCTTCTCCAAGTCTACGACTGGTTTGAATTACTTCTAGATTGGTTGCTATACCAAGGTTAAAGAGCCCAGTCTTCCCTTTTATTAACCCATAACTAAGGGGAGAATAGTTATATTCATGCCTTTCCCATGGGTATTAGCACTATAGAAAATGTAAACAGCCTTGTTCAGGATTTGAACTTGGGTTGCCACGTTAACTTCATATGATGATAAATATTACACTACAAGTGCCTCCTTACATTGTGTGACAGACTAAACAGATATTTATGTAAATATATGCATATTTACTAGTGTTGTATGCAGACAAAATACAAATACATATGAAAATACAGACCGATTCCTTCGTTTCCGATACGAACGGGTTAATTAATTTCTGGCTTCGGTCCATGGCAACACGAGGAGGGAGACACAATTCTTAAAAAGTCTTTGCTAACCTTACTATGCTGACCCATTCCCCAACGAGCGGCACATCTTGTGGTGTTTAAGATCTCTGTCGGTAGAGATCTGCCAGACTTGACCACACGCCTCAACGGCATGACGTCATTCACACTCCAGCCTCGTTTTCTGTCTGGGTGTTTAATATTACAAATGGTGATTGTCATATCTTTTGCGTGCGAGCGTAAAACTGTACCCAATGACTATGCACCTGAACTCCTAACCCGAATAATTCAAAACCCAACCAAACTGAATGATAAAATATGATTAATGAAAAATGATTAATATAAAAAAATCATTCCTTAATTATATAACACTTGGACAACTTGATCAGTGAGGTTAATTAATATTCAGGAAATGCTTGACTAATTAAATTATAGATAATTAAATGAACGTTTCTTTTAACTGTTTAGTCCTCTGTTGTAATCTAACAAAATAATGAGAAATAAACCAAACGGAAATGGAAATCTTTATAACATTAACAAAATGCAATACATGCTAGCGGCGTGAAGAAGGTAAACCACTACTAGTGGTGTACTACTTAATCAACAAATCACCTCCCTCATAATCGTGTCTAATAAATTAGGAATGGAACATACCCATTAATGTTATAAAGGTACAGTATATACCACCATCAAAGTATGATATAAGAATTTCCCTTCATGGTATTTCTTGGGGCTGCGAAGGTTACTCAGCTGTTTCCATCTTCTCTCCAAGTAACATGTGACAGGTCATACTGGGTTACATGGTAGCAGTAAAAAGAACTGATCCCTGATCTGATTCATATTTTGCACTGTACAGCTTCAAAATTGACTTCCTTTTATAATTTCATTTCACTCTGCTTTGTCTTATTAAGACTGTTATTCTTTATACATTCTAAAACATGCAACCCACAAACTACTTTTTAAAGCATGTGACAGAACAATTTTCGTGACTAATATTTTCCAAAATCTTGGTAATTTCTCCGTAACCCTTGACCATGTTTCTCCCCAGAAAAGGGGAGAATGTATTTTAATGTTTCAATTGTTTTGACTTCATTATAAAAAAAAAATGAAAACTTGAAATAATCCAATTTTATATATTTTTAAAGAAAAACTCTTAATAAAAACGGTTGTAAAATCTACAACTGCTTGTTTCAAAAACTTCTTCGTGTGAAGGGGTGACTTAGATTATAAAACAATTAACTAACTCAACATATAATTTAATTTTTTTGGTTTGGTTTAATGGCATATCAACTATTATTGGTTATTTAATGCCAAATCCTCTTTTTACATATACTCGTATATTGAATATACATGATTTGGTTTGGTTGGGTTTTATGGCATATCAACCATTGTTGGTTATTTAATGCCAAATCTTCTTTATACATATATATTAAGTATATATGATTTGGTTTAGTTGGGTTTTATGGCACATCAATCATTGTAGATTATTTAAAGCCAAATCCTCTTTATATATATATATATATATATATATATATATATATGATTTGGTTTTGTTGGTTTTTTTGGCATATCAACCATTGTAGGTTATTTAATGCCAAATCCTCTTTATACATATATATTAAATATATATGATTTAGTTTGGTTGGGTTTTATGGCATATCAACCATTGTAGGTTATTTAATGCCAAATCTTCTTTATACATATATATTAAGTATATGTGATTTGGTTTGGTTGGGTTTTATGGCATATCAACCATTGTAGGTTATTTAATGCCAAATCCTCTTTATACATATATATTAAATATATATGATTTGGTTTGGTTGGGTTTTATGGCATATCAACCATTGTAGGTTATTTAATGCCAAATCCTCTTTATACATATATATTAAATATATACAATTTGGTTTGGTTGGATTTTATGGCATATCAACCATTGATACATATCAATCCACTTTATACATAGGATTTGTAAATCATAGTTTCTACAAAACATTCTTAAACAAGCCACTGCTGCTGCAGCTTCCATATTCTTTTTTGTTCTAATCCCTTTTCTTCTTTTTCTTCCTTTCTTCTTATTCTATTCTTTCACTATTGTCTTCTTCTTCTTCTTCTTCTTCTTCTTCTTCTTCTTCTTCTTCTTCTTCTTCTTCTTCTTCTTCTTCTTCTTCTTTTTATTATTATTATTATTATTATTATTATTATTATTATTATTATTATTAGTAGTAGTAGTAGTAGTAGTAGAAGGAGAAGTTTTTTGTTTTAAGAATATTTTTAATCCGACTGGATTAATATTGGGGTGGGGGTGTTCAAAAACGAACGCAAATACACAGCTCAAAATATTCACAGTCTGTTGTTGCTAGGACACGGTGATGACAGTAGTCTAATAGGAAAAAAAAAAAAATAAAATGAGGCATCAAATTAAATCCTGGTCTCTCAGATCATTAATACAATTTATTTCAATTTTCCCAGCCATAAAAAAGAAAAGAAAGAAAAAAAAAAAGAAAAAACAGAATTTAACAAAAGTAAAAATGAAAGTAAGGAAAATTTGAAATAGAAAATTTGTTTCACTACATTTTGCACAAATTCACTCATCCCATGCAGCCCAGTTTGTTCGGGCTGTAGAAGACACCAGTTGCAACTCTGCAGAGGGATTGTACCCCCCGCCACCATTGAGAGTCTTGGATATAACACTAAACAATCTGATAGTGAGGCTCCAGTCCTGGAGCTGTGGGAAATGCAGAGTATTCCTTCATTGCCATTACTCCCCGGTCCACTTTGATCTAGAGTGTTAGCATCTAATAAGGTCCTATCTATGGCTCAAATAGAACTGTTTAATATTCAAACTGTGCACAAACAAATGGCTTGCATTAAATTGAATTGTTAGAAATAGAACTGTTTGATTATTTAACTATGTGCAAACGAATGAGTCATGTCGAATAGAATTATAAGTGTTTAATAGCAATACTTGAAACTCTTAAACTGTGTGCCTAAATTGAATAGCAATACTTGGAACCATTTGACAGTGTGCAAAGGAATGGAATGGGTTGAATAGAAAAATTAGTGTTGAATAGCAATACTTGTAAGCATTTCACTGTCTTTCAAACAAATTATTGATATTGAATAATTCGGAGCAAACAATATTAATACTTGTCCGCAAAGAAATTAGCTCTGGCTCATTTAAAAATAAGATGACCAACAATCTACTGACTAATAAATTATATGCAAAACTATTTAACTGTGTGCAAACAAATGAACTCTGACTTGTTTAAGAATGTTTTGTACAAACTATGATTTACAAATCCTATGTATAAAGTGGATTGATATGTATCAATGGTTGATATGCCATAAAATCCAACTCAACCAAATTGTATATATTTAATATATATGTATAAAGAGGATTTGGCATTAAATAACCTACAATGGTTGATATGCCATAAAACCCAACCAAACCAAATCATATATATCTAATGTATATGTATAAAGAGGATTTGGCATTAAATAACCTACAATAGTTGATATGCCATAAGACCCAACCTCAGCAAATTAGATATATTTGATATGTAGAAAAACTGATAACAACGATCCAAGTGGAAGGAATGATTTATTAACGGGTCGACACTATAGCGTTTCGGTTCTATTGAACCATCATCAGGACCATGAGGGGTGATATTAATAATTTTAAGTTAACGATGGATGTTTATAAATGTGAAATACAAAAACCTAGGGGAAAATAGGTATAGTAAGAAAAAGTTGGCCGTTTAACTGGCAAATCAGCGTTTGATGTTTAAATTACGTCATTTGACTTATTAGGAATATTGTATAGAATTTATGTACGGTTGTTTCACGAGAAAGATTTCGAGTCAGAAGGTAGAAAAGAAAGAAAGAACAAAAAGAAGAATAGAAAGCATGGAAATTATGAGATATACGAAAAATATTAACTAAGGATGGAATATATTGTAGCTATTTAAAATGTGTTTGCTCAAGTAAGGAGAAATATTATAAAAGCCAGGACGAGTATTTAGGGAATTAAAGAATGAGATAGCAGCGGCTTGGAAAATTCGTCTAAGATTTTTATTATGGATGTAAGTGAGCATCTTAGCAGAGTTGAAGTCAAAGTTATGATTATGTTGAGAAATGTGTAGGAATAATGCATTGTTTGAGTTGCCAATTCTTATGTCTCTTTTGTGCTCTTTCAAGTGAACATGAAAGTTTCGGGATGTTTCGCCGATGTATTTGTTTACAATTCTTATCATTCCTTCCACTTGGATCGTTGTTATCAGTTTTTCTACATATCGTCGGATTACAATCCTTTATTTACTCTTCATATATTTAATATTTTAGTAGCCAGAGTTTTTGTTGTTGGTAAGCGAGGAAAAGTTTGTTTGGTTCAGCGAGGAAGATGGTGTAACGTATGTGTGTTTTCGTTGTGTTGTTTCCTCGCCGAGTGTTGTAAGGCCCTCGCTAATGCTTGTTGGAAATAATAAGGTGGTTGAAGATGAAGTAAGATGGGGAAGGTCGAAAGGTGTTGTTATGAATAGTTTTTAGTTGTCTCGCAATTCAGAAGGTGCCATGCGGAGTCACCAATTTATAGCGTTTTTGAGGATAACACTATTGTTTTTAGGCACACAAATGAATTACGAAACTTTTCTTTAACAACACAACAACGAAGGTTCTTTATTTGCAGCTTTGAATATGGTTTGCTTTTGGTGCTGCAAGACTCGCGGTGTTTAGGCTTGTTCGATGTTTGAGACGAAATGGCTTAGCGGGATGTTGAGATGGCAGCGTGTTGTTGGACGTGTGAGGGATGTGTTTAAAGCACCGTGTAGTTTTGTATCTGGTATTTGGAGGAGAGTATGCGTATCTCCATTAATGTGGGCCAGAGGTGAAATGATAGCTAGTGTGTCGAGAGCGGAGTTACGCTCGGATCGACATAGCCAATTTTTGGGGTGACGTGAAGTGGTGCCTGTGGAAGGCATGCTGAATGCATCAAATTCATATTCAACAGGGATTCCTTGTAAGAAATCCATAAATTAGATGGTTCCCTCGTTGAATGTCCATGTTGCTGCTGCTAGTGTTAAAGCCACAGTGAGTTGTCCACACTGGGTGGCTTGTCTAGCTAAAAAGCATCGCTAAGCAGGGACGTCTGTTCTGGTCGCCGTCTCAAGCCGAAGAGACTGGATTTGGCCGCTCACCCGTTTTGCTAGCCGGAAATGAAGGTCCGGGCTGAATAGGATAAGTCATCCTGATTGGGTGAAATTCAGTGTTGAATTAAATTGCGCGCCAAAACAAAATACGAGATTTTCCTCTTCTCTACAATATATATGTATAAACAGGATTTGGTATTAAATAACCTACAATGGTTGATATGTCATAAAACCCAACCCAATCAAATCATATATATTTAATATATATGTATAAACAGGATTTGGCATTAAATAACCTACAATGGTTGATATGTCATAAAAGCCAACCCCACCAAATTAGATATATTTAATATATATGTATAAAGAGGATTTGGCATTAAATAATCTAAAATGGTTGATATGCCATAAAACCCAACCCAACCAAATCCTATATATTTAGTATATATATGTATAAAGAGGATTTGGCATTAAATAACCTACAATGGTTGATATGCCATAAAACCCAACCCAACCAAATCATATATATTTAATACATATGTATAAAGAGGATTTGGCATTAAATAACCTACAATGGTTGATATGCCATAAAACCCAACCCAACCAAATTATATATATTTAATATATATGTATAAAGAGGATTTGGCATTAAATAACCTACAATAGAAGAACCAGACCAAACCAAACCATATCTCATTTACTATCATATGTGCATGTATTTTGATATAAAAAAGAGCAACCTATAAGTTTTATTACATATTAGTATAATTACTTTTGTAAATTACGTACACTCCTCTCTTTTTTGGTCTGCTGTGCTTCTCCAGAATAGAAAAGCCCTTTTTGAACCCTTGAGTGTGAGACCCCAGTTCTATAATCAATGAATTAGATATGTATTATAATTTCATTATATATTTTATTTTCTTCTTGTCAGACATTTCTAATGTTGTCATTAAGTTATATTAAATTTCAGATTAACAGTAATTTTAAATGATGACAGAACATTCACTCACAATTTTATCTATATTTTCTTATATGCATTTTGACAATAACTTCCCTGTCAACTTGCCCTAAATTCACTTAACAGCATCGAGAAAATACAACCCAGAATAATGGTAGATACGTTCATTGTTGTTATAGGACCAAAAGAGATCTCTTCTAATTTATCGTACATACAAAATAATGATTGCAACTAGCGCCCACGAGAGCATTCACCGAATGTTATCGATGCTGAGACTTTCTCCCAAATGGAAAAAAGGCGTTTCTGCGCATAGGATCAGCGCATAGCGAAATGTCGATAAAATTTTTCAAAAAATAAAAATAATTAATAGTAATTTTTCGGCCAATCCGAACAAAGAAAACCCAATTTGATCCGTGCAGAAGAGAAAAACGATATAAAAGACAAATTTCTCGGCAGCGAAGTAGATCAAAAGGAAGCAGATGACACCAACGGACACGAAACCCCAGCTCTGAGAGAGAGAGAGAGTGAGAGAGAGAGAGAGAGAGAGAGAGAGAGAGAGGCGAAACTCGAAACCATGCATCACCCACATTGACTTTCCTCTTATGCGCTTTGAAGGAAGCGACTAAACCGGAAAACACCAAAACCCTCTCTCCTCTCAACACCCGTAACATCTGACTGATCTCATGCGTGTAAATCTGACAATCCTACCACTATTAAGCATAGAACATTTTTCTACCTTTTAATTCCATATCAACACGTTTATACAAACCCTGTTATTTTGAACTTTTTACTTATCGTTTCCAATACAATTGTTACATTTTGCAACTGTGTTTTTGTTCTTTCTTAGCAACCATACGTTGATATAGCATTGTCAATCCCTACACACATGCAAATAATACGTAAGCACAAAAAGATTATGCGTAAGAAATGTATAAACAGCGCTTTGAATTGTGAGGTATATTCCTCTTTTGAAGTGTGTCTTCCGGTCACCGAATCGTCACTGCAATGATACGCCTGAGCCTGCGCAGGAATGCGTCGCAAACAACCAGGAGCGCACCTAATGACTGGTCCATGCTTAACAATAGAGATATCAGCGATAAATATACAATAACACCCAGAAACAAATTCGATGCACTTCAGCAGATATCAGAAATACTAACTCCAAATGACGAATATGAGAACTTCGTCCATGCTGTTATAGTAAAATACATCAAATCTCTTCTGATTCATCCACTTAACTCTTGACACACCTAACTACTAAAACACGCAAAACACAGACTCACAGACATCGACACTGTAGAAGAAAATAACAGCTACCTGATGTTGACCCAACAACGGTCAGTGTCAAACTGAGAAAACCATTGTCTATCCAAAATCCCCAGAACATTCTCACTTATAAAAAAATGTCTGTTTTTCAACCAATCATATTTTTTCCACAAGCAGTATTTTCTGGAGCCGGTGTTTAAAGTCGGGGAACATATAAATAGGCCAAGGAGGTGCCCGTGGTGTAAATAAACACGATGACACGAGTTCAAATCCTGGATGAGACTGATTGCATTTCACATAGCACTAATACCCTTGGGAAAGGTATGAATCCAATTATTCTCCCTCTAGCTATGGGTAAATAGTAGGGCAGACTAGGTTCTTCAGCCTTGGTGAGGCAAGTAGTCTAGAAGAAGGAAAACTCTGAATTCAAACCTGTTAAACCCCGCTTAAAAATTGACCTTGTGTCATATCCTGCCCTAGCGGAGGGGTTGGGTAAATAAATATAAATAGGCCAAGCAGAGGTCACCCGCCAGTTGAATTAGCGACCGTCCTAAGAACGTCACTCAACAACACAATCCGACCAGATCAAAGCAACCGATTGTCGCCGAATAGACCCCCCACCGTCAGCCAGCCAGACATTTCATCCGCTTGTTTATTCTATTTATTCAATAAACAAAATAAACTAAATATTCTCGTCAGTCTTATTTTTCTTGCAAGCACACGTTTGTATATAACAATGCTCACATAGAAGCAGCAGGAGAATGCATACCAACCAAACCTAGAGGAACAACTGAGTTCCCTTGAAGACATTAGCAATAAAGAAAAAAAAAGTGATGACGTGAAAACCCCATCTATTTCCAATAAAAAGAAACCCAAGTAACAAGAGGGCACAAAGAGAAATATCTAATACATAAAAGAACAAATAGAATACATCCAAGACCAGCTCAATAAGATTCGACACTCGGTTGAAGATAGACAATCTCGGATAGCGTGACAGACAGTATATGAAGTAAGTGAAAGAAAAAGTACCGCGTGAACGAAACTAAAAGCTGCCGGCCAAGAAGAAGGTATATCAAGGAGATAACGAGGTTGATCAGTCCTGTTGCCTTTGTCATATTAAGAGAAGGAAGAAAACAAATTAGCCGACGAGAATATTGTTTGAGTTTCAAAATCTTTTACGCGGTGCATTCAATACGTTTCTGGGGCAGTAGAATACACCGACTGCTTCTCTGCAGAGGGGTAAGACCCCCCCCCAACGAGTGTCCTGTTATATGACACTAAACAATCTGATGGTGAGGTTCCAGCAATGCTGGAGCTCTGGAGAATGCAGAGTACCCCTTCATTGCCATCACTCCCAGGTCCACTCTGGCCCGGAGTGGTAGCACCTAATAAGGGTCCTATCTATGGGTTAAATAGAACTACGTGCTTCTTTCACTATGCTGACTTTTGCATTTAAACTGCATATTTATGCTAAGCTGAATTGTTTTAAATAGAACTGTTTTGACATTGGAACTGCGTACTAGTGCTGAACTGAATTGCTCGAAATAGAACTGTTTTTAACGTCTAAACTGTGTACTTATGCTGAACTGAATTATCTGAAATAAAACTGTTTGACATTTAACTCTGTGTATTGGTCAATCAGCTGGGGCTGTAGAATACACTGACTGCACCTCTGCAGAGGGGTAAGACCCCACCTAACGAGTGTCCTGGATATGACACTAAACAATCTGATGGTGAAGTTCCAGCAGTGCCGGAGCTTTAGGGAATGCAGAGTACCCCTTCATTGCCATTGCTCCCAGGTCCACTCTTGCCCGGAGTGGTAGCACCTGATAGGGCCCTATCTATGGGTTAAATAGAACTAACAACATACTTATGCTAAAATGAATTGAGTAAACTGAATAGCTTGAAATAGAAACGTTTTTGACACTTAAACCGTACTTACACTTAAACTGCATGCTTATGCTTAACTGAATTATTTGAAATAGAACTGTTTTTCGACATTAAAACTGTATTTACACTTAACTGAATTATTACATATAACTGCTTGAATAGTTTGAAATGGAAATGTTTTTGACAATTAAACTGTGCACTTATGTTAAACTGAACTGTTTTCAATAGAACAGATTATTTACATAAAAATGGATTTGGCGTTAAATAACCTATAAAGGTTGATATGCCATAAAACCAAACAAACCAAACCAATACGTTTCCAGATTTTTTTGTACAGGCATTTAAAATTGTTGTAGACTCTTGAAAATTCAGTATGGTATTGCTATACATCTTATGAGATGACTGACAAATTTTTATGACTTCAGCTTCAAATGAACACCTACAGCAGCAATTGGAATACACCCTACTAAAGCCTGATTGTCACAGCTGGTGAATTTCAAAAATGCAATCTGGACGTGAGGACACTTTAGAAGAACGATATGCAATCAAATTCTGTTTTAAACTTGGAAAAAATGCCTCAGAAACGTATGGAATGCTTCAGACGGCTTTTGCACCATCTTGCATGAATCGAGCATCAGTTTTTGAGTGGCATAAGAGATTCAAGGAAGGCAGGGAGTCTGTGAGGGATGATGAGAGGTGTGGGAGGAGTAAGGAAGTCAATACACCAGAGTTGATTGGCCAAAGGGTTTGGGTTAGGGTTACTATGTTGAGGTTTTAAGGGAGTTCAGGAAGAGATTCCTTGGGAAGAGGCCAGCACTCTTCAAATCGGCTCAGAGGCATTTCCACCAGGATAATGCACCAGTCCACAACTCCATCTTTGTCACAGACTATTTGATCGAGATGGGCATCAAGACAGTTCCTCAGCCTCCCTATAGTCCAGACCTTGCTCCCTGTGACTTTTGGTTATTCCCTAAGCTCACGGGCTGTCGTTATGAGACAATTGGGGAGATGAAAGAGGCTGTGACGAAGGTCATTGACATGTTCACACAAGAGGACCTCCATGGCACCTTCCAGGAGTTGTTTGAACGGTACAACAAGTGCATTGCAGCCGGAGGAGATTACTTCGAAGAGGACTAGTTTCATATGTGTACTATCAATACAAGTGCCCATTCGAAAAAAGTCTGGTAACTTATTTAATGGTCCTCGTATGTCAGCTTAAGACGAAATATCCTTGTGCTGTGAATCGATCAAATAGAAGAAAAGAGTTGGTGATGTCAGAGCAGGAATTAAGCATCCTGCTTGAGGTTTCGAGGACCAATTGGTCTAGGAGGAATGAATAAATGATAAAGGAATGAAACCCGAGAAGAAACAATGGTCCAAAAACTGGATGCGCTCTCTGCATGTCGATGATGGTGTAATTTTCGAAGCTCTTTGCTTCGATGTGGCACAAGGTCGATTGAATGGGGTACCCAACGAGACTCTAACTCACTCTGGCGGGTTTGATAATCAAGCTTGCTGACCATTACACTACCCGAGGTGCCTATGTCAATGGTGGTGTATTCTGCTGCTGGAATAGATTGATAAGAGGAAGAGAGCGCACTTTCACAGCCTTTTATACTGCCCGGGAAAGTCGTCCGGGCAGAATGGCATAAACTATCCTCATTGGTCAAAAATATAAAATCGAAACCCTAACGATCAAATAATTCCTGCGTTAAACAATAATTCGAAATTCTTTCTTTCTGCTACAAACGCATACAATTGTGGAAAGAACATTTTAAGAATTTGCTTGGAAATTCCCCTAAATCCTGGAAGTAACATCCCACAAAAGAGTAGCTGTACAGCCACCTACCACCCATCTCGAAGATCTTCCAAATTAGACGAACAAGACATGTGGGGCACTACTGGAGGAGCAAGGACAAACTCATAAGCGACATTCTCCTCTGGACCCCTTCACGCTGTCGGACAAGTGTAGGACGAACAGCTAGAGCTTATCTACAACAACTCCGTACGGACACAGGATGTAGCCTGGAAGACCTGCTGGAAGCGATGGACGAGAGAGAGAGAGAGAGAGAGAGAGAGAGAGAGAGAGAGAGAGAGAGAGAGAGTTAATTAAATCCGTGCGAGCAGCATGACATGATGATGAAAAAATGAATTTTTATTTTTGACTCTGGAGGTCATTTTTGTCTTGCAAATAAATGTTGAGACATTTTCTCATGTAACTGGAGTACTTCAATATAACATCATATAAAACCATTTCAACAAGTGAGTTTTCTTTTCTTAGAAAAGACACGTCAGTAAACAAACGTAATTCCCTTAGAACTCTTCATATATTAGCTGAAGTACTCTTCTATACAAGCTACAAAGTCAAGACGTAAAAAAACAAATGCATATTCAACAATCTTAGAAGTCTTTTAAAAAGGTACATGGAATTTTCAATTCATTTTCATTGTAAAATCATTTCCAATGCATTTTTATAGTAAAAATCATTTCCAATGCTTTTTTATAGTAAAAATCATTTCCAATGCATTTTTATAGTAAAAATCATTTCCAATGCATTTTTATAGTAAAAATCATTTCCAATCCATTTTTATAGTAAAAATCATTTCCCATGCATTTTTATAATAAAAATCATTTCTAATGCATTTTTATAGTAAAAGTCATTTCCAATGCATTTTTATAGTAAAAATCATTTCCAATGCATTTTTATAGTAAAAATCATATCCAATGCATTTTTATAGTAAAAATCATTTCCAATGCATTTTTATAGTAAAAATCATTTCCAATACATTTTTATAGAAAATCATTTCTTATGCATTTTTATAATAAAAATCATTTCCAATGCATTTTTATAGTAAAAATCATTTCCAATGCATTTTTATAATAAAAATCATTTCTAATGCATTTTTATAATAAAAATCATTTCCAATGCATTTTTATAGTAAAAATCATTTCCAATGCATTTTTATAGAAAAATCATTTCTAATGCAATTTTATTGTAAAAGTCATTGGGTAATATATTCCTACTGTAAAAATTATTTCCAATCCATTTTATAGAAAAATCATTTCCAATGCATTTTTATAATAAAAATCATTTCCAATGCATTTTTATAGAAAAATCATTTCCAATGCATTTTTATAGTAAAAATCATTTCCAATGCATTTTTATAGTAAAAATCATTTCCAATGCATTTTTATAATAAAAATCATATCCAATGCATTTTTATAGTAAAAATCATTTCCAATGCATTTTTATAGTAAAAATCATTTCCAATACATTTTTATAGAAAATCATTTCTTATGCATTTTTATAATAAAAATCATTTCCAATGCATTTTTATAGTAAAAATCATTTCCAATGCATTTTTATAATAAAAATCATTTCTAATGCATTTTTATAATAAAAATCATTTCCAATGCATTTTTATAGTAAAAATCATTTCTAATGCATTTTTATTGTAAAAGTCATTGGGCAATATATTCCTACTGTAAAAATTATTGGCCAACGCAGTTTTACAGAAAAAAATCATTTCCCGTGCATTTTTATGGTAAAAATCATTTCCAATGCATTTTTATAGTAAAAATCATTTCCAATGCATTTTTATAGTAAAAATCATTGCCAATGCATTTTTATAGTAAAAATCATTTCCAATGCATTTTTATAGTAAAAATCATTAGCCCATCAATTTTCATTTAACAAATCATTGTCCTCTCCATGTTTATAGTAAAAGTCATTTCCACACATCTACAAATATATAAATGTACCAATAAATGTATATATACACTTCCATAGTTAAAAAAAGATATTTTTTTTATTCTATATTTGAGATTACTCAAGATAAGATAGAAGACAGGAAAAAGTAAAAATGATGGGAATTTTTTCCTCTGAAATTTTACTGTCATTCAATAAATAAGGTGAATTTTGCGTACGGATTTTGCAATAAGAGACCCTGTTTACAATTGTATCTTTTTTTCAGGGAAATCAATAATGATGAGTCTTTCATGTCCTAGAAGACTGTCAGCATGACCTTCTTTACTGGTGTCTGGGTCTGAAATGTTTACGGGAATTTTTTTCCACTCTATAGATTGTCTTTTCAATTTAATCACATTGTACTAAAGTTATTTTCAGCCTTCAGTAAAGATTTTTTTGACTAAAACAGGCTTTTATATAACCTTCACATATTCTTGCTTTTGGGTTTTGTTTGCAAAAGAATTCTGAAAAAAATGTTTTTTTTTGCCTTTGTTTAGAAAAATTCTTTGGTTTATTGAATGACTTTCATTTACTGTTTTTTCTCGGAAAAAAAACAAACTTTTACGTAATTTTTCCTTAAGTGTGAACTTCCTAAAAGAAAGAGGATATTATAAATATCAACTCATTATACTGCACTGTTTCAGCAAACTCCGGAAGACCCGCCAAAAACAATGGATGATTGGGAGGGGTGGCGAGAGAGGGTCAGAAATATCCGTGCCGATAACGTGACATGATGATGTTGATACCACATTGTTTCAGCAAATTCCGTTACGTCTCAAATATATAACATTTATTATTGGTAAGAAATAGACACTTAAAATATAATTATAGCTTCAAGAGTGGATTATTCATAACATTTTATGTTTAATAACAGTCACAAGTTTAAAGATTTGTTAATTTTAGTGATAGACAAGACAGAAATACAACTGCACACAACAAAAGATAAGGTAAGTGATATATCTATAACCCAGTGCGTCTATCTGTTCTCTCTCCCCCCCTCTCTCTCTCTCTCTCTCTCTCTCTCTCTCTCTCTATATATATATATATATATATATATATATATATGTATAATGTGTGTGTGGGTTTATGAGTGCGTGTGTGAATATAAAATATGAAAAAAGCAAGCTATTCAGATAATGTATTTATTTGTAATTGAATAAGTGTGTGTTTAACGTTTGTTTTTTTGTTTTGTTTTTGTTAAACCATCTTAAAGTAATGTTAGTATTTTATCTTATAATGAATATGTTTTCACAAAAAACACCAAGAAACATTAAACATTGGCATATTGTTCATAGATGAATAGATACATGAATATCTTGCTTTATTCATATTTTACAAACAGATTTATTCCTATTTTTCTTTAATATATACGCAATATATATATATATATATATATATATATATATATACATATATATATATATATATATATATATATATATATATATATATATATATATATATATATATCTGATAGAACGAAACAGTCTGTCTGTGGATGACAATATATGCTCCCCCATGGGGTTTGAGCTCTCTAGCGAAGGAATTGCCGGCCGCCGCTTGCGTAATGCAAAGCTCTTCGAAAGAATTGAGCACTCTGGTAGCCGATAGGGTATTAAAAAAAATGTAAACAAAGGCTGCTGCTGCTGTTTGCTAAATATAAAATACCTAAAAATTCCCGTAGCCAACGTAGTCTGCTTGTGGCCGAATGGTCTGAAGCTTAGTTTATCGTAAAATTGAACGGGTTTCGATTCCGGCTTCGAGCGTCCTGCGTGTCTAACTTCACTGAAGAGTTCTGATAGAACGAAACTGTCTGTCTGTGGATGACTCTATATATATATAGAGAGAAATTGATAGCAAGCCGATCCAAGTGGAAGGAGAGATTTATTGAGAGGTCGACATTATAGCGTTTCGTTTAATTAGGGAATCAGTGTTTGTTGTTTTAAATTACGTCATTTGACTTATTAAAAACTTATCTAAAACAACAAACGCTGATTCACTAATTAAACGGCCAGTTTTTTATTGTTATACAAATTTTCCCCGAGGTTTTCGTATTTTGCATTTTTAAACATCCATCGTCGATTTAGCATCGCTAGTATCACCGCTCATAGTCCTGATGATGGTTCAGTAGAACCGAAACGCTATAGTGTCGACCTCTCAGTAAATCTCTCCGTCCTCTTGGATTGGCTTGCTATCAATTTTTCTCTACATATTGTCAAATTACAATACATCATTTACTCCCATATATATATATATATATATATATATATATATATATATATATATATGTATGTGTGTGTGTGTGTGTGTGTGTATGTGAAACCCCCCCCAAAGATAATCAGGAAGTATTTATATATGATAATATGCAAATGTTTAATGCTGTTATCAGGGTGATGTAAGTATTGAACTTTATATCTCATCCTGAGTATGCTTTAACAAAAAAAAAGCACCCCCCCAAAAAAACAAACATTAAATATGGACACATTATCTATATATGAATAAATAAATACACAAATATCTTGCTTTTTTTTATATATTACATTTCCGTAACCTCAGATGTATTTCCATTTTCCTATAATATATATATATCAGTAATATCCACTAGGTGTCCTAAGACTATGGCCATGAAACATTCCTATGTAGAATATATGAGGAATTTCATAGAAATCTATAGAAGTGCTACAAAATGAATTCATAAGAGCCCTTTAACTGTGGTTGAGGTTTTTCTTCCTGTTACATTATATATATATATTGTTTTCTTTTTTTTTTTTTTTTTGAAGAGTGTGTATTTTGGCAGGAAGTTATTATTCAACCAAGTTTTATAAAACGCAATGAAACACTGTTTATTTATTTTTAATTGTAATTTTTCGAGTTTTCTTGTTATTTTTCTTGTGTCAGGATCCAGATGGTAAAGGAATTGTCCCATATCTTCTGCCCAAGAGCTTTCGGCCATACTTTTGGTCGTCACCAGGGATGGTGTAGTTTAAGTAGACAGTTTGAGTTTTTTTATTGTTTTAATTATTCATAGAATTTTGTTTTGAAGTTGTCGGTTGGAACGTTTTTACCGTTTTGTTTTAAAACGTTCGTTTTGGGGAAAAAAGGTTTCCTTATAGATACCGATATTGGTTATTAAACATATTTAATGTGTTGGTGCCTGTATTAAATGCTATATTATCTATGCTTTTTAAAAAAAAATTATGCTTATTGCTTCTAGGATTTGTTATCGTTTTTTATTATTGTTTTTATATATAATTATTGTATTATCTGTGAGAATCTTCCTTACATCGGAAAATGTAAGTTAGTTAGTGCTATTGTAGTGTTTTATATTTAAATGTTGTTTTATGGCACTATTTTCAGAAAGGTGACAAGTGAGACGACAAGATAATGTTATGGTTGTATAGCCAATGTAAGAATTCTTTTTCAGCAGAAACTCTCTAAATGGACATATAAATTTATAAACTACATTGGTTTGGTTTAGGAGTATTTTAGCGGAGTTGGTATTATTCTTAACAATGAGGTCTGATGTTTTAAATTTAGTATAGTGGATGATGAGTTTTATTTGTTTTTGTTTTTCGATAGGTTTAATGTGTCTTTTTATAATGTTGGTTATTACTTGTTCGTTTAATTTGTAGTTATAGTGCATCTGATGTCTGTAATATAGATGAATTCTGTTATTGTTGTTATTGTTCATCATCATCAAGTCGTGCCGCTAACACAGATATCCCTGACCCTCTCTCGCCACTTCTCCCTATCGTTCATCGTCTCTGGCAGGTCTTCAGGGCTACATCCCGTATCTTCACATAGCTGCGCAATGTATGTTCGAGCCGGTCGTCCTGCTTTTGCCCGGCCACATGTGGGGGTCCATAGGAGTACATCATTTCTGAGCTCGTCCCTGCTTCTCCAGCAGTGTCTTGCACGTCTGGTTCGTCTAACTTGGATAACTTTCGTGATGGGAGGCAAGTGGCCGTATAGTTGGTGCCTTGTGGGGTGTTGCCGCCAGGACTGGTTCAATATTGCTCGCAGCATTCTTGTGTAATTGCCGTCTAGCTTCTTCTCCAGCCGTTTAGTAGTGCATCCATACAGCAGTATCGATACGACCGCTGCCTGGAAGAAACTGCGTTTCATTTTATCGGTCAGGTCGGATTTCCATATGATCGATAGCCTATCGATAGCTGTCCATACCTTCGTTAGCCACGTGTCGATGTTCTTTTCGGGTGATGACACGCTGCTTCCTAGGGAGGTGAATTTGTCTACTAGTTTCAGAGAGTCTACTGAGGAGATGTCGCCTGTTTGATTTTAGCACATTTTTTGTAAATGTTGTGAATATATAGTTTTATTTGTTGATTGACTAGTTTATTATAAGGATTAGTTTTTATTAAAAAAAAACAATCCTTTCACGGAAAATAAAACATCCCTTTGAAAAAAAAGAAAGGAAAAAAAAAAAAAAAAAGAAAACAAATGTGCCTCGTGCGTACAACTAAGAACTATTTATTACCAAGTAAATAAAAATAAATAAAAAGGAGTTACAAAGTTTTGAAGAAAAACACTAGTTCCTAAAATTAATTGCTATTTTAGCGACCAGTCTAAAAAACAATCAAGTAACAATAATACAAATTGTTTCGAAAAAAAAAAAACAAAAAAAAAAAACACTGGGTCACTCATAAATTACAATGAACTGATATGTCTTCAACGAACAAAGGAGCTGATAATTACAACTAAAAAAAGGGTGTGTTGTATAAATGAAAAAAAAAAAGAAGATTTTGAAGAGTCTCTTAGTCTTTCCCTGGGAAAACCTGTTCACTTTTCCGTCAAGAATACGGAGAAAAATGCGGACACATAGGGGTTCATTCAGCAATTCTTTCAGCACTGGTATAAGACAGCAAATTCAATTGTACACCCCATGATCTGAGTCAAGATAGCACAAATTCTCAGATATAGGCAACCCCATATTCCTCAAAGAATACAGCTCAGCAGCAAAGTTCTGTTGACACCTCATGGTTAAAATCGAGACTGCACAAATTCTCAGATATAGGCAACTGCATATTTCTCAAAGAAGAATACAGCTCAGCAGCAAAGTTCTGTTGACACCTCATGGTTAAAATCGAGACTGCACAAATTCTCAGATATAGGCAACTGCATATTTCTCAAAGAAGAATACAGCTCAGCAGCAAAGTTCTGTTGACACCTCATGGTTAAAATCGAGACTGCACAAATTCTCAGATATAGGCAACTGCATATTTCTCAAAGAAGAATACAGCTCAGCAGCAAAGTTCTGTTGACACCTCATGGTTAAAATCGAGACTGCACAAATTCTCAGATATAGGCAACTGCATATTTCTCAAAGAAGAATACAGCTCAGCAGCAAAGTTCTGTTGACACCTCATGGTTAAAATCGAGACTACACAAATTCCCAGATATAGGCAACAGCATGGAGAGATCCAACACAGAAGCAAAATTTTCTGAGGGAATTACCCCCTATTCACTATTTCCCTTAACTTTAGGGAACAGCAAAGTTTAAAAACCAGCACATCTAGCAAAAATTCCGAGGACTACTAAAATTTACGTCTTACGTAAATTTACGACTGCGGCGTGGCCAGAGCTGAAAAGGCTTTTTCTCTCAGCAGGCGGTGTCCGTTCCAAAAAACACTGTCATTTCCTTTTGGCCGTGATAACCATAAAAGTCCCTTCTAAGAAGATGCTCTCCTTACAAGAAAATAATTCTAACATTATTAGGGAAATTGTTAACAAGTGTTTTTTTATGATGATAAGTTCTTTGTAAAATATTGTCTTAGATGAGGAGATGTAAAATGCTCTATGAATTATTTTTTTTTATAATTACTAGTTTACATAGCGATGAATGCTTGTCGAGATAACAGGGGCAAATGAAATGTATACAACGAAAGAATACAAATGATACAAATGATATCAAAGTCCTGATGATGGTTACTGAAACCGAAACGTTAACGTCGATTTCACATCATAAATTCACCTATTTGGATTATGTTTTTCTGCTATCTTCATACTGTCGGATTTTGATCCCTATTTACTTTCATGCTGTCCTTTCGGAAAAACAAATACCAACTACATTCTTACATGACATTTAACATGGACGACTTCAAAACGGTCTGTATATATGAAAACTTACTTGTCTTTGCGCATTTCTTAAAAAACCGGAAGGATTAATCTCGTTTCTTTAAAAAAATCCAACATTTTCAAATATATTTCCACGTGCCAAACAAGTTCTTAACACTTATAGGATTTAGACTCTTATAATTTAAAATGGTCGTAATGCCACTTGTTCCCGAAACAAAGATGGCGGACGTCGGTAAACTATTCAGTCTCGGGAACCTATTGGCCAGGAAAGTCACGTGGTTAGTGCTCACAACTACGTCCGCAACTTTGATTTTGTCCCGCGCATTTGGAGCTGACTGCATGACAAGGATTGCCTATATATACTCTCTTCTTCCAAGAACTCACTCTCTTACATTTTTCACTAACAGAGATAGCACACTCTCTCTCATTCTCTCTATTTTGACTTACGGTCAACGCACTCTCTCCATTGCGACTTACAGAGACAACACGCTCTCTCTCTTACATTTCGACTTCCAGCAGTCAACCCCACGAAAATGTATACATTCTGCAAACGTTTTCTTTCTTGTTCTGCCTTTTTGGTTAGACTTCTTCCAGCCTCGAACACAACCTCAAAAATATCGTCAAGCCCTGAAAGAGATAAATAACCAACATGGGAGAAGGCAGGTTCCTCTTAGGACACGTTGCTATATTTTATATATCGATATCTTGCATGAAATACTCAGTCCACATACATTTTATAGTCTACAGGACACTTTCAATATTAAGGCTTTTTTCATATTACACACATACACACACAGAGAAATATTCAACACACACTTGTTAGTTACATACACACACACACACGCACACTCAGAATAATATTCAACAGACTATATTAGAATATTTGTAATGTTTCCTTTTTCATGTATTTCTTGATATATAAATTTAATTTTGTTTATACTGCTTTGTTTTAAATGTTCTTTTGTCCGCGTCGTTTCACATCGTGTACTTCAAATATAAACCACCAGAAAATGTGGGACTAAAAATATTCACCAAACAATAGAATTCCTACACACTTTTAAATTAAGAACGCTATGTACACATTTGTATCTTTTCGTTGTATACTTTTCATTTGCTCCTGTCATCTCAGCAAGCATCCATCGCTATGTGAACTATTCTGATATCCAAGTCCTGATAATGGTTTGTGGAGTTTAAAGGCTTTGAAGGTCAGGGGCTAAGGGCAAGGCTGTGTTGCCGTAGATATCTGACTCCATATTTTGGTTATATTATTTTACCCCACGTTGACTGGCCGGCGCAATGCCTTGCCCAAAGAAAGTCCCAAAAGAAATATACAAAAAGAAAAGATAGAAATAGATAAGAGACGAAAACATTTCTTTTATACTTTCCTTTATTTACTGGGTGAAGGGACAAACCGACATGGTGCCCAAAACACCCGACAGCAAAAATGGCGTTGTTGGTTCGACGGACACTGCCTGAAAAAGACAAGATAATATAGTCTCCTTTTTCAAGAGGAATGCCTTTTTTCTTTTACGCATGCGCCATCTCCTTTTCCGTTAGAGACCTCTGGGAGTTTCTTCAAATTTAATAGTTTTCTTTTTATCTATTTATTTATTTTTTTAAATTCAGTTTTTTATATATTCGTTCCCTACAGGTTACTGTTGTTGCTCGTTTGTATTTTTGTGGACATCCGCTGTGATAGTTAAGTATAAGGGAATTATCGCTGGTCGGCTTTTTATGTGGAGATGTGTGGGGATTTAGAAATTAACTATAAAACTCCCAACCGGATGTTGACTCGTCGGCTGCCTCATACAAAATGTATAAACGCGTCGCCACGCATAAGGCTCCACGCATCCATCCGATTAAAAATCAGAAAAAAAGAAAAATAATAAAAAGTAAAGTAGCCAATGGGAAGCGGTTGCGCCAAAATTGGAAGGATTTTGGAGTGGCGAATTTGGAGCCGGTGGAGAGAGATAAATATTCAGTTTTTCTGTGAACCGGGTCTTGTCAGGGGGTGTCCGTCAAACCAACAACACCATTTTGCTGTCTGGTGTTTTGGGCACCACGCTGCGTCTTGGGACGTAGCGTTGGTTAGTCCATTCACCAAGTAAATAAAGGAAAGTATAGAAGAAATGTTTTCGTCTCTTATCTGTTTCTATCTTTTCCTTTTGTATATTTCTTTTGGGACTTTCTTTGGACAAGGCATTGCACCGGCCAGTCAACGTGGGGCAAAATAATATAACCGAAATATGGAGTCAGATATCTTACAGCAACACAGCCTTGCCCTTAGCCCCTGACCTTCAAAACCCTTATTAAAACCCACAGATGTAGTAAATTTGTTATTATCGGTGGAGTCGGTCAGTACATCAAAGAAAGGAATTTTTTTTATTAATGTTGAATTCGGTGGTAAAGTTTAGTAGGGATTTTTTTTAGAGTTTGTCTAAGTTTGTTAATTTTGTCATAGGAGTGTGTTGTGATGAAAATGTCGTCTGCATTCGTCTTAGTTATCATTGGTTTAGATATTTTATTTTTGATGTGGGACACGTAGAATTCAGAGATAAAAGGACCAAGGGCCGACTGCATCAAAATACTGTCAATTTGTATATATGTTTTGCCGGAGAGATCAGGGAATGGGACTTTTGTGGTACAGGTAAGGAGTTTTTCGAGGATTTTTGGTTGTACAGCGGGAGGGAAAATTGAGGGGTGATTATAGATGTTTTCTATTATTTTTTTATGTGGGAATTAATTTTTATTTATTGCGGACATTTTGTCCTCATCTCGGTAGTTTTTTTGTGTTGTTTCTCTTTCACTATGTTTCGGCCAAATTTCACCTCTGGCCTTCTTCAGGTGATTTTACCGCGATAGACAACAACTATGGAAGGCAGTAATTATTGGGAATACGGTTACAAGACTCATCATTCCTATCCGAGGTCGCGGTAAAATCACCTGAAGAAGGCCAGAGGTGAAATTTGGCCGAAACGTAGTGACAGAAGAAAAAAAAAAAAAAAAAAAAACTACCAAGATGAGGACAAAATGTCCGCAATAAATAAAAAAAATTAATTCTCAGATTAAGAAGCCTCATCTCAAAATGATCGAATTAAAGACAATTACAAAAAATTCGGTACGGACCCGACTATAGAAGACCAGATAAGGATTTATAAGACCAAAAAATCCATCCTTGATCGCCCTTCGTGGCGCAGCGGATAGAGGTGTTAAGTCTCTACGGTTCCAGGTGAGCATTGTCAGAAGATAACGGTTTCAAATCCTACCCAAGCCAGCCAGAGGTTTACTTGGTCAAAAACGTGGTGCGATAGACAACAACTATGGAAGGCAGTAATTACTGGGGATATGGTTACAAGACTCAGCATTCCTATCCGAGGTCGCGGTAAAATCACCTGAAGAAGGCCAGAGGTGAAATTTGGCCGAAACGTAGTGAAAGAAGAAACAACACAAAAAAACTACCAAAACTACAAAATGTCCGCAATAAATAAAAATTAATTCTCAGATTAAGAAGACTCATCTCAAAATGATCCAATTAAAGATTATTATTTTATGGTTTCATGAACCGGAAAGTTAGTAAAGAGATTTTCGACATCGAATGATGCCGTTATGCATTTGCTGGTGGAGGGGGGTTAGAGTTTAGAATTTGTATGAATTCATGTGTTGATTAGATACTGTATTTATTTGGGATATATCATCATCATCATCATTATCATCCTGTCGTGCTGGTAGCAAGGATATCCCTGACCCTCTCTCGCCACTTTTCCTTATCGTTCATCGTCTCTGGCAGGTCTTCAGGGCTACATCCCGTATCCTCACATAGCTGCTGAATGTATGTTCGAGCTGGTCGTTCTGCTTTTGCCCGGCCATATGTGGGGGTCCATAGGAGTACATCACTTATGAGCTCGTCCCTGTTTCTTCAGCAGTGTCCTGTCTGTCTGGTTCGTCTAACTTGGATAGTTTTCGTGATAGGAGGCAGGCGGCTGTATAATACGGCAGTATCTATACGACAGCTGCCTGGAAGAAACTGCATTTCATTTTATCGGTTAGGTCTGATTTCCATATGAATTCGGAATATATGGTAATATTATATTGTTGAGGATTTTTGATATGTGATATACAGGAGTAGAGATCTATGAAATAATCGGTCTGATTGGGTGACCTTATTTTGTGGGGTTTTATTTTACCATATATGTATCCGGGTTTGTAGTGTCCTGTTATTTTTGTTTGTTGAATGGATCCAATTTCTGCGTTATTGGCTGTCATAATTTTGTTAATGTGTTTTTTTTAAGTTGGTTGGTGGGGTTTTTGGTGAGTTTTTAAATTTTGTTCGGTCGTTGAGGATATTTTCAATTTTTTTGTTGTTGTCGGTTTTATTTAATATAATATAACTATTGGTCTTGTCACCGGTACGGATGGTAACATCCGGGTGGGTGTGGAATTTGAAGATTTTTGAAGGTCAGGGGCTAAGGGCAAGGCTGTGTTGCCGTAAGATATCTGACTCCATATTTTGGTTACACTGTTTCACCCCACGTTGACTGGCTGGCGCAATGCCTTGCCCAAAGAAAGTCCCAAAAGAAATATACAAAAAGAAAAGATAGAAATAGATAAGAGACGAAAACATTTCTTCCATACTTTCCTTTATTTACTTGGTGAAGGGACTAACCAACACTACGTCCCAAGACGTAGCGTGGTGCCCAAAACACCAGACAGCAAAATGGTGTTGTTGGTTCGACGGACACTGCCTGAAAGAGAAAGATAATATCCCTTTATTGCCATCGCTCTGGCCCGAAGTGGTAGCACCTGATATGGGTCCTATCTATGGGTTAAATAGAACTAAACGGTGGTTGGCGTTTACTGTTTTTATGCATTTAAACTGCGTATTTATGCTAAACTGAATTGTTTAAAATAGAACTGTTTTGACATTAAAACTGCGTAATAATGCTACACTGAATTGCTCGAAATAGAAGTGTTTTGACATCTAAACTGTGTACTTATGCTAAACTGAATTACCTGAAATAAATCTGTTTTGACATTAACTCTGTGTATTGCCCAGTCGGTTGGGGCTGTAGAATACACTGACTGCACCTCTGCAGGGGGGTAAGACCCCCCCCCAACGAGTGTCCTGATATGACACTAAACAGTCTGATGATGAGGTGCCAGTAATGCTGGGGCTTTGGTGAATACGGAGTACCCCTTTATTGCCATCGCTCCCAGGTCCACTCTGGCCCAGAGTGGTAGCACCTGCAAGGGCCCTATCTATGGATTAAATAGAACTAACGGCATACTTATGCTAGACTGAACTGTTTGATTAAACTGAATAGCTTAAAATAGAAATGTTTTTGACAATTAAACCGTACTTACGTTTAAACTGCGTGCTTATGCAAAACTGAATTATTTGAAATTGAACTGTTTTTACACTAAACTGAATTGTTATATATAACTGCTTGAATAGTTTGAAATTGAACTGTTTTTACACTAAACTGAATTGTTATATATAACTGCTTGAATAGTTTGAAATAGAAATGTTTTTAAACTGTACTCATGCTAAACTGAATTGTTTTAAATGGAATTTATTATTCACATAAAAATGAATTTGGCGTTAAATAACCTCTAAAGGTTGATAAGCCATAAAACCCAACAAATCAAACCAAATATTTCAATTTCGGTTTTTTTATATTAAGGTCGTATTTTCTTAAGAGGTGGCAGTTTAGGCCTATGTTAAAAAATTCCTGCTTTGTCTCAGTGAGTTTGATATGTGATTGGTTAACGTTTGAGCAGAAAGAATAACACATAATTATTTAGTGCAGGAATTGCTTTGGCCGTTGGAGTTTGAAATTTCATCCAATGAGAATGACCGATGTTATTCTGCCCGGGCACACTTCCCCGGGCAACATAAAAGGCAGCGCTAACCATGCTCACCTTCTCTTTTCCTTTCAACCTTGCTGGCAGCAAGGTGAGACCAGCCGACACGAGAGAGAGAGAACATTTCTCTCTCTATCCCGGGACGATTCCAATAGCAAAAAGAGGGACTTTTTTATCTCGAGAGAGCACATTTCAACATTTGTTCCTCTGCTTCTTTTAGGAGACCATTCCTTGTCAATTATTTCTCTCCTAAATCAAATGGACCCCGAAGCTTCTGGCTGAGTACTAAATTCCCGCATAGCTATTTACAACTGTATTATTTGCCTCTTCGACTCACAGCACAAAGGAAAACTTCATCTCAAACTGTCATTAAACTTCTAATTGAAAACTATCAATATCAACGCCTTCATTATTTATGTTCTTTCTTTTAATATGACACGAGGCGACAGACCTCTACAACGTCAACTGCCATTTATGTTTAAATGGGGATATTATCTGTTCTCATGTTATAACGACTTTGTTACGTTTGTTGGGTAACTTCAAAACAAAACGCCACAAATAGTTAAAACAATGAAAACTCAAACCGTCAACTCAAACTAAACGGTAGATTTTGGTAAATCTGACAGGATCAGAAAAAGAATTGGAAAAGTGGATAAACCAACGCTGACAACGGATCTAGCAATTATATTTCGTCCTTTATTCAAAAAAGAACTTCTCCAGAATGAAACTGGTTTCTCTAAAGTTCAGCAATTGAGGAAATAGATACGAGAATCATTAAATAAGTTTCCAGACTTTTTTTCGTATGGGCACTTTTATTGAGAGTACACACATGAAACTCTAGTCCCCTTCGAAGTAATCTCCTCCAGCTGCAATGCACTTGTTGAATCATTCCAACAACTTCTAGAAGGCTCCATGGAAGTCCTCTTGTGAGAGTGTGTCAATGACCTCCGTCAAAGCCGCTTTCATCTCCTCAATTGTCTCATAACGACAGCCTCTGAGCTTAGGGAATAACCAAAAGTCACAGGGAGCAAGGTCTGGACTATAGGGATGGTGATGAAATGTCTTGATACCCATCTTGGTCAAATAGTCTGTGACAAGGTGCAGTTGTGGACTGGTGCATTATCCTGGTGGAAATGCCACTGATCCGATTTGAAGAGTGCTCGCCTCTTCCGACTTAATCTCTTCCTGAACTCCCTTAAAACCTCAACATAGTAACCCTAACCCTAACCGTTTGGCCAATCAACTCTGGTGCATTGACTTCCTTACTTCTACCACACCTCTAATCATCCCTCACAGACTCCCTGCCTTCCTTGAATCTCTTATTCCACTCAAAAACTGATGCTCGATTCATGCAAGATGCTCTAAAAGCAGTCTAAAGCATTCCATACGTTTCTGTGGCATTTTTTCCAAGTTTAAAACAGAATTTTATTGCATATCTTTCTTCTTAAGTGTCAGATTGCATTTTTGAAATTCACCAGCTGTGACAATCAGGATTTAGTAGGGTGTATTCCAATTGCTGGCGTATCTGTTCATTTGAAGCTGAAATCATAAAAATTGGTCAGTCATCTCATAAGATGTATAGCAATAACATACTGGATTTTCAAGAGTCTACGCCAATTTTAAATGCCCATACGAAAAATGTCTCGAAACTCATCGTATGCACATCGTATTCATATATATATATAAAACCTTTAAAATTACTCATATTTTTTGTAATAATATTTATTTCAGCGGACCCTACATTTTTTCCTTCTTCAGACAAAGAAATAATCTTTTTATTTTTATTTCTTTGTCTGAAGATGCAGATCTAACTTTTAAAAAGATATAGGGTTTGCTGAAATAACTATTTTTACAAAAATATGAGTAATTTTTAAAGGTTTTTCTTTTATATGGAATTATTTGCTCTGTAATTTATTTTATTATTTTACATTGAGCTTTCTTTTAGATTTTGATTTACATGGATATTGGAGAAAATAAGTCAAGTAAAGTTAGCGACTGTAGTCGAGGGCGACCCGAAGGCTCCCTTTTCAATAGCTACTACACCGAGCTGTAGGTGAGGGTGCTACTCCTTTCCCTGGATAGCTCCACTTTGCTCTCGATACGTACCTTATAATGCTGAGTGTTAAGCAAGGGGGTATCAAGTACAATTTTTAAAGTCTTTTGAATAACTCAACCTGGGATTGAACCCAGGTCTCCCGGGCCATTGGCGAGCACTCTAGCCACTAGGCCAATGAGCCAATAGAATCGTTCTCACACTCGGCGTTGGATAATAGAAGGATATATATATATATATATATATATATATATATATATATATATATATATATATATATATATATATATATATATATATATATATATATTATTTTTCTTTTTGCTTGTGTCTTATATTGAAGACATATTTAAAACAGGTAAATAAGTTTATGACAATATGGTATATCTTTTTTATTTAGTTCTCTGTCATCATTTTTAAAAAGTTCAAATAGACATTTGTTAATAGCATTTAGAGATTTTATTAAACGTGAAAAAATTGGGTCAATTGCAATTTCATAAAAAAAAAGAAAATCACGTGTTCAGTCTAAAAGAACAAACAAATAAAATGTCCATTTAAAATTGCAAAAGAATGGATGAAAACACACAATGGATTAATTAAAGTATATTACGCGTGTGATTGTAATATATATATATATATATATATATATATATATATATATATATATATATTAAGTGTTGGTTGTCACTAAATCACTTTGTGGGTTTGTGGCGAACCTGGTGCAATATAATATGGAGAGTGCTCAATATCTAGGGTAGAGCTATATATATATATTTTTTTTTCATCATACAACGTGTGAAAGCACGTGCGATACCCTAGCCTCATCAGCCGCCAACCAGGGGTGATAACACAGTTTCGGTAGCTCAAGGCGGTACTGCCACCGCCTTGAGCTACCGAAACTGTGTTATCACCCCTGGTTGGCGGCTGATGAGGCTAGGGTATCGCACGTGCTTTCACACGTTGTATGATGAAAAAAAAAAAAAATATATATGTATATATAATAATATATTCCATAGTATATTGCAATACAATATATCCCGACACCTCGATATTCATTGGGATTTTGGTCTTCGCTTAAATACTCTTACAAATCAAATCTTTATTTATTTCCCTCGACATGCAATGATGATGTTTTGTTTTTTTTGTTTTTTTAGTTATAATCACCTCCACATACAGAAATAGTTAAAGAATCTTTCCCGACAATACTGTAGCAATATCAGATACATTGACGACTAACATCCGGTAAAAACAACGCGCTGCGCATGTACCTTCACATACACATGTACTATATACCACTCACATATACACACATAATAATACGCAACTATAACTCACATAAACACACATACGCGCGCGGGAGCACTCACACACACACACACACACACACACACACACACTCACAAGCATACGTAAAGATTTCTACAAAATCCCAACGGTTTTTGACTGTATTTTTCGATTTTCGATTTTGTAAAAACTTCATGAAACCCAGGCGTTGCAGTCTAAATTTCGTGGCATTAAATATATAAATCTAATATATATATATATATATATATATATATATATATATATAAAGAAAAATTGATAGCAAGGTAATCCAAGTAGGAGAGATTTATTGAGAAGCAAAGTCAACACTACAATGTTTTGGTTCTAATAAACCATCATCAATTTGGTGGTTTCTTGTTGAACAAATTTTCCCCAGGTTTTTGTATTTGCTCTTTTAAACATCCATCGTTGATTTAACATCACTAATATCATCCCTCATAGCCCTGATGATGGTCAATTAGAACCGAAACACTATAGTATCAACTTTGCTTCTCAATGAATCTCTCCTTCTACTTGGATTACCTTGTTATCAATTTTTCTTTATATATTGTCAGATTACACTCCATTATTTACTTATATATATATATATATATATATATATATATATATATATATATAGTCATCCACAGACAGATCTGTTTCGTTCTATCAGAACTCATCAGTGTGGCTAGACAGTATCTTTCCGTAGCTGGGATCGAAACCCGGTTGACTCAAACGTCAAACCAAAGCTTCTAACCATTCAGCCACGAGGAGATATGAGCTGCGAAGTAAATTTTAAACGGTTATGAATCACAATTACTATTGTTTACATACGTCCGTTCAACGGTAGCCGAGACATCAATTCAACTACGAAGAGGCTTGCAATAGACGCTAATGGCAACACGATTACTTTTTCGCCAGAGAACTCAACCCCACGGGAGTAGGGGAGTTATATATATATATATATATATTTCTTTAAGAAAAAACAAAAACCAGTCACATTAGGATTATAAATTTATTTCCATCCTGTTATGGGTTTTGATATAAATTTTAAAAAAACCCCCCAAAAAACAACAAAACAACAGGACTTCTGCCGATCTTACGGATAAGATAATTCAGGATAGACACAGGAAAGAAGGGTGGGAGGGGATAGAAGAGGGGTGAAGAAATTTCTCCTCATTTAGCCCACTTACTAGGAAAAGTTAAATGTCCACTGTTGAATGTTTTTTTTTGTCCGGATGGAATTACTCCCAACACCTTTTTAACTGGACCGAATAATACTATATATATATATATATATATATATATATAATGTGTCTGTGGGCAGCTCGGGTGGTTTAATGGTTCGCAAGCTTGACCAGCAAACCTTCATGAGTAAGTTTAAGTCTCATTAGGTGCCCCATTCACTCGGTCTTGTGCTACATCTAAGCAAATAGCTTTGCAAATTACTATAATGTGTCTGTCTGTGTGTCTGTCTGTCTGCGCGTGTGTGTGTGTGTGTGTGAAAGAGTTCTAAAACTCAAGGAAATGAAACTCAATGTTATGAGTTATCATCCTACCTTTTATAATTACTCCGTATTTTTTATATAAAAAAAATCTGTTAAGATTTTGCTGTTTGGAGGCATTTATGGCATTCAATTACAACCTTAATATATATATATATATATATATATATATATATATATATATATATATATATATATATCTTTAAGAAAAAAACCAAAGACCGGTTAATTCATGATTATAAATTTATTTCGATCCCGTATTTTCAGTTTCTGGTGTGAACCAAAAACATGAAGGAAAAAATTAATACAGGACTTCTTCAGACCCAATGGATAATTAATTAAATTTAAATTTAAATTTAAATTTAAAACCAGAAATAAACACGTGGGGTGTAGGGGGGACGAGATTTAGGAGTTACCTCCTCGTTTTATTGAATTTCCGTTTTTATTTTAATTTTTCAAATTTCTTCTATCAGTTATAATTACGGTAATTTAACTTTTTTATTTATTTGTTTAGTTTATTTTCTTTTCATGTTAAGTTCGATAATTAACTTTTAAGAGAAATATAAATGCTTATATCAATTTCGATACCATTTAATTAGCTACCTATTTTTTAAGTGTATATTTTGGATACGTTTTTTTTTCCTGGTTTCACTATTTATTTCTATGTTTTAAATTTTTATAGTTTAAATTTAGTCTTATGTCTACATCTAGCTATCAATTCGCTTCTCTTATTGAGCTCTCTACCAGGAAAATTTAAATGTTCAGCTCTTGAATGATTTTCTTGTCCTGGGGGAATTACTCCAAACTCTGTTTTAACCTGACCGAATATTACCTATATATATATATATATATATATATATATATATATATATATATATCATCATGACGTGCCACAGGCACAGATATCCCTGACCGTCTCTCGCCACTTCTCCCTATCGTTCATCGCCTCTGGCAGGTCTTCAGGGTTACATCCCGTATCCTCACATAGCTGCTCAATGTATGTTCGAGCTGGTCGTCCTGCTTTTGCCCGGCCATATGGGGGGTCCATAGGAGTACATCACTTCTGAGCTCGTCCCTGCTTCTCCAGCAGTGTTCCGCATGTCTGTTTCGTCTAACTTGGATAGTTTTCATGATGGGAGGCAGGTAGCCGTATAGTTGGTGCCATGTAGGGTGTTGCCACCAGGACTTGTACAATATTGCTCGCAACATTCTTGTGTAATTGCCGTCTAGCTTCTTCTCCAGTCGTTTAGTTAGCGTCCATGTAGTGCATCCATACAGCAGTATCGATACGACCGCTGCCTGGAAGAAACTGCGTTTCATTTTATCGGTCAGGTCGGATTTCCATGTGATCAATAGACTATCGATAGCTGTCCATATATGAATCTTTTATTGGTCCAATGGCAAAAAAAGTAAATATTTTAAAATTAATAGGTCCACATAATATTAATTTTTTTAATATTCTATTTTATTCCTATACGTGTTTCTAGTGTCTTATCGACAGTAGTCGTCATCAAACACTCCCTGGCGACAGTGATAAAACGCTAGAAACACGTGTAGAAGTAAAATGGATAATCAAAAAATAAATCTCTTGGTAGACCTATTCATTTAAAAATATTTATACGATGGACTCTCCTGTAAATCTCGACATATGAGGGCCAAGAAATTTTATTAAGTATATGAATTGTTTGACTTTTTGCACACCGGTGAAGGTTTTGTAGAACCAGTCACACTTCTTGGAGAATCTGATAACAAAAGAATGGTGCACCCATGTACTACAGATTCCCCAAAACAACACAGCTCAGGTTTTAAATTCAGAGTCTTTCCTTCTCACAGACTGGTCGCCGTACCAACGCTAGAGAGCCCATCTACCTTCCTATTTCATTCATCGTTATATATTTCTATGTTTTAAATTTTAAATTAATATATGATTAATAAGTTTTTATATCTATCTTATAATTCTGAAGGTGTGAAAAACCCAGATGATACAATTTGCAAATAAAAAATATTACACAAACTAGTATCCGGGAAAAAAATCCCATGAAGAAAAAGAAAAGACTAAAAAACATACGCCCGACTTGAAAATAATCAACCAATTACGCGTACCTTGTCAAAAGAAAAAACACCGTCAGATTTCCTTAAGTTCAATACAATAAGTTGAGCGAAATGTGAATGCCAACTGAGTCAGAAAAAATCTTTCTAGGTTTCATCACACCAGAACATCAGGACGATTTTGACGAAAGAAGGTTTGGACCAAATCTTTATTTTATTGATTAAAAGACCGCTAGAAAGAATGAAACTAGCATAAAAAAATAGATAAATAAATTAAAATATATATATACACACAAAATAGATAGATATACACAAATAGATAAAATATATATATATAAAATAAACAAATAAGATAGAATTAAATAGTAACTTACGAGGGTCATTAAATAAGTTTCCAGACTTTTTTCGTATGGGCACTTTTATTGATAGTACACACATGAAACTCTAGTCCCCTTCGAAGTAATCTCCTCCGGTTGCAATGCACTTGTTGTACCGTTCAAACAACTTCTGCAAGGCCCCATGGAGGTCTTCTTGTGTGAGCGTGTCAATGACCTTCGTCACAGCCTCCTTCATCTCCTCAATTGTCTCATAACGACAGCCTCTGAGCTTAGGGAATAAGCAAAAGTCGCAGGGAGAAGGTCAGGACTAAAGGGAGGCTGAGGAACTGTCTTGATACCCATCTTGGTCAAATAGTCTATGACAAGGATGCAGTTGTGGACTGGTGTATTGTCCTTGTGGAAATGCCACTGATCCGATTTGAAGAGTGCTGGCCTCTTCCGACGGAATCTCTTCCTGAACTCCCTTAAAACCCCAACATAGTAACCCTAACCCTTTGGCCAATCAACTCTGGTGTATTGATTTCCTTACTCCTCCCACACCTCTCATCATCCCTCACAGACTCCCTGCCTTCCTTGAATCTTTTATGCCACTCAAAAACTGATGCTCGATTCATGCAAGATAGTCGAAAAGCAGTCTGAAGCATTCCATACGTTTCTGTGGCATTTTTTTCCATGTTTAAAACAGAATTTTATTGCACATCGTTCTTCTAAACTGTCCTCACGTCCAGATTGCATTTTTGAAATTCACCAGCTGTGGCAATCAGGATTTAGTAGGGTGTATTCTAATTCCTGCTGTAGGTGTTCATTTGAAGCTGAAATCATAAAAATTGGTAAGTCATCTCATAAGATGTATAGCAATAACATACTGAATTTTCAAGAGTCTATGACAATTTTAAATGCCTGTATAAAAAAGTCTGGAAACTTATTGAATTCACAACGTAAATAAGATAGAATTAAATTGTAACTTCTCTACTGAACAGTCAACTTTTCGCATGCCTACAAACATTAAGTATTTCCGACCTTTAGTTAAGTAATTTATCCTATTTACCCCCCCCCGCTCGGGCAGGATATGACACAAGGTCAATTTTTAAGCGCAGTTTAACAGGTTTGAATTCAGAGTTTTCCTTCTCCCAGACTAGTTGCCTCACCAAGGCTGAAGAACCAGTCTGCCCTACTATTTGCCCATAGCTGGAGGGAGAATAATTGGATTCATACCTTTCCCAAGGGTATTAGTGCTATGTGAAATGTAATCAGTATCGTCCAGGATTTGAACTCGTGTCGCCTAGGACGATAACCATTACACCACAGGCACCTCCTAAATGTATTGGTTAAGTAATTTATAGGGATTATTATAGGAAGCCATGGTCAGTTTCTCCTCTATCCATAAATTACAATATTTATTCCTAGCTTTATATTTACGGCTTTTTTTTCAAATATCTTCCATTTTAATATAGGATCTGTACCGAGATTCTTCTTATTTTCCCCCACATAGTTAGATAACCTTGTTCTATGCTTATATATTTCGAGGATGACGACCGTACAGATGTAGGAAAATATAAACAGCTTCTTTACTTTTCCTTTGATCACCAAAAATCTATTGATGGGTAAGTAAGAAAGGGTCGAAGACGGCTAAATTGCGCACAGAGGCCAAGATACAAAATCTTTGAAACCTCTTCTCTTTTTTCATTTTCTGGTTGAAATCTCCCTCGTAATATAGTATTCCGGACTCCCACGCAAATTCAGTTGGTCACATCTCCTTTAACCAGCTACTTATATGTTAACAATCGAAAACACCTCCGTCCTGTTTATATTAGGTACCAGGTGCATTTCCAGTAATTTTCGTTCCCAGTGTGCAACTTCTGCTGCTACATCGGTATGTCAAAGGGGTTTTCAAGTCAATATCCATCATGAATATGCCTTAGGGAACAGCTGAAGTTGATTTCTCCATGTCATCGATTAGATAAATAAAGCTAGAGTGATTTACTAATTTCCTCGGAGTAGTATATTAATATTAACCTTATACTTCCCTATATATATATATATATATATGAGGGTTGTCTGAAAAGTTCATTGGCTAAAAGGTTCATATGAAGATGTTGTAATGGCTCATTGAAAGTATATATATATATATATATATTCGCAACCGTAGTCGAGGGCGACCAGAAGGCTCCCTTTTCAATAGCTACTACACCAAGGTGTAGGGGAGGACGCTACTGTTTTCCCTGGATTGCTCCACTTTACTCTTGATACGTACCTTATAATGCTGAGTGTTAAACAAGAAAGTATCTAGTACCATTTTAAAAGTCTTTGGTATGACTCGACCTGGGATTGAACCCATGTCTCCTGAACCATTGGCGAACACTCAACTCATTAGTCCAATGAGCCAGTGAAGTAAAGTTGGCGACTTTAGTCGAGGGTGACTAGAAGGTTCCCTTTTCAATAGCTACTACACCGAGGTGTAAGGGAAGGGCACTACTCCATTCCCAGGAATGTTCCACTTTACTCTTGATCCTCACTTTATAATGCTGAGTGCTAAGCAAGGCGGCATCAGTTACTATTTTTTGAGTCTTTTAGGCATGACTCGACCAGGGATTGAACCCCGGTCCCGGACCATTGGCGAACACTCTACTCATAAGGCCAATGATCCAAAGTTATATATATATATATATATATATATATATATATATATATAAAAGATGGATTTGACCTATGCTAGATCCCAATTTAAAAATCTTCTAGAGTCGACATGTAGAACAAGATCAAAGACCGTCGGCGCCGACTAACCCACGCGACACACAAAACCAGCCAGCTAAGAACAACACACACCCATTCACATCGTGACCCTTATCTGGTAGAAGAAGAGAACACATACGCTTGTTATAAGGGTGAGGAGACGAGAGACAATTGTACAGTAGCAGAGACGCAAGTGTCAGGAACACGTGGATAAATGGCATTCAGTTCTAATAAGACCACAGCGCGATATGCATCAAGTTGGATTTGGTCGAAAGTGAGAAAGTTTTCAGCATGAAGGTAATACACGCGGAACCACCTTTCCCGTGTGATTACGTAAGAAACGGTTACTGTAAACGCGTAATAACATCAACCGCCGAAAGTAAACGCGTTTTTTAAATCACAAACTGCACTCAGAAAATGAAGATTAACGTCCAATGTAGTCTCTGCATTTAATTGATCTGGCGTATATATATATATATATATATATGATTCTCTTAATACCCTGTCCGGTGGCAAAAGCTGCTTGGTAGCGCCAGGGGTGGCAGTACCGCCTTGAGCTACCGAAACTGTGTTATCACACCTGGATGGCGGCTGATGAGGACATGGTATCGCACGTACTTTCACACGTTGTATGATGAAAAAAAAAAGAAGCTTATCAAGTCTTTGTAACCTGTTATGAATTGTACAATAAGGATAGTATTTATGAAAGATCATTTGTATCACCTATTGTGCTACTTGTTGTGCCACAATGTACCGTATTCACAATTAACGCTGTGTGTGAAATGGACATATAATGTTCATAACGATAGAACATAGGAATCTCGAAATTACGAAAACACGTAACGGCTTCTTGTTCAGGTACGAAACCTTTTTATTAAATTTGAGTTAAAGGTTTCGACATAAGGAGGAGAGACACAATCTTCTATGCTGTCTTATTCATTTGGCCCCTATCTCGTGCGGTCCCCATAGGGCGCACGTTCGCCTCGCGACTGCGAGCTCCAAATGTCGAACCTCCTCGTTTGGCGTCTAGTATTCAACTCTCTAACTTTCTTTCAATTCTCCACAAACCTCTGCGCGCTTCCGGCGCGTGACGTCACACGCACTCCGTCACCCGTTTCGTCTCGGACTATTATGACATCTGAGTGACACCTCCATCCGCCCGCGCGCGCCCACGTTAACTCCTGCCTCAATGTTGCACCTAACTAACCCATGTGCTGAGCCGAAAGGTTCTCAGCCTAACTAAACTCAAAGGCATGAACCGAAATCCCTTGGCCATTACGTTACAAGAAGAAGTAAAAAGAAGTTCTTGTTTGTTTACTTTTGCTGTTTGTTTATTTTCGTTGACGTTTCATTTCAATTAAAACTTTTGTTCGTTACCTTCCAATACAGATTCGGAAACATAAACACAAACTCAATACTACCCCAACTATAATGTTATATCTGCTGCTAATAAATTTTTTGCCCACCGAAACACCATTATTTTATTATGATTCTAGTTTGGTTGGGTTTTATAGATTTAACGGCATGTCAACCTTTCTGGGTTTATTTTATGTCTAGTGGTTAGGAAATTGTGTATATTGTATGTCTAAACTCGCTTATTCTGATTACACAGTCCAGCGCTTTAACTGTTACAGCACGAGGACACCCGCTTGTATGTCTACAATTATTTTTTTGTGAGACCGATAAATACGTCGATTCCACAAACTTTTGAAAAATAAGTGATTGACGACCAACAAGGTAAAAATGACAAAGACAAGGGGGTTAATTCGAAAGGCAAAGATTTATTCGGCGAATCGATAACAATAAAAATTGGTCCGCTCCAGGACCATGATGTTGTGGGGGTTGTATGTAATTTGGTTATTTCAGTAGATTGCTCTCTAAATTATTCCCACCACAAATACAACATAAAACTTTACAATCGCGTAAAAGAAATGGAATAGAACACAACGAACATTAAACAACAAACAATTTAATATGCATATAACAGAATATGAAAACGAACAAAATACATGATGTGTAAATGGCCTTTTGGAAATAAAGTTTGGCAAGAAGAAAATAAATTTGTTTAAAGATGTGTGTATGTTCATGTTAACGGAGTCCGTAAATAAGTCGTTCTTACTTACATTAAGTTCATAGCGTGTTTTATGATTGTGGCGACAGCGTGTCGCGTTGATGAAAGAAAGTTTGTCGGGTTTCTTTTGAATGTGATTCTCGGCCATTTGAAGAGAGTTCATGAACTTTAGTTGAGGAAGGAAAGGAATTTGCCGGACATACTATCGGCTACTGCTTTACTGGCTTCGTGGCTTGTCTTCGTCTGTGTCTTCATGTAAGTTTGTGTTGGTCTGTGTCCGTGGCTCCCTAACTCTGTGTTATTTATATCCTACAGGTGGATCAAAGAATCGTCCTAAATTTTTGCCGCGTAGACATTTATTGACCAATCAGATTTGTATTTTACTATTTCATTTTCGAGCCTAAATATTTTCTGTTAGTTCACTTCCGATCCTATTTTTCTAGAATGTTCTATTCTATGTTTTTAGCTGATTGGTTGAAAAATATAAAAATGTAATTTAAATGCTAATACGGTTTTGATCCTAAATTTCTAGAATGTTCTTAAGTATGTTTTTATTGCTTATTTTAAGACTAGAAAAAATGTGTATCCTATAATGTAGTCTGAATTGGTGTGCGTAACTGGCCTATCACAGGTCTGAAAATTCAGTCATTGGTTGCAGAAGTTGAATAGTCGGGGAGGTGTAGTGAGACCAAAAAGTGATCTCGAAAGACTTTCAGATGTTAGCTATTAAAAGAGCTGTTGGATAAGATAGCAGCTGTGATTAATTTGGTTGGCTGTACTGGGTCCGCGGCAGTGGTTAGTTCCTGCGTCGTCAGCTGGCTGGAATCAAGACATCAGCTGTTGGGTAGGCCTGGAGCTGTACATCTCCGGAAGCTGCTGCAGATAAGGCCTTTGTCGTATTGCTATAATCAGAGAAGGTACAGATGACCTTCCTCGACCACCGTCTGTTGACTGCTGAGTTTATATAGGGGTCGACTACAACCACCCTGCTAGGCTGAGTGAAATGCTTCTGTACATTGGAAGTTCCTTTATTAAATATAAGTGACAATGAAATATTTCCTGATACTTTTAAGTAAATGGATTTTAGGGGAATCAAATTGCTATGTAAAAGAATACAGAGTAAAATTTAATTTGTAGGAATTTTTGAGAGAGAGAGAGAGAGAGAGAGAGAGAATAAAATTGATATAAAGGAAATGACACTAACTGCCAAATTTAATATTTAACAGGGTAATGTTTTTAGGGGGCTTTAGCGTGTAATTTTAAACGGTAAGTTCCGCAGCTTTCTAGTTCGGATACTGGTTCGAAAAAATAACACAGAGAGTAAAGTGTGGCGGAGCCGATAAGCGAGTCGATCCTGCAAATGAATTTTTAGTTTAATGCGTGTGAGTAGTGACAACCAAAGACAATGAAAAGGACAAAGAGGCAAGGTAACATATACAACAAGGATGGCAATTTATTGTCAGAAATTACAGACGTGGTCATAGTGTTCCGGTCACCAGCTAGATGGACGATGTCAGTAGCTGGTATGTTCGAGTCGTAGGTGCGGTTGGATGATCGTTGCAGGGAGCTGAGATCAGTCGAGTCGTAGAATGCAAGAGCGTCTGTAACAGCGTCGTGGTCGGTAGCTATGGCTTTGTGGTGCCAGATAGCTGTGCGGGCGTATCGTTTACGGTAGCTATGGCTTTGTCGTGCCAGATAGCTGTCCGGGCGTATTGTTTACGGTAGCTATGGCTTTATCATGCCAGGTAGCTGTGCGGGCATATCGTTGACGGTAGCTATGGCTTTGTCGCGCCAGTAAACTGTGGTGGTAGCTAAAGCTTTTTGCGCCAAAGCTGTGCGAGCGTATCGGGCGGTAGCTAAGGCTGTTCGCGCCGAAGCTGTGCGGTAGCTAAGGCTTTTCGCGCCAAAGCTGTGCGAGCGTATCGGGCGGTAGCTAAGGCTTTTCGTGCCAAAGCTGTGCGGTAGCTAAGGCTTTTCGCGCCAAAGCTGTGCGAGCGTATCGGGCGGTAGCTAAGGCTTTTCGTGCCAAAGCTCTGCACTGTCGAGCGAACAGGCCAGGAGGCCAAGGTTAAGATTGGCGTTATCTTAGCGCTGCGCGGATAGTGGAACAGTAGCCTTGCGCAGTCAAACGGACGAGCCGAACAGAGCGATGGTTAAGACTGGCTGGTCTTAGTGAGTCCTCTTCGTGTTTGCCTCCAGGCCGTCTATTTCGACTGGTCATTAATGACCGCCAGAGATGCTCCGACCCGCAGAAGGGGGCCTCTAATAGCCCTTAAAAAGGACCTAAAAAAAAGGTTGAATCTGCCACTAGGAGTGGCGGTGAGGTGGGTGCAACCCCGGTAACGTAGGACCCAAGCCGAGTGGAGCCGAGTGGAGCCGAGTGGCCCCTGAGAGCGTCCGCGTAGACCTCTGATATTATCGATGCAACCCAACAACTGGAGAGGAAAGGTCACAAACACCATGAAAAAGAACGAAGGACCTCTGGTATTTATCGATGCGTCCCACCAACGCTCGAATATGGCACAAGGCCGTTTTTAAGGTGGGTCCGGTCGCAGGGCCGAAGCCTACACGCGTCCGGCAAGGCCAAAAATACCTTCGGCCCCGTCGGCATTCCCCTTTTTTGGGCGCCTCATGCGCAAGGCAATAAACCCAGCCCCCCGAAGGGGGTAAAAGCCTGGGGGATGGCCCCCTGAGGCCGGAGGAAATCTCCAGTGCCGAGGCACACCCGGCAGAACCGCCCAGAGGTAAGACGGCCTACTGAATGCAACCCAACAACTGGAGAGGAAAGGCCACGCACAAACGCCCTAGAGCGTCCGCGTAGCCTGAAGCCTTTTTCATATGGAAGAAAGGGAACTCCACTTCTGTCGCGCCACGTGGATAGGAAGTTCTTCTACAAAAAATGGACGCAGAAAATAAGTACTTCTATAGTCCGGTATAGGCTAGCGAAGAGTATTACCTCCATTTTTATTGAATTATTTCTAGCAGAAGTGTTTTGCAAATGTTGATAAATATTAATTTTTCCCTTTCTTAGCTGTAACGGCCGTTTAGAGTCGAAAAAGGGCTTAGTCATTTCCGGCTGTGCCCGGATGTTATTTCTCTAGTGCGAAAGGTGTAATCCGATCTGTTTACGTTCGTAGGCCGGTCGCGACAAAAGTTTTTAAAAAGGAATTTCATACAAAAGAAACAAGAAAAAAAGAGATAGAAAAGATGAAGTGTTGCAAATTTTAGAGCAATTTACTGGGACTTATCTGAGAGAGTGTCCGGGAAACTAAGTTCTTTGAATTTGAGTATTTTTCTTTTCTTTTTACTTTTGTCGAAATGTTTCAGAGTTCCTTTAATTGCGAGTTTTCTTTAAAGTTCTTTTCAGCTGAATTCTCGGTTGAATTTTCTTTCAGTTGTTTAACTTGGTAGAATTTCAGTCGTCGACGGGAAGCTTCTTGCCTTTTTAGAACATTTATCGGCTATTCAAGAAGCAAGTGACGAAACCTTCAAATATTTGCCAATGTCTCTCACTAGACAAGGCTTGACACAAGGTCAAAAGCCCGAAGGCCGATTAAAGTGGGGATAATGGGGGGAGGAGTCGGGAAAGAGCCGAGGCTCGAACCCTGCTGGTCTTTTTAGCTCATCGGCTCACTTAGTGCAATGTAAGCCCGATGAGCCGAAGCTTGTCAAAAGGAGTCAAAAGTGCAGCTCGCCAACCCGGTGGAAGCCCAGCCGAAACTGGGAGCCTTACGGCTTCAAGTCTGCCATTGTTTCTTTTCGGAGCCTTGCTCTGAACCAAACTCCAGAACGGACACCAGGATAGTCGGTTCAACGTTTGTTAATGATAAAATGCCTTTCGTTGGTATTTTATGTCAATGTTATTTTTAAGCCAATTTTTAAGGTTTATTCTTCTTTTCGGTGTCTTCTTCTGGTGTAGAATTAACCTGGACAACAATGTTCTTCTAGTTTCCCGAGTAGACCTGTTGAAAATGAAGTTTACTATTCCTTTCAGCCATATGTGGGGGTCCATTGGAGTACATCACTTATGAGCTCGTCTCTTCTTCTCTAGCAGTGTCCTGCATGTCTGGTTCGTCTAACTTGGATAGTTTTCGTGATGGGAGGCAGGTGGCCGTATAGTTGGTGCTTTATGGGGTGTTTCCGCCAGGACTTGTTCAATATTGCTCGCAGCATTCTTGTGTAATTGCCGTCTAGCTTCTTCTCCAGCCATTTAATTAGCGTCTAAGTGGTGCATCCATACAGCAGTATCGATACGACCGTTGCCTGGAAGAAACTGCGTTTCATTTTATCGGCAGGACGACTAGCTCGAACATACATTCAGCAGCTATGTGAGGATACGGGATGTAGTCCTGAAGACCTGCCAGAGGCGACGAACGATAGGGAGAAGTGGCGAGAGAGGGTGAGCGGCACGACATGATGATGATGATGATGCGGCACGACATGATGATGATGATGATGATGATTTCTTTCAGTGAACTTCCAGTAGACCACCGCTTCTACGTCTTAGATTAATATCTGTGTTTCAACTCGAATTTTCTGCTGTTGAGCTTACGGTGTCTTTTACCACATATTCTGACCGAGCCAACAGCTTCCTTTGTCGGTAAAAAGTCTAATAATACAACCTACAGATCCTAGACTCAACTTTCTTTTAAAGGGGACAGCCTGTCGTAGGGTTATTGTTTCAAGAAGTAACTATAAAAACCCTGTAAGAAAAAGGGGTTTAGCTTATACGACAAATGGGCCTTTTACTCAAGCCACCTTGTCAGGAAAAACTGTCTAAAGTCGAAGGGGAATAAAAAAGAGGTCGGAAAGCAAATAGAGCGAGCCAAGTAGAGCCTTCTGCTCGCGCTGAAAAAAGCAACAACAAAAAAGAAAAAAGAAGAGAGCAGACTTTCGTGGATCTCACTTAAATAACAGTAAGGCTAGCGGCACAAATTCAAAAGAGCCAACCAGGCATTAACAGCCGAATTCATAAATTTCAACAATAGGTTGATAGATGTGCACACACACACACACACATATATATATATATATATATATATATATACGGAGAGATAGAGAGAAAGAGAGCAAAATGAAATATGATATATATGAATAGGTTAAGGTTGCGAGAAAAAGAGGAAGAGATAGATAGAAATAGGCTAGGAGAGAGAGAGAGGTGGCTTGATAGATAAATACATACGAGGATCATTAAATAAGTTTACAGGCTTTTTTTTGTATGGACACTTTTATTGATAGTACACACATGAAACTCTCATCCCCTTCGAAGTAATCTCCTCCGGCTGCAATGCACTTGTTGTACCGTTCCAACAACTTCTGAAAGGCTCCATGGAAGTCCTCTTTTGTGAGCGTGTCAATGACCTTCGTCACAGCCTCTTTCATCTCCTCAATTGTCTCATAACGACAGCCTCTGAGCTTAGGGAATAACCAAAAGTCACAGGGAGCAAGGTCTTGACTATGGTGGGGGGGGTGACGAACTGTCTTGATGCCCATCTTGGTCAAATAGTCTGTGACAAAGATGCAGTTGTGGATTGATGAATTGTCCCGGTGGAAATAACACTGGCTCGATTTGAAGAGTGCTGGCCTCTTCCCAAGGAATCTCTTCCTGGACTCCCTTAAAACCTCCACACAGTAACCCTAACCCTTTGGCCAATCAACTCTGGTGTATTGAGTTCCTTACTCCTCGCACACCTCTCATCATCCCTCACAGAATCCGTGCCTTCCTTGAATCTCTTATGCCCCTCAAAAACTGATGCTCGATACATGCAAGATGCTCTAAAAGCAATCTGAAGCATTCCATACGTTTCTGTGGCATTTTTTCCAAGTTTAAAACAGGATTTTATTGCATATCGTTCTTCTAAAGATTGCATTTTTGAAATTCAGCAGCTGTGACAATCAGGCTTTCGTAGGGTGTATTCCAATTGCTGCTGTTGCTGTTCATTTGAATCTGAAATCCTAAAAATTAGTCAGTCATCTCATAAGATGAATAGCAATAAGATACTGAATTTTCAAGAGTCTACGACGATTTTAAATGCCTGTACAAAAAAAGTCTGGAAACTTATTGAAGGCACCACGTAGATATTAATACATTGACCTAGAAAGGTTGAAATAAATTGATAGATAAAAAGAGAAATGAATAGATATAAATTGGTGTGAGAGAGAGAGAGAGAGAGAGAGAGAGGGGGGGGAGAGAGTCACCTTTTATTCGTGTTTGTTTGTTTTATGTCATTTTTTTTTTTTGCGTTTTTTGGGGGGTTGGGAGATGGTTAGGGAGGGAGGGTTGTACTTATTATTAAGTAAAAGTATGAACGAAAAATCTTAATACGTATACAACAAACACGATTGTATCCAATTATGTATTATATCTCATGATATTGTGCGTACGTCCGAAGCGGGTGGGTGGGGGGTCAGTTTTTTTCTTTGTTTTCGAGTGAGTATAAATTCAAAAAAAAAAAAAGAAAAAAAGAAATCTCCGATTAAGTCAGTGTAGCATTCCTTACACTTATAAATAGATTTGGTTTTTTTACATTGCTCATTTGTAATATCTAATCTCACTATATATATATATATATATATATATATATATATATATATATATATATATATATATATATATACAAGCTCATTTCATTTAAAGGAAAATAGTTTATTCGCCGTGTTCTTTCTTTATTGAGCATTTCAAAATGTTGCAAACATTTGATTTAACAAACGAACAGCAATTGTTGATAATGAACAAAGTAAAAACGCAAGAATGGAGTGTAGACAAGGCTCAACGTATGGCCTCTGTGCTTTCATCTCAAAAGGTAAGGGGTTGAAGTTTCTTGGATATATTTCTTTAAGATATTTAAGGTATCTTAGCGTGCAGGTGTGGGTAATGACATAAATCTATATATACAAGGCGTTTCAAATAAATGAATAAATAAACCAGATATCATTTCGTAATCTGAGAACTGGACCAATTTTTGTTTAAATGATCTCAAATTTTAACATGTTTTCAAACAACTCAAAACTCTGTACATAATGTTTTGATTTGGCATTTTATAATCCTCAAGAGTTGATATGCCATAAAGCACAACCAAATCAAATATATATCTAGAATTATGATAATATTATCTACCTATCTAAAAATACCAAAAAATATACATGTATATAAATATTATCTACCTGAAAAAACAAATTGTTTAAAAATGAATGATTATATTAATTATTTAAAAATGCTTATATTTTTAATTATTTAAAAATGATAGTATTAATTATTTTATTATTTTAGTAAAATTTTAAGTAAGTACAGGACCATTTTTTTTTTAGTTTTTGGTAAGAAAATAAATAAATTAAAAGGAAGTCAACTCGAGCTGGATATTGCCCAGTCGGCTGGGGCTGTAGAATACACCGATAGCTTCTCTACAGAGGGGTAAGACCCCCACCAGCTGGATAAAATCTGAAATAAAATATTGTCCCACTTTCTCCTATCGGGTTTATCACTCATTCCTTTGAAAAGACTCATTCATTTTATTTTTTTTTAAAAATACTTTTAATATATATATATATAGCATGAGGATTAGAGTGTCCCCAGTGGCCTGGGAGACCTGAGTTCAATACTGGCTCGACTGATACCAAAGACTCAAAAACTGGTACTTGATGCCTCCTTGCTAAGGTACGGATCAAGGGTAAAGTGGAGCAATCCAGGGAAAGGAGTAGCGCCCTTCCCTACACCGTGGTGTTGTAGCTATCGAAAAAGGAGTCTTCGTGTCACTCTCTACTAAGGTCACCAACTTTACTTATATATATATATATATATATATATATATATATATATATATATATATATATATATATATATATATATATATATATATATATCGGATGAGTCAATCGTTGTGTAAATTATGCTAAAAAAGAAGATAATACTGACATCTCACTTTTTCAGATATATTTAACAAACTTCCATGAAAATATCTTGAAATGTTATAGATTAAGTTTCGTAAAAATAGACATTGGCTTCAACCAATTTTTAAAAAAATCATTTTTACCAACCGTTCTCTTTTCATTTCCTTTCTTTCTTTCTTTCTTTCTTTAATCAAATTCTTTCTTTCTTTTTTCGACTTTTTCTTTCTTTCTTTCTTTCTTTCTTTCTTTATTTCTATAGACTGAAGTGGTTTGAAAGAATGTGTTACCTAGGAAAACAAACGACTGAAATTTAATATGAATCTAAAATGTAAATAGATTTATAAAAAAAAACAAATACTAAAATATAACACCTGACACCGATGACGAACTCCATGCCCATAAACAAGTATAATCGATTTTTACTTGTTCTTCTTGTGACCCGTCCCCCACCAAAAAAAGGGGGGACATGTGGAAAGGCTTTGCCCCTTCAGTGAAGGAGACACCTTTTCATATATAAGGTATTGCTACCTCGCCCCTAAGGAGTGGTGGATACACGGAAGTTTCAAAACACTTGACGTGTACTATGATTAAGGATTGTAATTAACTATTTTAGTTAATTATTCAAGTTAATCCTTCTGATTTAGAGATAAATTGCGTGTTAGTCGAAAATTTTGAGTTTCAAATTGCAAATTTGAGTTTGAAAAAAAACGAGGGCTTGGTTAGTGAAGAAGAAATGAAGCCTGTAATTGTTCTTCTCGTCTGCCATTGATTAAACTCTCTGTCTTCCATTCTATCTCTCTCATTTCTGAATACAGCTGAAAAAAAAAGAGAGAAAGCAATACATTTTGGCATAGAGAACAACTGAGTTCGTCTTGTACTTGCGTGTATGACAACAGTCATATTTATAATCGGTGCTGTGTCAGTTACAGTTTTTCTGGTTGAAGTCTCAGTCCCAACTGGTGGTGTAACGGTTAGCAAGCTAGACTAGCGAACCTACACGAGTGAGTTCGAATCTCATTGGGTGCCCCATTCATTTGGACTTGTGCCACATCAAAGCAAAGAGCTTTGTAAATTACCTCAGTCCCAACTGACTTTTAAACTTTTGTTAAATTTCTTAAATCAGGTATCTGCATTTGATCAATAAATAAATTCCCAAACAATTTTCAGATTTGATTTAGCAGAGATAAGTTTTGCCCTGTCATTAGTCAATTTTACTACCACTGATGTATGACGCACCCGCTATCCAACTTGCTGAGGGTGGGGGACCAGAGGCCATTATATTACTGTATATTTATTTATATATACCCGTATATATATGTCCGCATATATAGATGTGTATGTGTGTGTGAGTGTGCATGTTTTGTTTGATTTGGTTTAGTGTGATTTTGTTTGATATCTTTGTTCAATGGCATATCAATCGTCGAGGGTTATTTAAAGCCAAAGCCATCCTTCTAGAAGAACAGCAGTCGTACTATTCAACCCATACCCTCCTCTAAGGAATGGTTTTGGATTTCACAAACAGTTATTTTGCCTCTGTGTGTGTGTGTGTGTGTGCGAGTGCGTGTGCCTAGGAGATTTTTTGTGTGTGTATGTGTGGTAGTGTGGTTTAAAATTTACTGATAACTATATTTTTCTTCTAATAATTTTTGTTTGTATATATATATATGTGTGTGTGTGTGTGTGTGTGTGTGTGTTTATATGTGTATGTGTATATATATTAAAATAAGTAGGTCCAGGAAGAGATTTTTATTTTTTAGAATTTATTTATTTACTTTATTCTTACATACGTGTATGTTTCTAGCTTGTTGCTTTTGTCAGAGAACATATATGGCATAAGGCCTTGTTAATGGGGAACTCAGTGAGACTTGAACTCACTTGTGTTCGCAGTTTGAATGATTTTCAGTTGGTTATGGGTTTTATATAGAGGTCATCCTCTCTTTTTTTTAGAGGGTGTTTACTTTAGTCTGTTTTACCCCTCATTGATATTTGATATGTTTTTGTTGTTGTTGCTGTGTGTGTGTGTGTGTGTACGTTGGAGTGGTTTTGGGTTTCGCTAACAGCTATTTTTCCTCTCAGTGTGTGTGAGTGTGTGTCTAGGAGATTTTTTTGTGTGTTTATGTGTGGTAATTTGGTTTGAAATTTACTGGTAACTACACTTTTCTTCAAATAATATTTGTCTGTGAATGTATATACATATTTTTGCATGTTTATATATATGTATATATATGTGTGTGTGTGTGTGTGTGTGTGTTCCCAGCTTTATGCTTTCGTCAGAGAACATGTCTGGCACAAGGTCTAGTTAATAAGGTATACAATGAGATTTGAACGTATTCGTGTTCTTAGTTTATACAGTTTTTACTTTCTCTCAGAGCTCTACGTATTTGTTCCTCGAAATATTTAAATGATGAATTCAACCACATTGAAAACTCCTTCCTTAACCTTCTATACCCCAAATCTTTTATACACTTTGCTAAATTTAAAGCCCTCAAGATCCACAATAAGAATCAACCTCGAACTAATGCCCACTCACAATCTTATAAAACTAGTTCCCACCATTGATTCATAACTTTGCCAAACAATTCTTCCTCTCACAGTATAATAAACAACTTAAATAAACTCAATATCAAAACTACCTTTTACTCTCTAAAATGATTCACGAATTAGTACGCTCTAGCCCTCAACACAACATATTTTCAGACACTGGTCTTTATTGTATCCCTTGTAAGAATTGTAAACGAAAATATATTGGCAAAACATCTCGGAACCTCCACGTTCGCTTGAAAGAACACAAAAGAGACGTAAGAATTGGTAACTTAAACAATGCACTATTTCAACACATTTCTCAATCAAATCACAACTTCGATTTCAATTCTGCAAAGATGCTCATTTCCATTCATAATAAAAGACTAAGACGAATTTTCGAAGCCGCTGCTATTTCACTCTTTAATTCCCTAAATACCCATCCGGGCTTTATAATATTTCTCTTTACTTGAGGAAATCTATTTTAAATAGCTACAATATATTCCATCTTTAATTAATATATTTCACATATATCATAATTTTTATGCTTTCTTTTTCTTTTTGTCTTTCTTTTTCATCCTCCTTTTGATTCGAAATCTTTCTCGATAAAGAAACGGAACATAAATTCTATACAATATTCCTAATAAGTCAAATGACGTAATTTAAAACAACAAACGCTGATTCACTAATTAAATGGCCAACTTTTCTTGTTATAAAAATTTTCCCTAGGTTTTTGTATTTTGCACTTTTAAACATCCATCGTTGACTTAACATCACTAATATCATCCCTTATAGTTCTGATGATGGTTCATTAGAACCGAAACGCTATAGTGTCGACTTTGCTTCTCAAGAAATCTCTCTTTCTACTTTGATTACCTTGTTATCAATTTATATATATATATATATATATATATGTGTGTGTGTTTGTTTCCATTTGCGCGCGCGTGTATGTGTGTACGATTCCTGTTTTATTCAAATTGGGTTTAAATTTATCAATAAAATTCTTTTCCTTTATTTGAAGTAGCTTGTAGTCGTTGGTTGGTTATATTGGCATTATTTTAAATTTACCTCGACTACATTGGTATAGGTGTTTTGAAACATTTAATTTTCTGTTTTCTTCTATTTTGATATTACTCCTGTGTAGTGATGTCCTTGTATCAAAGGCCTGTGTTGATCCTACGTATATTTCTTTGCATTCATTACATACAATTGTGAAGACTACGTTTTTTGGGTTGCAGCTTAAGCATTTATTTATTCTGAATTTGGTTTCTGGGTTTTTAAAAGGCATATGATATGGTTTCGCAAAGCTGGATAATAAACTACCTCAAAATGTACAAAATATTAGATGAAGTCATAAATTTTATCGAGAAAACCATGAAAACCCGGAGAGTGAAATTGACAGCAGGCGGAAGAAGCTTAGCTGAAGCAAAGATCCAAAGAGGTATTTTTCAAGGAGATGTGCTATCACCTTTACTATTCATAATTGCCATGATGCCACTTAACCACATACTCAGAAAAGGTACAGTCGGATACAAACTTAGTAGATCGCAAGAAAAGATCAATCACCTAATGTACATGGATGACATCAAACTATTTGCAAAAAAATGAAAAAGAACTGGAAACTCTAATACACGCAGACGACATGGGACTGACGGAATGGAACTACCAAATCAAGACAATATTAGAACGCTCGGAGAAAACGAAACATACAAATATTTGGGCATCTTGGAAGCTGACACCATCAAATAAGTGGAAATAAAAGACAAAATTCAAAAAATAATATCTCAGGAGAACTAGAAAACTACTCCAAATAAAACCCTCTAGCAGAAACTTTATCAAAGGAATAAATACCTGGGCTGTACCCTGCGTTAGATATTCCGGACCCTTTCTGAAGTGGACCAGAGATGAACTTTAAAAAATGGACCAAAGAACAAAAAAACTAATGACCATGCATAAGGCATTACATTCCAGAGACGACATTGACAGACTATATGTATCAAGAAAAGAGGGAAGAAGAGGACTTGCCAGCATCGAAGACAGCGTTGACGCATCGATACAACGACTCGAAGACTACATAGGAAAACACGAAGGAGGACTGATTACAGCCATCAGAAACAATACTGACAACACGATGGACAACAGAATGACAATAACTAGGAAACAAAAATGGGAAGAAAAACAACTCAATGGGCGTTTTAAACGATTAATGAACAACATCTCATACGAGAAAACCGGGACCAGGCTAAGAAAAGGAAACTTTAAGAGAGAAACAGAATCTCTCCTAAAAGCAGCACAAAACAACGCTATAAGAACCAATTACATCAAAGTGAGAATAGATAAGACGCAACAAAATAGCAAATGTGGGCTATGCGGTGACAGAGATGAAACCATCAATAACATAATAAGCGAATGCAGCAAATTAACACAGAAGGAGTATAAAACTAGACACGACTGGGTCGACAAGGTGATCCACTGGGAAATGAGCAAGAAATTTAAATTTGACCATACGAACAAATGGTATATGCATAACCCAGCATCTGTCCAAGAAAATGACACACATAAACTCCTATGGGACTTTGACATACAGACGGATCACCTAATATCGGCCAGAAGACCAGAACTTATAATAATCAACAAAAAAAGAGAATTTGTAAAATTGTCGACTTTGCTGTCCCAGTTGACCACAGAATAAATCTGAAAGAATGTGAAAAGAAGGATAAGTACCTCGACCTTGCTAGAGAATTGAAAAAAAATATGGAACATGAAGGTGACAATTATACCAATTGTGATTGGTGCTTTTGGTACAGTAACTAAAGGATTATTAAAGCGACTGAAGGACTTGGAAGTTGGCGGACGAGTGGAGACCATCCAAACTACAGCATTATTGAGAACGGCCAGAATACTGAGAAGAGTCATGGAGACTTGAGGAAACTTGCTGTCACTCAAACTCAAGTGAAAGACCGTCAGCTAAACCTGATGTGAAAAACTCTAATGAGTCAATAATAATAGAAAATATGTTAAGTATGCAAGCAGAAAAGTCGTCCTCAAGGCAAATGTCTTGATTTCAGAAAAACGAGTAATACAGGAGAAAACATGTTTGAAATTGATTACCTTATAAAATGCAATCTTTATTTAAAGTTAACGTCATTTTTTGGTTTGAAAATTTTTTGACTGTTTACAATTCAGTATATATGTGGTTCACATACACTGTAAGTTAATCTGCAGTTATTTACATTGCGCTGAACAAAATAAGAAAATTTATTTGAAGAACAACGAATGGTTTCTTTTTATGACAGAAAGTAGACTTGTGTCAGAGTGAGAAAAGGTTCTTTTTGGGTATCAGGTAGCAGTGTCACAGGTAGTGCGCCAGTTCTTTAGTTCTGTAGTGTGTTGCAAGTAGGAGCGTTAGTTCTTTTGTGTGTATAGCTTTAACAGCAGTTATCCTCAGTGAAGATCGTCAATGCTGTAGCGTCCATAGAAGAGGACGGGAGAGAGGTCTTTCTTCTTTGCTGGTCTTGTGCTCTCTGTTCAACAGGCCGACTTCCAAAAAGGGCTTGAAAAAATAGTTCTTGAGAGGAAGAAGGAATCAATGCGTTCTGCCCGCTGATTGGTGAGTGTGTGGCCGAATCGCTTGGCGGGGGTATTGATTCGTGAGAGAAAATAGATCTGTGACTGCTTCAACTTTTATAAACACCAGGAAACAGTCCCGTATTATTAATGTATGTTAAAGTATTTTAGCGTCATTTTAATACAATTTTCTAAAGACCAGTGTTCTACAAGATATCACCTTTTTTAGTATATATATATATAAGAGAGAGAGAGAGAGAGAGAGAGAGAGAGAGAGAGAGAGAGAGAGAGAGAGAGAGAGAGAGTGTGTGTGTGTGTGTGTGTGAGTTACTTGATTAAAGAAAGCCCTCATTGGTAATTCTTATTTTGGTAGCGAAAAAATGCATCAAAATTCACTCCATGATCTTACGCCCCTAAAATAGACGAACTGAAAGTGCATATTTGACTTGTAATGTTGTAGAAGTTTAAGAATTACAAAGCCCCTACAAAAATAGGTTAGAAAAATTCTAGTGTTTATGGCCAAGGTGCCGTTACTGACCGCCGAGTTCAAAAATGGTTTTCAAAATTTCAGTTGGGTAATACGTCATTAGGGGACAAATCCAGACCCGGACGCTTATCAGGCCTCGATCGAGATGCTTTAAAAGAATAAATGGAATGCAATCCATACAAAAGCACTCGAGAATTAGTACTTGACCTTAACCACATGTCAATCTACAATTTGCCACCACCTGAAAAATATAGAAAACAAGGAACAAATAGAGCGTTTCAGTTCCTCATACTCTTAATTAAAAGAATAAGGAAGATCCCATATCAAAAGCAATATGTCCATTTTCGAGTTAGAGAAATTACCAGTTTCTTAAGAACGCCATTACAGATGACGAAAAATGGGTGTTTTTATAACAATATTTATATTTACCCAACCCCTCCGCTCGAGCAGGATATGACCCAAGGTCAATTTTTAAGCGAAGTTTAACAGGTTTGAATTCAGAGTTTTCCTTCTCCTAGACTAGTTGCCTAACCAAGGCTGAAGAACCTAGTCTGCCCTACTATTTACCCATATCTGGAGGGAGAATAATTGGATTCATACCTTTCCCATGGGTATTAGTGCTATGTGAAATGCAATCAGTCTCGTCCAGGATTTGAACTCGTGTCCATTTCCTACGACGATAACCATTACACCAATATTCAACACAAAAGTAATGGATTGACAAAGATGAATCGTCACAGCCTACTCCAAAAGCTGTGGAGCTTCATTAAAAAAAATTATGCTGTTTGTACGGTGGGATCACCGTGATATTATTCATTTTGAGTTTTTAAACGGGAATCTAACACTCAATGCAGATTTATACTTTCAATAGCTGTAACAAGTACATGAAAATCTAAGAAAATGCCACACTCCTGTCAATAAGAGAAACGTTGTGCTTCTCTATGATAACACAAGGCCACATTCGCAAGAATCATCACCATATTCAATAGAACCTGCACCAAATGATTTTCATCTTTTGTTGTCTATAAAATGCTCTGAATGACAAAATATTTTCTCAAGAAGATCAAATGAAAACATTTGTGGAAAACTTCTCGAGCTGAATTTTACATGAGAGGAATCCACAAAATGGCAAGAGCTGATTTAAAATAATTGGCCATTGACTATTGATTGAAATTAATTCATTGTTAAATTCTTCATGAATAAATTATAGTCTACTAAAATGGAAACTATTTTTGACACGACCCAATAAATAACACGCATGGTTACACCTTTTTCCAATTTAATACATATGATTTTAAGACAGATCTATTTGAGCCAAAGATAGGACCCTAATAGGTACGACCATTCTGGGTCAGAGTGGTTCTGGGAGTAATGGCAATGAAGGGGTGGTCTGCACACCTCACAGCTCCAGAATAGAAGCCTCACCACTGGAAACAGGTTAGTGTCATACTCAGGACGCCTCTTTTTAGCGAGGTCTTACCCCTCGGCAGACTGTAATTATTTTATCCATTTGATCAGAAGTCCCGTTATTTTTGGTGTTATTGATTCATATCAATACCCATAACAGGATGGAAATAAATTTATAATACTAATGTGACCGGTTTTTGTTTTTCTTAAAGAAATATATATATATATGTGTGTGTGTGTGTGTGTGTGTGTGTGTGTGTATTGTCATCAACAGATAGACTGTTTCGTTGTATCACAACTCTTCAGTGTGGCTAGACACGTAGGACGCTTGAAGCTGGGATCGAAACCCGCCCAACTTTACGTTAGACTTAGTATTAGACCGCTCAGCCAACAAGCGTACCACGTCAACTAGGGAATCATAAGGTATTAAGTAGTAGCGTTCGTTTGTTTACATTTTATATCTTACCGGATACCAGAGTGCTCAATTCGTTCAAAGAGCTTTGCATTATGCGAGCGGTAGCCGTAAATTCCCTCGCCAGAGTGCTCAACCCTCTTGTGGGAGAGTATATATGTATACAGGAATATATATATATATATATATATATATATATATATATATATATATATATATTGTCATCCAGAGACAGACTGTTTCGTTCTATCAGAACTGGGGGTGTCCTCGTGGTGTAATCGTTAAAACGATGGACTGCGGAATCGTAGTACGCGAGTTCGTACTCCAGGCGCGCTATTACGTTCACTTTCGGGCAAATACCCTTGGGAAAGGTATGAACCCCCTTATCCTCCCAGCTATGGGTTAAATAGTACCACTACTGTTCTTCGAGGAGAATGGCTTTGGCATTAAATAACCTACAAAGGTTGATATGCCATCAAACAAAGAAACCAAACCAAACCTATCAGAACTCTTCAGTGTAGTTAGACACGTAGAACGCTGGAAACCGGGATCGAAACCCATCCAACTTTACGTTAGACTAAGTCTCAGATATATATATATATATATATATATATATATATTACATGGTAGTGTCTATGACATGGGTTTTATGCTTTATGCATTCGTCAGAGTGAAAGTTTTTCAAAAAAGGCCAATTTCTATAATTGATCTTTTGTTTGAAAGGGGGTTTTGTTTGTTTGTATGTATTGTGACGGCAAATTGAACTAAAATCCCGAAACGGGACTTTATTTTCGCACGTGTGAAGACGGGGCAGGTTGGCACTTGATCCCCTACAGAAATAAGTCCTGTTCAGAGTTCTTTTCTCAGGCAGATAAGAACTGGCATATTACGTGTGGGAATAATTTAAGGCCAGACTGACCGCCGCTGGCAAGGGGTTCCAAATTTCACACTATCACACACCCACCAGGTCGCTTTCTTCTTTCCCCGAGATAATGGAAGAAAGTGAGCCTATAGGTCTTAGTTGTAATAATATTGATATTGCTACCGTCGGCAACTCCGGTTTCCCGTGCGATACTTTAGGAATTAAGAGGACAGTTCTAAGCAAGATAATATAAGGCGAATAGAAGCTGAAAGGAAAGCATGGAATAATAACATAGACCACATGGTATAATGAAAATACATAAGTTCTTTACTACGGTTATATACATATATATGTTCAAAATGTCAAAAATATATAATAGGATAGTCCATGAATATAAAGGTCTTTTCTTGGCTTTTATCCTTTTTCAAATTGAGAGAGAATGGTAACAAAAATTTGGGTGTAAAGGGAAAATATCCCAAAGTTACTTATCTTATTTTTTTGACGGGGTTCCACTGGAGAATTTCTCTTCTTTCACGGGCTAATAGACTTTGTATTGCTTTTAATGCTGGCTTGAGGGATTCAGGTCTCTCATGTCTCAGTCTTTTGTCTTTAGCCCGGAGTGAAATGGCTGTCGTCCGTCTGCCACGAGACTTGTCCAAAAACTATCTTTTTTTGTACTTCTTCCGTTGAGGGGAAGGGAACCCTACTTCCGTTTGAGGCTCCCCCCACCAATCATTTGGCTTCATTTTCTCTTTCCCCTTCCGATGTCCGGCGACCCAAGGTCAATTAGGTGCAAACATCTGTGTGACCCCCATTCTCTCATAACGGTCACTTTTTGACTGCTAGATAATTTTAGTTCAACGGGGGAGAGGGTATTATTCCCACCTCTTCGTCTCCGTGAGCCATCACGTGACACCTCCTTGCTTAAGAGAAGAAAGGGAGATGAATAGAAATACCATAAAAAAAAAAGGCAATTCAATTCACTGTTCTTTCTCCTTTTCTTTCACCTTTTTTTTTTTCTCACTTTACTTTTCTTTCATCCCCTTTCTTCTTCACGCTTTGACGAATTCTTTCCTTTTCCATTTTTTCGTCCTTCCTAATTTTCACTATAGGGGAAAACAATTTCTCTTCTCTTTCTTTCTCTCTCTCTCTCCCTTTTCTTTTTCTTTAATCTCGTTTTCCTTTCTTTCTTTTTCTCTCTCGGCTATTGGCCGTATCATATTTCAAATCTTGAGGAGGTAAGTCCTTCTTTCTTTCTTCGTCACTTTTGACGACTTTATAATTTTAATTGTCAAGTTTTGGGGAGGAAACTTCCTTTTCTTTTCTCTCTTTCCCCTATTCGTCACTTGTTGACGAACCACTTTCTCGTCCATCTCATATTTCAACATTGGGGACGAGAATTCCTCATTTTCTTTAGTTTCTCTCTCTCTCTTTCTTTCTCTCAACAACTATGAAAGAATATTCTGCTACTACATTTTTGTGGGGCGTTAGAGAAATAAACTCGGGTACTTTTTTATTAATTTCTCTAAGTTCCCTCTCTCTGAGATAGACAACTGGCTTAATTTCTCCTCGAATTTATTCGGCATTTCCGAGTTCTTAATTTTTCGAGGTGGGCCTTCTTGACGGACATATCCTTTTAATTTGTTTGCATGACACACTTGTGTCTGCTTCCTTCCCTCGTGGGTATCAATTCTATATGTCCTCTTGTCTATTCTCTGTGATATTACGTAGGGACCTATATATCGTCCACCACAGTGGGGTCCTTTATTTGATGACAGTAGCAGGACTTCGTCGCCCTTTTTGAATTCTTCCTTCTTAGCCACTTGTGAGGGTCCTCTTATTTTCCTCTTATCCTCTCGATAAGTATTAGGGAATTTATTCCTAATACTCGTTGGACCTTCATCTTTTCTCTGACGGCTGGCCCTTTTCTCTTTCCGTTTATTGAGGTGTGGAAGGTTCACTTCTTTTCTTTCCACCTTCTCACTTTGCGAGCGACTATATCGTTTGTGCCGCCCACGTGGCTCAGCCGCCATCTTGTCTCCATGCTGGGCGTTCGTTCTCGCCATCTTTCTTTCTTCATTTTTGGCGCTAATTTTCGCCAACTTCTTTCCATGTTTGGCGTTCATTCTCGCCATCTTTCCATCTTCATTTATGGTGCTTATTTTCGCCATCTTTTCCGGGTGACACTTTTTTGTTCTTATTTCATTTCCCAGTATGAGGGAGATTCCTTTCATAGGTAGTTTATCTACCACACCAACTTTCATAGGTCCATTTTTCCACTGGGACTTTAGGGTTATTTTACACAGCGGTATTTTTACCCTCTTTCCGCCGATACCCTCTATCATCACAGTCTCACGTGTTGCTTCTATTACCCTTTTAGGTAATTTATTTCGTAGAAGTAACGACTGAGATGCTCCGGTATCTCGTAAAATTGAGACTTCCACTGGTCCTCCGTGTGGGCCTCTTATCATCCCTTTTTTCGTCCAGGGTCGATAGGACTGGTTCCCTCTAGGTGTTGTTACAGCTCCTTGAGGTTTTCTCGGCTGGGTCTGGTTTCTTTCAGGACCTTTTCCAAGCTGACACCTTATGGCTATGTGTCCAGCCTTTCCACACTTGTAGCAGACCACTGTTCTGCTGCTACTTTGGAAGGTCCTTCTATTTTCTTCCTTAGGTCTTAACTCAGCTTTAAACTTCACTTTACTTCCCGTGTACGGTTTTTCCTTTGTTTTTCGGTGTGTGAGGATGTATTCGTCTGCTAGTGCGGCCATTTCATAGGTCACGTCAGTTTTTCTTTCACTTAGATGAACCCTGACTTCTTCTGGCACACAGTTTAAAAATTCTTCAGCTAATATTAGCTGCCGGAGTTTCTCAGCATCTCCGTCTATCCTCTTAGAGTCACACCACTTATCCAGCGCGTTCTCCTTTTCTCTCAGAAATTCCATATAAGACTGGTTTTCAGTTTTTCTCTGTGTTCTGAATTTCTGTCTATAAGCTTCTGGAACCAATTCGAAGCTTTTAAGAACCGCTGCTTTCACCAAATCGTAGTCGGCGCAATTTTCTGTCGGCAGAGTTGCATATGCTCTCTGTGCTTTTCCTGTCAGCACAGTTTGGAGTAGCATCGACCAGCATTCTTTCGGCCATCCAAGATTTAGTGCAGTTCGCTCAAAATGTGCGAAGTATTCGTCCACGTTGGCTTCTTCAAATTTTGGGACTAGCCTCGCTTGCTTCGTTACTTCGAAACTGTCATGGCTTTCTTTGCGTCCTCTTATTGCCAAGTCGACTTCTCGCAGCCTTGTTTCTTGCTGAATTTTTATTTTCTCCAGTTCCATTTTATTTCTCTGTAGTTCCATTTGTGCTTGTATTTTAATTTTCTCCAGTTCAATTTCTTCTGGAGTCATTCTTATCATTTCCGTTGGTAGCTCTTCTAATACTGCTTCCTCGAAAACATTTTCGTCGACCATGTGTCTTGCTATTTTTATAACGAGTTCATGTTTCCTCATAGAATTTTCAACATTTAACTCAAGCTTCTCGCCACTTTTTATTATCTCGCTTTTTCTCAGCCTCTCCAACTTTTCCATGGAGGGTTCTTTTAAAAAGTTCTCTATTTTGTCCATTTTTTTTTTTTTTTTTTTTTTATTTTCCCAAACAGTTATATCAACAAGTAATTTGACTGTTTCAACAATATTCCTTTTTTTTTTTTTCTTTCACGGTCTCCCAGGGTAGATTTAGACGGCAGGAATTGTCACACGACTACTAGCAATAAATATTATTAATAATAATCATTCCGGAAACGAGCCCCCATAAATGGTCTGTGACGGCAAATTGAACTAAAATCCCGAAACGGGACTTTATTTTCGCACGTGTGAAGACGGGGCAGGTTGGCACTTGATCCCCTACAGAAATAAGTCCTGTTCAGAGTTCTTTTCTCAGGCAGATAAGAACTGGCATATTACGTGAGGGAATAATTTAAGGCCAGACTGACCGCCGCTGGCAAGGGGTTCCAAATTTCACACTATCACACACCCACCAGGTCGCTTTCTTCTTTCCCCGAGATAATGGAAGAAAGTGAGCCTATAGGTCTTAGTTGTAATAATATTGATATTGCTACCGTCGGCAACTCCGGTTTCCCGTGTGATACTTTAGGAATTAAGAGGATAGTTCTAAGCAAGATAATATAAGGCGAATAGAAGCTGAAAGGAAAGCATGGAATAATAACATAGACCACATGGTATAATGAAAATACATAAGTTCTTTACTACGGTTATATACATATATATGTTCAAAATGTCAAAAATATATAATAGGATAGTCCATGAATATAAAGGTCTTTTCTTGGCTTTTATCCTTTTTCAAATTGAGAGAGAATGGTAACAAAAATTTGGGTGTAAAGGGAAAATATCCCAAAGTTACTTATCTTATTTTTTTGACGGGGTTCCACTGGAGAATTTCTCTTCTTTCACGGGCTAATAGACTTTGTATTGCTTTTAATGCTGGCTTGAGGGATTCAGGTCTCTCATGTCTCAGTCTTTTGTCTTTAGCCCGGAGTGAAATGGCTGTCGTCCGTCTGCCACGAGACTTGTCCAAAAACTATCTTTTTTTGTACTTCTTCCGTTGAGGGGAAGGGAACCCTACTTCCGTTTGAGGCTCCCCCCACCAATCATTTGGCTTCATTTTCTCTTTCCCCTTCCGATGTCCGGCGACCCAAGGTCAATTAGGTGCAAACATCTGTGTGACCCCCATTCTCTCATAACGGTCACTTTTTGACTGCTAGATAATTTTAGTTCAACGGGGGAGAGGGTATTATTCCCACCTCTTCGTCTCCGTGAGCCATCACGTGACAGTATTCTTTTGAATGTTATCATGTTTGTATATGTGCTGTCGCTCGCTCATACATATATACATATATGATAATACAATGAAAGAAAAATGCCCTCAGGGTGTCTGTAGCGGGGAGGGAGAATATATCACCCATCTTACTTGCTCATACGGTAACGATCTGGATATGTACCCGGCTACAACGTGTGATTCCGGCAAAAAATTCAACAGCTTGCGAGGATCACGAATCTACAAGGCGCGCTAGTGCGAACAACGTAATTCTCCGGCCTATGAATCAGGTTTACCTCCACAGTATTCACGAGCCCATTGTTGAGCATCAGCGTCCTGGCGACATTTCTTGCAAGCCAAGAATTTAGTGGCCCAGGGCTAATCAGATAGCTACCTGGACAAACTTAGACCAGGAGCTTTCTTTTTACTCACCACCCATCTTGAGGGCCCATTGATCAACAAATAAAATCTTTCAGCTGAATTATATATGACGTTTGTCTTGAGTGCTTTTGGGCAGTAACGCATAAATGAAAGAAAACGAACCGAATAGATAACGGATATAGAAAGGATTTCAACATGAATGTTATACACGCGGAACTACCTTTCTCGTGTAATTACGCAAAATCAAGAAACGGTTGCTATGACATCTAACGGCCGTAAGTAAACGCATTTTTAAATCACAAACTGCACCAAAATGAAGATGAACGAACGTCCAATGTAATGTCTGCTTTTAGTTGATCTTGTGTATATAAAGATATATATTTCTTTTAAATACCCTATCCGGTGGCAAAAGCTGCTCGGTAGCGCCTGGAGTGGCAGTACCGCCTTGAGCAACCGAAACTATGTTATCACCCTGGTTGGCGGCTGATGAGGCTAGGGTATCGCACGTGCTTTCACACGTTGTATGATGAAAAAAAAATATCTGCGCATATAATGACATGCATCTTTATGTGACACTATGAGTTGGATAGTTGGATATATGCACATACATGTATACACACGTGTGTGTGTGTGTGTGCACCCATACCAGTGTGCGTGTGTGTGTGTGTGTGTGTGCACCGACATGCACACACACACATATACACACATATATGTGTGGCAAGATGAGTTAGATTCGGCCTGGGTATCAAATTTCAAATGTTAGGAAAACCCATTAACTAGATTAAGGAAATCTAGATAAGAAAATGTTTATACATATAGCTGCGGACGTGTTAAGTACTTGTCAGAACTTAAAAGGGTCTGAATTTAATGTCCCTGTGTCGGAGACGGCCAGTCTAGGAACTAATTTTATGTCCAGTTTTTTTTAAGAGAGAATTGGCTCCCCCAAAAGTTATGGGTTTATTCGTGGGTGTTCCATTAGCCGGAAATAATAATGAAACATTCTGTATATATACAGGTGCATTTTGGGTCCGAGAGTCAGACTTAGTTTGGGTTCGAAGGGTGTTAGACCGGGACAAAGAAATAACGAACAGCGATATTACCAGCCGGACCCAGTTAGTTAATATAATCTTTTGCCAGCCGAAACTCAAACTAGAATTAATTATCCACTAAGTGTTACATGCTTCTCATCATCCCTTAACGTTTTAACCACAAGTTGTTGTTTTGTCTTGTTCTTTTCTCTGTGAACCTGCTTCTCGCTTTGATCCGGCCCACATAGGTATTCAGACGGGGACTGAGTAACTTATGCAACGAGCTGCAGAAGCGGGTATTATCACATTTACATATATGCACATATTTCCGTTATCTGTTCAATCAGCAGGGATATATTCTTAAATGTGAAGCTTATCTTATTGCCCAAAAAAGAGGTTTTTTTGGTTAAAAATTAGGGATCGTTCATCACGCGAAGTTGTTCATTACTTAAGTTGATACGATACGATAATTAATCCCCACGAGCTGGACTTGTGGAAATTTCAGGGAACAAAAAAAAATCTAGAGGGATTATTTAAGTAAGGTTTGGTTTCTTTGTTTAATGGCATATCAACCTTTGTAGGTCATTTAATGCCAAAGCTATTCTCATAGAAGAACAGTAGTGGTACTATTTAACCCATAGCTGGGAGGATAAGGGGGTTCATACCTTTCCCAATGGTATTAGCCCGAAAGTGAACATAATAGCGCGATTGGAGTATGAATTCGCGTATTACGATTCCGTAGTCCATTGCTTTAACCATTACACTACGGGGACACCCCTTATTTAAGTTAGGAGGATTTGTAATTTTGAAACATATAATACAACAATGAATATTTTCCCTTTTATTTTTAACAGGCGATAACGAGCGTTTCCTGTTTAATACAATTATTCTAACGAGTAATTGATTAAGAAACGATTGTTATGAGAGATAAAAACAACCCCCCCGCCAGATATACAATGTATATCATGAACAGTTTTTATCACGTCACTTTTGGTAATGATATGGTAACACATCAAGGTAATTTTTCATTGGCCGCTTTCCAAGCTGCGACTGTGTCAACACTACTGTATTGATGCACTTCATGGACGCTAACAAAATGCATAGAGAAAAGGCTAGATGAGAACTACACGAGAATGTTACGAGCAATTTTAAACCAATCCTGGAAGCAACACACCACGAAAAAAAAAGCTGCACGGCCACTTACCTCCCATCTCACAAACAATCCAAGTAAGACTAACAGGACACTGAGGAAGAAGGAAGGACGAAAGACCCCCACACATGAACGTGTCACCAGAACAAAGTATCTTAAAATAATCAAAGACTTGAAATAATTGTGGAAATCAAAATCTAAGAGTTTACCCAAACCTTTCGCCATAGATGCGATACAGATCAAATTTTAAGCAGGGAAAAGCTAGTTTGGATAGAGAGATTTCCGTTTCCTAGACTGTTTGCAATACAAATGCTAAAGAACTGAGTCTGCCCTACTATTTACTCAGAGCTGAAGAAAGAACGATGGGAAATGTAAACAGTTTTGTCCAGGCTTCAAACTTGGATCGCTATATCAACTTCCAACGAGGAAAACCGTTATGCCTAGCGCGCCACTAACGTGAATATATATATGTATATATTTGTCCTGTTACCGGCCCATTAACATAATGGTTATGTTCGCCCATGTTCCAGAAAACCAGGGTCCAATCCCAGGTCGAGTTATACCAGACTCAAAAAATGGTACTTAATGCTTCCTTGTTTAACACTCAGCATTATAAAGTAAGGATCAAAGGTAAGTGGAGAAAATCCAGGGATAGGAGTCACACACTCCCCTACACCTCAGTGTAGGGGCTATTGAAAAGGGAGCCTTCGGGTTACCCTCGACTACGATTAGCCAGCTTACAACTTATTGGTCCTGTTAGAAGGGCTTAAAATAATTATATCACCGGCAGAAGAGTAAGGGTAATATAAGTTAGTAAAGTTGGCTGATTGTAGTCGAGGGTGACCTGAAGGCTCCCTTTTCGATAGCTACGACACCAAGGTGTGGGGGCGGGCGCTACTCCTTTCCCTGGATTGCTCCACTTTACCCTTGATCCCTACCTTATATTGCAAGGAGCCATTAAGTACCATTTTTTGAGCCTTTGGTATAACTCAACCTGGGATTACCCTCGTATATATATATATATATACACACACGAGGGTATATATACCCTCGTATATATATATATATATATATATATACGAGGGTCGGCCAAGAAGTTCTAAATCTCACTAAGATTTTAGATTTTTCACACACCTCTAATTGTTGTATGAGCCTCACCTGCATCACCTGCTGAGAAATTAAAACTGAAATCTAAATTACTTTCTCTATTTTTATGAAAAGTTATAGTGTGTTGCCACAACAAAAAGTTTTCAGCTACGACTCATTTTTCTGGGTGGGGTTTAAAACATTTGAGTCGACCTTCGTATATATATATATATATATACGTATGTATATAAACATAAAAAAACGAATTCGAAATAAGGTCACTTTTATCCTGATTTAACAGAGTGTGACCAAAGTGATTTTTCCACTTTTCATAAAATATTGCGTGTAAAATTACTAATATCAGGAATCAATTCATCCCTGAATTTATTCATTTGATTTGATTTTATTCTACTTTATATTTTTGTAAGTAAAGTTGGCGACTGTAGTCGTCGGGTGACCAGAAGGCTCCCTTTTCAACTGCTACTACACCGAGGTGTAGAGGAGGGCGCTACTCCATTCCCTGGATTGCTCCACTTTACCCTTGATACGTACCTTATATTGCTGAGTGTTAAGCAAGGAGGTATCAAATACCATTTTTAAAGTCTTTGGTATGACTCGACCTGAGATTTGACCCATGTCTCCCGAACCATTGGCAAACACTCTACCCACTAGCCAAAGAGACGATTTTTGTATATAGTCTCGCTAAACTATTGTAATTTTCTGCATATGAAAAGATATATATATATATATATATATATACACCAACCCCTCCGCTCCGGTAGGATATGACACAAGGTCATTTATTAGCGGAGTTTAATAGGTTTGAAGTCAGAGTTTTCCTTCTCCTAGACTAGTTGCCTTACAAAGGCTGAAAAACCTAGTCTGCCCTACTATTTACCCATAGCTGGAGGGAGAATAATTGGATTCATACCTTTCCCGAGGGTATTAGTGCTATGTGAAAATGCAATCAGTCTCGTTCAGGATTTGAACTCGTGTCGCCGTGTCCATATATATATATGTTTGCGTATACGTCAGTAGGTTTCCCATCTTCCCTGTGTGTGTGTGTGTGTGTGTGTGTGTGTGTGTGTGTGTGTGTGTGTGTGTGTTTGTATAAATACTTTAGCGCTTTTTTGAAGGAGGCACGCTTAGTGTAACGGTTATCGTCGCTGGAAATGGGGTCAGCGACTCGAGTTCAAATTCTAAACTAGGCTGTTTGTATTTCATTTCGCTTTAATACCTTTGGGCGAAGGCACAAATTCACCAACAAGCTACGGATAAATAGTAGGTAGACTGATATCGTTAGCCTTATCTAGGCAACCAGTCTTAGAGAAGGAAAACCCTGAATTCCAACCAGCTTGACCTTTTGTCGCATCCTGTCCTTGACGAATGGGTTGGGTAAATACATATCACCGCTTTGTCTTTGAGTAATCGTTGCGTCAGTGAATAGGAGTCGGTGTCTAAGGATCTGAAGCGAAATGTCCAACCTGTAACGTATTCAGATTATATTATTCAGTACATAAAACAGTCCAATTGATTAAAAATGTCTACTTTTATATAATGGGTGAATGGTATATGTGTTGTATGTGTGTAAGTTCTACGTGTTCGTAAAATGAAAATAATTCACAAAATTAAGAAGCTAACACAGATTTTTTTTCAGGTGTAGTGTCGAAATTTTTGGGGATCGTTACCAAAAACTGACTTTAAAACAAATTAACAAAACAAAACAACAAAACTACTGGACGTAAAGGTCCCAATGCTAAAAATGAACAAGTCGGAGCCAAAAAATAAATGAGACACCTATTACACTGGTATAGCACGCACGTTTCCTTGTGGCATGACTTTCCAGTTGATAGGACACACTTTGACTGACTTTGTTGCGTGCTGCATTGTTCTGGTCGGGTGTGTCTCTTCACTGGATATACCTCTGGCCTAAAGGGGCCGTTCACCCAAGCTTTAACCTTCTTTGTAGGGGTTAGATTTATCGCCTGGCGCCTGAGGCGCCCCTTTTAGGGTAATGCCGATGGGGCCCGAGGCATTTTTGGAAATGCCGGGCGCGTGTAGGCTACGGCCCTGCGCCTGGACCCACCCTAAAAAGACTATGCGTCATACTCGTCCGCTTGGTGGGACGGAGGACAAATACAACACTTATTACACAAGTTACAAATGCTTTATTCTATAAAGTGGACAAAAACAGACAACAGCTTGTGGGTTGCATATCAGTCCCTTTGCAAGAATTATTTCATTAACAAAACATAAAACAAAAATGACATTAATAATCGTATCTAAAATTACATACATCTTACTTCTCTTTTTCTTTCTTTTTTTTCTTTCTTTCCTAGTAGGAGAAAGCCAAAAACTTCTTCATTCGTGTTGTCTGTAATTTTTTGGAGACTTCTCTTTTCTTTAATTTCTTTATTCTTTTCTTTCTTTTTTTTTGTTTTTTTTTTTTTGTCTGAGGGGAAATTTATTATTTTTTAGAGCCTTCTTCTCTTTTTTTTATTTCTTATTTTTTTCTTTCTTTTTTTCTTTCTTTATCTGTGAGAAAAGTTGTTTTTTTCATTTTTTGGAGACTTCTCTTTTTTTCATTTTTCTTTCTTTCTTTTTTCTTTCTCTGTCTGTGGCGAAAATTTTTAAAAATTTTTTGGAGACTTCTTTTTTCTTTTTTTCTTTTTTTGTCTGAGGGGAAAATTTATTATTTCCTGGAGCCTCCTTCTCTTTTTTATTTTCTTTATTTTTTATTTTTTATTTCTTTTTTTTTTTCTTTCTCTGTCTGTGTCGAAAATTTTTTTAATTTTTTGGAGACTTCTTTTTTCCTTATTCTTTTCTTTATTCTTTTCTTTTTTTATTCTTTTTTTGTCTGTCTTTCTGTTGGGAATCTACAGGTCCTTTAGACCTGAATTATTCCGCTTTGTTTTTCATCGACATAGCTACTAAACGTGGGGGTGGGGTAATGTTGTCTGGTGAATATTTTTGGTCCCCCATTTTGTGGTGGTATGTTTGGTTGAGTGTTTGTTCCCCCACAATTTATGTTGGTTCATTATTGGTTCATTATTGAAAAGCAAACGAAGTAAACGATGTAAAACGACGCGGAGAAAAGAACATTCAAAACAAAGCAGTACAAAGAAAATTAAATTTATATATCAACAAATACATGAAAAAGGAAACATTACAAAACATTACGAATATATAATACAGTCTGTTGAATATTCCTCAGTGTTTTTGCGTGTGTGCATGTGTGTAACTAACATGGATATTATGGAAAAAGACTAAATATTGAAAGTGTCCTGTAGACTATAAAATGTATGTTGACTAAGTATTTCATGCAAGGTATCGATATACAAAAATATAGCAATGTATTCTAGGAGGAACATGTCTTCTCCAATGTTGATTGTTTGTCTCATTCGGGATTTGACGAAATTTCTGACGCTGTGTTCGAGGCTGGAACAAGTCTAACCGAAAAGGCAGAACAGGGAAAAAAAAAAAAGGTTGCAGAATGTATAAACTCCCATGTTACGTATTTTGAATTGTGTCTTACAAAGTGGCAAGGTCAAGCTGTTTCTGGAAGTCGAAATGAAGAGAGAGAGAGAGAGAGAGAGAGAGAGAGAGAGAGAGAGAGAGAGAGAGAGAGAGAGAGAGAGAGAGTTTATGCGTGTGTGTATGCTGTCTTTGTAAGTGAAAATGTGAAAAAGAATGAGTTCTTGGAAGACGAGAGTATATTTAGGCAATCCTTGTCATGCGGTCGGCTCCAAATGCGTGGGACAAAATCAAAGTTGCGGACGTAGTTGTAAACACAAATCACGTGACTTTCCCGACCAATAGGTTCCCAAGATTGATTAGTTTACCGACGTCAGCCATCTTTTTTCGGGAACAAGTGGTATCACGGCCACTCTAAAATATAGGAGTATAAATCCTATAAACGAACTGGCAACTTCTTCGATTGCTCGATTCAACTAAAAAATCTCCAGGCTTGCATCTCTCAGAAACTACGTTTCTCTGCTAGGCCATAAAAAAAATTTAACTTCTACCCGAGTCTTCTCTTGTACGTCTTCACTCTATGATGAAAGTGGGTGAAATTTTACTTCCTTCTCCCATTTCCAAAAAAGAACCCTTGACTCTTCTTCCACCATAATAGCAGCAGCAAGCCCACTATTTCGGCCAATCCGATGCCAATAAGAACAAACAGTCCTGTTCATTTCTGCTATCCTCCAGGTGGGAGATCGAAAAAAAATTACTTTACAATCTGCTACTCGGTCGTTAGAATAGCAAATTGTTCTCAGCCAACATGTCTTTCTCCCCCAATTTTTTTTACCGTTGGTTTCATTTTATGGAAGAAAGTCTGCGTGGTATTTAACTTTTAGTTTCTTCGTGTGATATTGGAAAATTTATTTTATCCAACTTGAAATATTTATGTTAATTATTAACCAACGTAATGCTTACTTTTTTAGTGAGGAGTTTTATGAGAAAAGCGAACACATAGCTAAGTCAAATATATATTGCACATATTTAAGCACTTATACATATATAGACCCAAATAAAAATTCAACTAAAAATTAATACTTAGCTTAAGTTCTTTGTTTGCTTTTCTTTCAAAGAATAGTTGTCTTCGAAGATTCATTACTTTTCAGGTGTGTAACGTTGGTTATTTGACGCGACGTCATTCCATGTCGAAAAGTTTTTGTTGACTGTGACGTTATTTGTCATACGTGTCTTTTTAAACAACGTCTGCTTATTTATAGTTATAAAATTGATATTTACACAAAGACAGCTTTTTATTCTCAACCAATAAAAAAAAACGTCCTTTTTAATCATTCTTAAAAAGTAATACTTGTGAGAAGTTATATTTATTTTATTTATTTGTTATTATTTATTTATTTAAATTTTATAATTTTGTTTTATATTGCAAAATTATATTGAAGGAATATTTATTTCTTACAGTGAACGGTTCGAATTGTTAAAATCTTTCTTACCATTGTAGCGAAGGGAAAATTCATATTTTGGTTTGGCGCGCAATTTAATTCGACAACCAATCAGGATGACTTATCCTATTCAGCCTGGACCTTCATTTCCGGCCACCAAATCGTGTAAGCTGCCAAACCTACTCTCTTTTGCAGGAGAACGCCGACCAGTGCAGACGTCACACTGGCGGTTCTTCAATAGCGATGCTTTTTAGCTGAACAATGCCGCCCAGTGCAGACGTCTCACTGCGGCTCTAGAATAGCAGCAGCAGCAGCATGGACACACGAGGGAACCCATCTAATTTATGGATTCCTAGCAAGGAATCCCAGTTGAATATAAATTAGATGCATTCAACATGCCTCGCACAGGCACAACTTTATGTCACCCCAAAATTGGCTATGTCGATCCGACGCGTAATCCCGCTCTCGACACGCTAGCTCTCAATTCACCTCTGGGCCACTTTAATGGAGACCACGCACACCTCTCCACCAGACGGACAAAAACTATGGTGACTCTAAAGCACAATCCCTCACACGTCCGACGACACACGCTGCCATCTCAACCTTCTCAACTTTCTCATAACGCCATTTTGTCTCCTTACTCACAATCTAACTCTGCACGAGTCTTGCAGCACGAAAAGCAAACCCAATATTCCAAGCTGCAAAATAAAACCTATTTCTAAAAACACATTTCGACCTTCGCCATCTATCCTTCATTATCTTTCCTTTAATACCTAACAACAATTAGCGAAAGACCTTCCAAACTTAGCGAGGGAATTACACTCTTAGCGAGGAAACAACACAACGTAAACATACATACGTTACACCAAGTTCCTCGCTAAACACAAACTTTCCCTCTCGCTAAACAATAATAACCATTTCACCTACGGCTAAAAACCATTCGCTAAACCATTGTAGGAGTTAAGATAATCCATTGTTCACAGAATCCAGGGTTGATAATCGTAGTTTGTAGATTTCCTCTGGTGTTAAAATCCAAAAGTTACGTCTTTCGGACGGAAAGTTCAACAAGTAATCGCATTTGAGGACAGTTACGAACGATTTTAAATACTTTCTGTCTTTGTTTCTGATTTGCCAATTTTAATCAGAAGTGCCTGCTGTTATCCAAAAACCAGTTTTTAGTGAAACTGGCCGAAGACAACCAGTTTTTAGGGAAATTTGTAATGAGAGATGATGTTCTCAAAATTTTTGAATTCCACTACTGTTTCTAATTGATGGAAATCTTGCTTCCTTCATCTCACTTTTTGCTCATTGTGTCTCTCCTTCCGGACGTAACAGCCATTTTGAATCCTTGATCTTGAGACCTCTGGTTTCAAAAGTAAGACGTGAGACCAAGGCCAGTCGTAGCGACATGTGGCGATAGAATTCCTCTTATGGCAAGGTTGTGAAAAATTCCTTAGATCAATTTGGAATTTGTTGAAAATAAACGGGAAATGTTTCGATTTGTTGATTATTTGTATTTTTTAAATGTTTCACAAAAGGGAATTAGCTGCGCGCAGCCTATGCGCAGAAACCGCTTTTGTGTTATTCTTATTCAAGATTTCGTGGTATTAACATCTGGTTAACCTCAGATCGTAATGTTTTGTTTTGGTTTGGTTTCTTTGTTTAACGGCATATCAACCTTCATGGGTTATCTAATGGCAAAGTTATCTATGTAGAAGAATGGTTGTGGTAATGTTTAAGTCATAGCTTTCTCATAACTTTTCTTAGGATATTAGTCTGAAAAATGAATGTAATAGCGCAACTGGAGATTGAACTCGATTCCTATGATATCACAGTCCAGAATGTTAGCCATTGCGACATGGGAGCTCCTTCTGATAAGAGTGTCAGAGTCAGGTAAATGTGGAGGGTAAGACATGTGTAAGTTAGAGTCCACAGAATATACAATTTGCTTAACAAATTGCATAAAAATGTAGCCAAGTCCGCGGGAAATGGTATTCTTTCTTTCTTTCTTTCTTTCTTTCTTTCTTGTTGTTGTTGTTAGATTATATATGAAAAAAAAATCACATCTTCCATTAATGGAGAGATCTGGTCTTTGTATATATTTTTTTATTTTTGTTGTTGTTGTTGGATTCAAAATGAAAAAAAAATCACATCTTCCATTAATGGAGAGATCTGGTCTTTGTATATATTTTTTTATTTTTGTTGTTGTTGTTGGATTCAAAATGAAAAAAAAATCACATCTTCCATTAATGGAGAGATCTGGTCTTTGTATATATTTTTTTATTTTTGTTGTTGTTGTTGTTGGATTCAAAATGAAAAAAAATCACATCTTCCATTAATGGAGAGATCTGGTCTTTGTATATTTTTTTATTGTTGTAATTGTTGTTGTTGGATTCAAAATGAAAAAAAAATCACATCTTCCATTAATGGAGAGATCTGGTCTTTGTATATTTTTAAAAAATTTTTGTTGTTGTTGTTGTTGGATTCAAAATGAAAAAAAAAATCACTTCTTCCATTAATGGAGAGATCTGGTCTTTGTATATTTTTTTAAATTTTTGTTGTTACTTTTTTTCTTTTTCAGAAAGAAGGAATGGATTTCGATTCCACAAAAGCTTTCACATTTGGGGTGATTCGGTTCCCATTTGGATTTTCAGAAGGCAATGGCATCAAGAATTCTATGCAGGTATTTTTGATTTAATGGCATATCAACCTTTGTGGGTTATTTAATGCCGAATCCCTTTTATACACATATGCACACACGCTCATGCACATGTGATTTTTAGCGAATAGTTTGTTGGAAACATTAATTCTAAACCAGTTAGAGCTCTTTACACATGTAAATAGTTTCAAGTATTATTATCTAACACAAATAATTCTACTTAATATAATCCCTTGTCTACAAACAATTTAAATCGTTTCAAGTACTGCTAACACTAATAATTCTAAATGGTTTCAAGTATTCCTATTTAACAATAATAATTCTATTTAGTATTAATCATCTGTTTGCATACAGTTAAATGGTTTCAAGTGAACTAAACGTTAAAAATTCTAAATACTTTCAAGTATTGATATTTAACACTAATATTTAATAGTTGTCATTTGTTTGCGCACAGTTTAAAGGGTTTCAAGTATTGCTTCTAACACTAATAATTCTATTTAATTGTCATTTGTTTTCACACAGGTTAAAGGGTTTCAAGTATTGTTCTAACACTAATAAAGTAAGTAAAGTTAGCGACCGCAGTTGAGGGCTACCAGAAGGCTCCCTTTTCAATAAATACTACATCGAGGTGTAGAGGAGGGCTCTACTCCATTCCCTGAATTGCTCCACTTAACCCTTGATACGTACCTTATATTGCTGAGTGTCAAGTAAGGAAGCATCATGTACCATTTTTAAAGTCTTTTGAATCCTACGACAATAACCTTTACACCACGAGCACCTCCATAAACTTATTATATGATTTTGCTCAAGGTTATCATAGCCAGACTTTTAAAAATCTTGAGATCAACTTACAATTCACAGCATGTTTTGATTTATTCAAGACTAAATAAACAGGTAATATATGATGAGAAAGCAATATTTAAAACTCTTTAAACTGTGCGCAAACAAATAAACACAATTAAACAGAATTATTAGTGTTAGAAGCAGTACTTGAAACCCTTTTAACTGTGCGCAAACAAATGACGACAATTAAATATGTTCGGCATTGGTCCGGGAGACATGGGTTCAATCCCAGGTTAGATAGATGTATATTAGGATACCATAGATATACTCATCCCAGCTATGGGTTAAATAGTACCACTACTGCTCTTCTAGGAGAATAGCTCTGGCATTAAATAACCTACAAAGGTTGATTAAACAAAGAAACCAAACCATAGATATACTCAATGGTACTATTTACCCAACCCCTCCGCTCGGGCAGGATATGACACAAGGTCAATTTTTAAGCGGAGTTTAGCAGGTTTGAATTCAGAGTTTTCCTTCTTCTAGACTAGTTGCCTCACCAAGGCTGAAGAACCTAGTCTATCCTACTATTTACCCATAGCTGGAGGGAGAATAATTGGATTCATACCTTCCCAAGGGTATTAGTGCTATGTGAAATGCAATCAGTCTCGTCCAGGATTTGAACTGGTGTCGCCGTGTCCATTTCCTACGACGATAACGACTACACCACGGGCACCTCCAATATAATATGATAGCGCAGAGGAAGAGAGAGAAGTGATGGGGGTGATTTGCTGAACAAGATATCGTACAGTCTGCTTGAATACTTGAATAGTGAGGATTGAAGAAATGGTAAGAAAACAATAATAGAATCAACAATGGGATAGAAGGTAAAATCTATATATGCTGAAGATGGTTCCATTTCCTAGTGTTAGTCCAAAGTGTTGCATACTGACCCTGACCGAGCCGTCAATCAGAGATGCACCTGTGAAAATAAGCGGAAGAAGAAGTGGAAGCAAGTGGGCCTTATTAAAGAAAATAGGTAGATGTCAACGGCTGTTGAGTCAGTTGATCACAGGAAGGCCTGAGTGAGAATAAGCTTGCAGACTGAGAACGCCCCCTAAGGGCTGTGGCCCTCAGCGACCCCTAGTTGAGCAACCCCAGCCAAGATGCGCAAGAAGTGCAAAGTAGATTCTTGAAGATAACACTGCGTGCTATGGTCAGGAGAAGAAGTTCGGTCAGTATAGCAGTCTGTTTCTGTCTCCACCCATCTCTCACACACCACAGAAACATGAACCCTTTTGAGAATAAAGTATGAGAGATATATTTTTATAAAGAAGTGTGTTCGTTCGTTCATTTTGTTGCATAGCCGCAATACATATACAAATATACACATATACATGCGGAAACAAAATCAGCAATAATGACAAACGAACACACTTCTTTAGAAAAATATACCTCTCACATTTTATTCGAAATGGTAGCGAAAGGGTTACGAAAGGGTTATGTGTGAGAGGTGAGTTGGAGACTGAACAAACTGCAACATATTGACCCCAAGTTCCTCAGTCTTTAGCAGCACTTCTTTCTCGTTCTGCTGAGCTGCTTAACTGGGAGTCCTGAGGGCCCAGCCCTCTCTGGGAGCTGGTTCTCACAACAGCATCTTATCTCTAACAAACTGAACCTGTTTGTGGCAATGGGTTATATAATTGTTTGACATCCACCTGCTTCTTGTGAGTGTCACATCTGCACCCAATTCAACCCGTCCACATTCAAGGTTGTACCCTGATATCTTCGACCGGATGCACCTGTTATTTACACAGGTGCATCTCTTATTTGACAGCTCAGCCGAGGGTCAATATGTTACAATTGAAGTTCGTAAATCAATGTTATGATTATGGGTATACAACAAAAAGAAGCTAAGTTTAATGTTTCTTTTGTGGTGTTAATGGTCACTTGGTTTAAATGGCATATCAATTTTCGCGAGTTAGTTAATGCTAAAGTCATCCTTGTAGAAGAACAACGAGGATACTTTTTAACCTATGGTAAGGGGTTCAATACCCTTCCTAGGAGAATGAAAGTAAACGTGACAGTGCAACTAGAATTCAAATTTGTTTAATTCCAAAGTACAGCTGGCCCAGTCAAACGGGACTGCAGAATACACCGTCTGCATTACTGCAGAGGGGTAAGACTTCTTCTAACAAGTGTGCTGCATATGACACAAAACAATTTGATGGTGAGGCTCCAGTTATGCTTGAAGTTTGGGGAATATGAATTGCCGCCTTATTGCCATTGCTCCCAGGTCCTCTCTAACCCGGATATGAAGCAACCCATAGGTGCTATGGGTAAAAAAGAACTAGATTGTGTACTTTGCTAAGCTGACTTAATGGAAATAGAACTGTTTTTACATTTAAACTAAATACTTATGCTAAAGTGAATTGTTTGAAATAGAACTGTTTATATATATATAAAGAGGATTTGGCTTTAAATAACCTACAATGGTTGATATGCCATAAAACCCAACCAAACCAAATCGTATATATTTAATATATATATATATATATATAAAGAGGATTTGGCATTAAATAACCTACAATGGTTGATATGCCATAAAACCCAACCAAACCAAATCATATATTTAATATATATGTATAAAGAGGATTTGGCATAAATAACCTACAATAGTTGACATGCCATAAAACCCAACCCAACCAAACCAAACCTACACCAACTCCAAAGCAAACAAGATGCACCAACTTCAGCATCTTGACAGACTCTAGTCACTAGTTGGAGTCTGTTATTCTGTAGACACACCATGGTTTATTTAGAATTGTCTCCATTTGCCTTCTGTCTTTAAAGACTAACATACAAAGCAATGTGAAATTTCAAGGTGGTTTAATAATGAGTTAAAACGGTTAGTGATTATCCAGAATGTCTTAATTGCGATATTTTTATGGAGTGTATAAGATTCTTTAGTTGGTTATTTGTCTAGTTTGGGTTTTTAATTTTATGATATCTGCCTGTTGGTTTCTTCTTACACCATCTAAATTCGCTGGTGTCTCCTTGATTACGAAGGCTGGAAAGGAATTACAGAAGAAAAGAAGAAAAAGGGCCAAGATACCTTTTATATTTAACTTTATTTCTGGGTTCAAAAATCATTCAGTGGGCGTGGAAATCATTCCTGAATCCAAATGAAATAGTTGGGTCTCCTAGACAAGGTAGTAAAATGTGTTGGTCGTCTGCGTTGGTTCATAAGTTCAAAGTCAGGTGTTTTCCCTGATACTAGTTTCGGCATATCGGCTCGTCACTAGCAGTCCTAACCCACATGCAGGGGATGGGCAAAGAAGCGTGCTAACTTGCTGGCAGCTGGATGGAAGAACCTCCTTTCAGTCAGAAGGGTCTTGCTGAAGTGAGAGCGAATCTCTCCTTTTTGCAAGAACGGTTCCTCTTTTTCACGCATCCATAGCCCCACACTCTGTCTGGGGCTTCTGGGAATTTCTCAATTTTTAAAATGTATTTTTATTTTTTAAATTTTTTTCCCATTACATACACACTAGTTTTGTGAATCTTGAATTTTTTTCCTGAATCTGGTTACAAGTTTGAGCAAGATGGTATTGCTGATACAACAAGTCTTACACCTTTCCACCAATTCTAAGGTAACCTGTAATGGCACAAGTTGGAACACCTTGACTGACTCCAGTCATTAGTTAGAGTCTACCTTTCTGTAGATTCAACATAGTTTATTTAGAGTTATCTCCTCTTATCTTCTCTCTATGAAGACTAATGGCCTGTGGTGTAATGGTTATCGTCGCAGGAATTGGACACGGCGACACGAGTTGAAATCCTGGACTGATTGCATTTCACATAGCACAAATACCCTTGGGAAAGGTATGAATCCAATTATTCTCCCTCCAGCTATGGGTAAATAGTAGGGCAGACTAGGTTCTTCAGCCTTGGTTAGGCAACTAGTCTAGGAGAAGGAAAACTCTGAATTCAAACCTGTTAAACTCCGCTTAAAAAATTGACCTTGTGTCGTGTCCAGCTCGAGCGGAGGGGTCGGGTAAATATGATGAAGACTAATTCACAAGGCAGTGAAATTTCATGGTGGTATTTGTGTGTTTAGTGCTAAGGAAGGTATCTACACTGACCAATATTAGGATTAATATAGCCATGATATACTAATACTAAACACAACGGAAAGAAAGATAAGATGAACACATTTGAACATACAAGAACATTAAACTTTTTAGATGCATAATATACATACCAATAGTATTAAAAGAAATAATACACCAACATGACTCAACAGTTAGAAATATATACATATCATTTAATGAATACACAGGATGTGGAAGGGATACAAAGATAGAAAAAGGCTTACTTGATAGAGAAAGTAGTATATTTATAGGGTTCTAAAATTTCCTCTCTGAGACAACGTCTTTACTGTGCTGTGGTAAAAGAATTAAGAATGGAACTCGGAGACTTTCATATAACACCTACAAAACCTATAACAAACATGAACATTTTCTAAGGGAGAATATTTATTGTTGCCCAACAAGTACTCCTTCCCTAAACAGATTCTAGAACCTGAAACAAAGAGTCCTGCCGATACTCCAATAAAAAAATAACAAAAAAAAAGGCATTGTGGTTTAATTGCAACATACCCATGATGCGGATATGTGAAATAGACATAACTTCATAGAATGTTCATAAATATATAGGAATCCGAAAACATGAAATTGGTTCAGGTGTTACATAGCCATATACACGAATATGGCCATGTGCGAAATAGACATGTAATGTTCATTACGATAGAACATAGGAATCTCGAAATTCGAAAACACGTAACGACTTTTTGTTCAGGTACGAAACCTTTTTATTAACTTTGAGTTAAAGGTTTCGACATAAGGAGGAGAGACACAATCTTCTATGCTGTCTTATTCATTTGGCCCCCAACTCGAGCGGCCTCCATGGGGCGCAAGTTCGCCTCACATCTGCGAGCCCCATAAGTCGAACCTCTTCGTTTGGCGTCTACTACTCAACTCCCTAACTTTCTTCAAATTCTCACACAAACCTCCACGCGCTTCCGGTGCGTGACGTCACCCACACTCTGTCACCCCGTTTCGTCTCGGACTATTGTGACATCTCTGAGTGACATGTCCGCTCTGTGCGCGCTCACGCGTTACCACCTGTATCAAGGTTGCACCTAACTAACCCATGTGCTGAGCCGAAAGGTTCTCAGCCTAACTAAACCCAAAGGCATGAACCGTAATCCCTCGGCTATTATATTACACAGGTACGAAAATTTTATTCACCTTTTTAAGTTTAAAGGTTTTTCGACATGAGGAGAGAGAGACACAATTCTGACTGCTTTTACATCGTCATCTCTCAGCCCAACCAACGAGCGGACCATTGGCGAACACTCTACCCACATAGTATAGATGACGTCATGCCCAAAAGAGATGGTCCTGAGAATTTGAGGATTTGGAGAAGACAGTAGATGAATTTTTTGCCGTTGAGGCGTGTCGTCGAGTTTTGCAGATCTCTAGCGATAGAGATCTTAAACATCACGAGATGTGCCGCACGTTGGAAGTGGGGGTCAGCATAGTATGGTTAGCAAAGATTTTAAAGAATTGCGTCTTTCTCCTCGCGTCGAGATGGACCAAAGCCAGGGATAAATAAACCCGTTCGTATCTGAAACGAAAAAGTCCGCCTGTTTTGTATGCTATAATCAAACGGGTGACATCTCCACTCTAGACGGAACCCCTCCTAAACTAGTTGACAAATTCACTTACCTAGGAAGCAGCGTCGCATCAACCGAAAAGGACATCGACACGAGGTTAACGAAAGCATGGACAGCTATCAATAGGCTATCGATTATATGGAAATCAGACCTAACCGATAAAATGAAACGCAGTTTTTTCCAGGCAACGGTCACATCGATACTGCTATATGGGTGCACTACATGGACGCTAACAAAACGGCTGGAGAAGAAGCTAGACGGCAATTACACAAGAATGCTGCGTGCAATCTTGAACAAATCCTGGCGGCAACACCTCACAAGACACCAACTGTACGGCCACCTGCCCCCTATCACGAAAACTATTCAAGTTAGACGAACCAGACATGCAGGACACTGCTGGAGAAGCAGGGACGAACTCATAAGTGATGTACTCTTATGGACACATGGCCGTGCAAAAGCAGGACGACCAGCACGAACATACATTCAGCAACTATGTGAGGATACGGGATGTTGTCCAGAAGGCCTGCCTGAGGCGATGAACGATAGGGAAAAGTGGCGAGAGAGGGTCAGGGATATCCGTGATACCAGCACGACATGATGATGATGATGATGATTGTATTACTGTTGTGAATGAGATCATTGTGATTATACAATAATTACAGCACAGTAAGCAGATAGTTGAAGAAAGTTTACCTGAGTTGAAAGTATAGGACTTTACACTCCTATAATTTAATTTGGGCGGTATGCCACTTGTTCCCACAACAAAGATTGCGGATGCACACAAATATTCATTCTCGGGAAACCATTGGCCAGGAGAACCACGTGACCTGCGTAAAACTACGTCCGCGTTTAAATATCGTCCCGCGTTTTTTGGAGCCGATTCCAAGACACGTTTTTTCTATAAATACGTCGTCTTCAAACACTCTTTCTCTTTTTCCCAATTTCTATTGCAGCGCTGACACGCTCTCTCCAGTGTGAAACTCTTATTCACCAACAGCAGTAAAAAGCAAAAAAAAAAAAAAAAAAAAAATGGATAAGCCTCGCAGACATTCATTTCTTCAAAACACTTTGACTAGGAGACTTTTTCCAGCCTCGGAAAAACCAACTGTTTCGAACCACAAGAAGAAATAGATATTTTAAATATGTAATCAACCTTAATAGGACGTTTTCATTATTTAACCTTTTCTGTAGTTTAGTTGTGTTTGTTACACACACACACACACACATATACACACAAGACTATTTTACTAACAATGTAGAATTAGCAATATTTTTAATGTATCAATGCATGTTTTGTTATAAGTATTAATAGGTTTTGTTTGTCGCCTCGTTTTGAATGTTCCTTTTGTCCGCGCCGTTTCATATGATCATTCATTTGCTTCCTTTTTCCGTGTGCCTTATTCCAAACATAACATAAACATAAACTAGAAAATAGGAAGCTTAACAAAACATATATATATATAAACTTTAACATTAAATTTTGGAGGACTAAACATATCTACCAAATAACATGTCCCCTTACAAATTGGTGACCCTCCGACTTATTAGAACACGCAACCAAATATAAAAACAAATTAAATATATCCCTACACAAGAATATCAATGATAATACACGGTCAGGTAGGCCTAAAATTGTAGGTTCAAACGCTGTACTCCTAGCCGAGTAGCACTTGGAGAGTATTACGCAAGCTGCTGAATTATCCTCTCATACTACTAAAATATTGCAAAACTTTAGATTTACTGGAGATATGAAATATTAGATGAATAGATTAATCTTTATAATCTTTTTTTTTTTTTGTTTTGTTTATAATTTTTTTTTTTTTATAATAATTTCAGATTGATTTCAGAAAACAAAGTATATATTTCATGGACAAAATTACCATCCATGTCATCCTACTATTTCGTGACATAATCAAATATTCCAGCGATGAGGTAAGTGCATTTTGGTAGGAACTAAAACCAGTAAAATCTTCATGGACTGTCTTATATGGTTTGCACTTCTGAGCCAGCAAAAAATTTAATGACAGAACTCTATTCAACCCTGGACTACTGTGTTTGATTTGCCGCGATTTTGAATAGCTTCAAAACAAATATTTTTGCGATATTAAGATGATTTTTGTCATAAACAAATCCCAAACAATTTGTATAAAGTATTTCTGAAAAAAATTATTAATTTTGTTTGAAAAAAATTTATTGAATGACTCTCGCATATATATATATATATGTGTGTGTGTGTGTGTGTGTGTTTATTAATATATATATATATATATATATGTGTGTGTGTGTGTGTGTGTATGTGTGTGTGTGCGTATTAATATATATATATATATATATATGTGTGTATATGTGTATATGTATAAATGTTGATGTGATTAAATAGTACTATCACTTCGTGTTAGACTATTCTATCTTTCATCGATATGACCGACCCGATAAAAAAAAAACAATGTTTTCCAAGTAGCGTTCGTGTCAATACTACTGCATGGAAGCACCACTTGGACGCTGACTAAGTGTATAGAGAAAAAGCTTGACAGCAATTGCACAAGGATGCTACGTGCTATTAATATAGCACGTAGCATCCTTGTGCAAATCCTGGAAGCAACATTCCACAAAACAGCAGCTGTACAGCCACCGACCATCCATCTCGCAGACCATCCAAATTAGTTGAAGAAGATATGCAGAAAGTGTAAGAACGAACTCATAAGTGACGTTCTCCTATGGACCCTTTCACACGGACGTGCAGGTGTTGGATGACCAGCTAGAACCTATCTACAACAGCTCTGTACGGAAACAGGATGTAGCCTGGAAGACCTGCTGGAAGTGATTGATGGTCGAGACGGAGTCGAGAGAGAGAGAGAGAGAGAGAGAGTTAGAGAGAGAGAGAGAGAGAGAGAGTTAGAGAGTTAGAGAGAGAGAGAGAGAGAGTTAGAGAGAGAGAGAGAGAGAGAGAGTTAGAGAAATCTGTGCAAGCAGCACGACATGATGATGATGATGATCTTTATCTGTTCAAGTTGAAATGAATTTAAAAAAGTGCTATATTTTTCTAGGTACTTTCGGCCCCAACTATAGCCATCTTTTGGGGGAACGAATAATGAAATGACGAACACATTGATGGGTCATATGCATTTATGTAAAGTGTAGGAGGAAGAACAACGCGGTTATACAGGCACAAATGATACTGAATGCTCAGGTCGCTCAAATTCGGCAGTTGTCCCAGAAAACACTTAAAAACTCCACTAACTCAAAAGGCTGATCCTAAATCGAAGTTGCGTGAGATAGTAGAGGAGTTGAAGATATCCATATTTACCCAACCCCTCCGCTCGAGAAGGATATGACACAAGGTCACTTTTTTAAGAGGAGTTTAACAGGTTTGAAGTCAAAGTTTTCCTTCTCCTAGACTAGTTGCCTCACCAAGGCTGAAGAAATCAGTCAGCCCTACTATCTACCCATAGCTGGAGGAAGAATAATTGGATTCATACCTTTCCTAAGGGTATTAGTGCTATGTGAAATGCAATTAGCCTGGTCCAGGATTTGAACTCGTGTCGCTGTGTCCATTTCCTACGACGGTAACCATTACACCACGGGCACCCCAAAGTTGAAGATATCAGAAAGCAGTGTATTCCCCATTTTGCATGAACATTTGTCAATGAGAAAGTCGTGTTCAAAGTGGTTGCTGTGTTTGCTCACAATCGATTAAAAACAATTCAGATCATTATTTGCAGTGGTTTCAACTCAACGTTATTTACCCCAAAGGGAACCTAATGGCGTGACTGGAGTACGAACTCACTTACTACGATCCCGCAGTCCATCGTTTTAACCCTTACACCGCCTCATTATTAGTTTACAAATTACAGTTATTTAAGTGAAGCTACTGTTGCAAATTTTCAAAACAATAGAAAAATCTGAATTTTCTGTGTTGATAAACCATTGGTTTCTGGTGAGAAAAAATACAGTTCAAGCACAATAATGTCTTCATAAGTGTTATTCAGACTCTGCTCCATCGGAAACAATGGTTAAGAGGTTGTATGCTGTTTTTAAATGCAGTTGTACAGACACAAATGAGGCTGAACACTCAGGTCGTCCAAATTCAGCAGTTGTCCAAGAAAACACTAAAAAACTCCACAAATTCATTTTGACCAATCATAAATTGAAGTTGAATGAGATAGCAGAGGAGTTGAAGATATCAGAAAACAGTGTATTCACCATTTTGTATGAGCATTTGTCGATGAGAAAATCGTGTTCAAAGTGAGAGCCGTGTTTTCACAGTCAGTCAAAAACAACAATGCCTCGACAATTCAGAGCGTTATTTACAATTGTTTCAACGCAACAAAAAGTCAGTTTTTGCAGAAATATGTGACAATGAATGAAATGTGGATCCACCACTTCACTCCAGAGTCAAATCGGCAGTCAGCTGAGTGGATAGCAGCAGGTGAAAGCCGTCCAAAGTGACCAAAGACGCAATCATTAGTGCTGTGGCCCCGGAAAGGGTCAATAATGAAAACGCAGACACGGATATTAGGTAAACAGATTATATTGCACAAGAAAGATAGAGTTACATAGAAAAGGTAATAAGTCTCGTACTGTTTCGGATAACTTCGGTATTGTTCGGCTGGCAGCGAAATCTCTCAGTACTAATAAAGGTGAGAAGAGTCCATTATGGTGAGATGGGTAAGGCTCCCACAACAATTAGCAAGCAAAGTTCTGGCCTCTGTATTTTGGGAAATGCAAGGTATTTTATTCATTGATTAGAAGGAAGAACCATCAATAGCGAATATTATTTAGCATTATTAGTGCGTTTGAAGGAAGAAATCGCCAAAATCAGCCATGAATAAAAAAGAAAAAAGTGCTCTTTCTGTCACAAGTCGATCGCAACGATGGCAAAACTAGATGAATTACACTTCGAATTGCTTCCGCAACCACCCTATTCTCCAGATTTGGCGCCCAGTGACTACTGGCTGTTTACAGACCTCAAAAGAATGTTTCCGGGAAAGAGATTTGGCTCCAATGAAGACGTAATAACGGAAATTGAGGTGTATTTTGAGGCCAAAGACAAATCATTCTACAAAAAAGGCATTGAATTGTTAGAGAAGCGTTGGAATCAGTGTATACACCTAGAAGGAAAGTGTTGATAAAAAAAGTCGAATTTTATTCGTAAATATAACATATATGACCGTAAATGAACTCTGGCTTCACACACACACACACACACACACACACCACGTTCACTCTTTCACTTGATATTGTACGCAACAAATAAAGTCGAATTTTGCCTAAAAGTTGTTTTATTAGTTAGGCCCGGGACTTATTGAGTGATATGTTATATATAATTATTCATTTATTTATTTTTATTTTTTTACAGTACAATTATGGCATAAAATTGCTGACTAAACACACCAAGATTAGATTCGCCACAAATATAGAAAACAAACCAGAAATCGAACGATTGATTTCGACGATCATTCTACAAAATGATTTGGCAATGAATATTCCAGGAACTGGTCCATCTCTAGATCATCCAGTCAGTGATGTTGCATTATCTCCAGGTAAGATAATAAAGTTGGCAACCTTAGTTGAGGTTGACCCGAAGGCTCCCTTTTCAATAGCTACTACACCGAGGTATAGGGGAGGGCGCTACTCCTTTCCCTGGATTGTTCCACTTTACCCTTGATATGTACCATATAATGCTGATTGTTAAGTAAAAAGTAAAGTTGGCAACCTTAGTCGAGGACTACCCAAAGGCTCCCTTTTCAATAGCTACTACACCGAGGTATGGGGGAGGGCGCTACTCCTTTCCCTGGATTGCTCCACTTTATCCTTGATACTCTCTCTTTCTTTTTCTCTTTCTCTCTCTCTCTCTCTCTCTATATATATATATATATATATATATATAAAGAGGATTTGGTGTTAAATAACGTACAATGTTTGCTATGCAATAAACCTAACAAAACCAAACCAAATCAAGCTATATATATATATATATATATATATATATACATTGTAAATAAACATTTTTTACACAAACTGGTATCTGGGTAAAAATTCAATAAGATTAAAAAAAGACTAAAAACTCACGTATCACTTGAAAATAATCAAGCAACACTTATGCCTTGTTAAAACGAGAAAAAAAAAAACACCGATAGAATTCCTTAAACTAAATGTAAGAGTACTCAATAGACTAAGTATATATATATATATATATATATATTGTGGGGGTGTTGTTTTAGTGTTTCGTTGGTATTTTGCTCCCACAATTTATGTTGGCTCATTATTGAAAAGCAAACGAAGTAAACGATGTAAAACGACGCGGAGAAAAGAACATTCAAAACAAAGCAGTATAAACAAAATTAAATTTGTATATCAACAAATACATGAAAAAGGAAACATTACAAAAAATTACGAATATTCTAATATAGTCTGTTAAACATTCCTCTGTGCGTATGCATGAGTGTATGTCAGTAGCTAACACGGATATTATGGAAAAAGACTAGATATTGAAAGTGTCCTGTGGACTATAAAATGTATGTTGACTTAGTATTTCATGCGAGGTATCAATATACAGAAATATGGCAATGTATCCTAGGATGAACGTGTCTTCTCCCATGTTGGTTGTTTGTCTCTTTCGGGATTTGACAAAATGTCTGAGGCAATGTTCGAAACTGGAACAAGTCTAACCGAAAAGGCAGAACAGGAAAGAAAAAAGTCGCAGAATGTATACGCACTCATGTTACGCGTATTGAGTTGTGTCTTACAAACTGGCAAGGTCAAGCTGTTTCTGGAAGTCGAAATGAAGAGAGAGTGCTGTCTCTGGAAGTTAAAATGTGAGAAAGAGTGAGTTTTTGGAAGACGAGAGGATATATAGGCAATCCTTGTCATGTGGTCGGCGCCAAATGCGCGGGATTAAATCAAAAAGGCGGACGTAGTTGTGAGCACAAACCACGTGACTTTCCTGACCAATAGGTTCCCGTGACTGATTAGTTTACCGACGTCCACTATCTTTTTTCGGGAACAAGTGGTATCACGGACATTCTAAACTATAGGAGTATAAATCCTATAATATACATATACATATATATATATATATATATACGTGTTAATGCACTAACTAGTAAGTAAAGTAAAGTTGGCGACTGTAGTCGAGAGTGACCTGAAGGCTCCCTTTTCAATAGCTACAACACCGAGGTGTAGGGGAGGGTGCTACACCTTTCCCTGAATTGCTCCACTTTACCTTTGATACGTACCTTATATTGCTGAGTGTTAACCAAAGAGGTATCAAGTACCATTTTTAAAGTCTTTGATATGAACCGAATTGGGCCTGAACTCCGGTCTCCCGGACCATTGGCGAACACTACTCACTACGTGATACTACCAACAACAACTGGTACGTACTTCTTCAGTCATGTGATATACGTTCTGCAAACGAATACATACTATCAACGGGGGTGTCATCGTGGTGTAATGGTTAAAGCGATGGATTGCAAAAACCGTAGGAAGCGAGTTCGAACTCCAGTCGCGTTAATTCGTTCACTTTTGGAATTAGGAAAGGCATGAACCCCTATCCCCCCAGCTATGGGTTAAATAGTACCACTACTGTTCTTCTAGGAGAATGACTTTGGTATTAAATAACCTACAAAGGTTGATATGCCCTTAAACAAAGAAACCAAACCATACTATCAAAATATTACAAAACTTTTGACTAAACGTAATCAGATAAATCATAGAAATTTAGTGAAAAGGTCTTTGTTTGTAGACACGGTGAGGGGCGTTTTTAAATAATTTATTATTGATAAATTTTTCAAGATCGAATCCTTCAGGATTTATGAAGATTATAGATTTTTGAGAAGATTACTGTTGCTTTATCTTCCACCTACCAACGGATTTCATTGGGACCTCAGATTCCACGGGTTTAGGCCGACCTGAACTTGCATGAGGAAAATTTCTTGGTTCTTGTACTGTGATCAACTAACTGTCCCTTCACCTTTCACATAGTAAATCTTTTTTGGTTGCTTTCTTGGAGTTATCATATTTACCCAACCCCTCCGCTCAGGCAGGATATGACACAAGGTCAATTTTTTAAGAGGAGTTTAACAGGTTTGAATTCAGAGTTTTTCTTCTTCTAGACTAGTTGCCTCACCAAGGGTGAAGAACATAGTCTGCCCTACTATTTATCCATAGCTGGAGGGAGAATAATTGGATTCATACCTTCCCAAAGGTATTAGTGCTGTGTGAAATGCATCAGTCTCGTCCAGGATTTGAACTCATGTCGCCGTGTCCATATCCTACGACGATAACCATTACACCACGGGCACCTTTCTCAGTGTTATAACTCTACTCTACTATCATTGGATCATGACAGACAACGAGGAACAAATACATATAAAAAATATTATCTTATAATTTTATTCTTCGAAAGTGACGTTTGTGTGAAGCAGGAGAGCAGTCGGAGAGCGTTTACATACAAGAAAGAGCTGTCGGGAGTCGGAGCAGCCAGCGGGAACTAAGAAGCTAGACGGCAATTACACAAGAATGCTGCGAGCAATATTGAACAAGTCCTGGCGTCAACACCCCACAAGGCACCACCTATACGGCCACCTGCCTCCCATCATAAAAACTATCCAAGTTAGGACGACCAGCTCGAACATATATTCAGCAGCTATATGAGGATACGGGATGTAGCTCTGAAGATCTGCCAGAGGCGATGAACGAGAGGGAGAAGTGACGACAGAGGGTCAGGGATATCCGTGCTAGCGGCACGACATGATGATGATGATGATGATATAGTCTTAAAACTCCCACGCAACCCACATCGCCACGCCTTTTCACCCATGCAATGCTTGTTTTCATTGGTCATCGTTTATACCCACATGATGCTTGTTTTCCAGTAGTTACAGCCAGATCTATCTGTCAACAACATACGACGGGTTCATTGCAGGTCACGGTAATATATTAAATGGAGGGGCCCGTGGTGTAATGGTTATCATCGTAGGAAATGGACACGGCGACACGAGTTCAATTCCTGAACGCGACTGAGTGCATTGCACTAATACCAATGGGAAAGCTATGAATCCAATTATTCTCCCTCCAGCTATGGGTAAATAGTTGGGCAGACTGAGTTCTTCAGCCTTGGTGATGCAACTATTCAAGAAGGAAAACTCTGAATTCAAACCTGCTAAACTCCGCTTAAAAAATTGACCTTGTGTCATATCCTGCCCGAGCGGAGGGGTTGGTAAATATGTATATTAAATGGTGATCTAGTGAGAACAGGTCCTTTCGGTATGACTTGTTTAATTGCATATCAACCTTAGTGGGTTATTTAATGCCAAGCCTCCTTATTTGCTATTAACAATTCAAATTTACTGTTAGCATAGCATATCAATGACTATATAACATGAGGGCAGATAATATTACCATTTTAGCATAAATGGTAGTTGACGTTGTATCGTTCTTTTGCCTCTTGTTATTTTTATAGAAAGGAAACAAATAATGAACGCGTATATACTGATGACTTTCAATCTAGTGGTTTAATGACTGCTTGAGAGTGTAATATTTTGACCTTCGACCCGGCCCAAAAATGCTATTCCAAGGTGATGCCCCAGAAGGAAGTGACACATTCCAATGGCCAGTAATCGAAAGAGATCGCGTGGGCGGATTAAGGCTGATAATATGGGACAAGGTGAAGGTCCCACTGTGCGACTACAGAGTGATGCACCGGAAGAGAGTAACCTCTGAACTGCATGACAGTTATTTCCGCTTGATGACGATTAAACATACGATTTCAAAGATCGAGTGGGCGTCGAACGATTATATAACTCAGTTGAGTTCCGGTGCCAGTTGAGTTGCAGCCAGTTGGAGACGAGATGTGGTAGGGAAAGCCACACCAGGCCGAAGGGGCTTGGGGCCCTGATGAGTTGGGGTCCAGAGAAGATGCTGATAAGATGAAGTTAAGAAAGCCAGCACCCAGCAGAGTGGACCCCAGGGCCCCGGTTGAGCATCTGAGAACGAGAAAGACACAACGTTGACGGCCATAACTTTGGGGTCAAAATATTTCAGTTATGTTCGGTCTCCAGCTCCCTCTCACACGCAAACCTTGAACAACCCTTTCGAACCCTTGCAATAAAGTGAGAGGTATATATTTTTATAAAGAAGTCTTCCTGCGTCTTTTTCCTGCGTCTGTTATTCACTCGTCTGTTTATTATTGTGCCGTTATGATATGGCACATGAGAATATAACAAGAGGAAGTTTTTCTTATGCCGTGAGTTGAAGAGAATGAGAAAACACTCGTACATAGTTATGCGGAAGTTTAGTGCTTAGCCAGAGGCATCAGATCCATTCGGTTTAGGAGGGAGAAATAATTGATCAGGAAATGGTCTTCTAAGGTGTGCAGGGGACCAATTGTTGAAGTGTACTCTCTCGAGATGGATAGTCCCTGTCTGCTGTTGGATTCGTCCCGAGTTCGAGAGAGAAATGTATCGGCTGGTCTTACCTAGCTGCCAGCCAAGAGGAACGAGAAAAGAAAAGAAAGGGTGAGCGTGGTTAGCGCTGTCTTTTATGGTGCCCAGTGAGGTGTGCCCAGGCAGAATGGCATGGGTCGTTCTCATTAGATGAAATGTATGATTTCAATATTCCAATGGCTAAACAATTCCCGCACTAAATAATGGTTTGAAATTCTTTCTGCTACAACTATGATGTCGCTGTCTAGCAAGTTAACCATAACGTCACAGGAACTCCTGCATGGATATTAGTCGAAAAATTCATTGGTCTGACCATGTTTTCTTTTTTTTTTTTTTTATCAGGTGCAACGTCGCCATCTACAATTATGACTTTGATAAACCAACGTAAAGTTTTAAAAGAAGGAATCGTAGAGAAAAAAGGAAATGCTGCAATTGTCCGGTGGTCAAAGTAAGTGTTGAATAATACCTAATAATATCCGTTTTCAATGTATAATATCCTAGTAGAAAATAATCAAATCCTGGTATCTTTAATTTAGAAAAATAACTTATAAACACTTTTCAATTGTTTTTATCCCTGTATTTGTGAAAAGTAAAAAAGTAAAAACAATAAAACAAAAGACAACAAAAAGTAAAAAACAAAATAATATAAAAGAAAATAAAAGAAATATAAAAGAAATAACGATCTTCCAGACTGCGAGACAATGAACCTTTGATGTAGTAATATATAGGGTTATATATATATATATATATATATATATATATAGGTATTATTCGGTCCAGTTAAACCGGAGTTGTTAGTAATTCCATCAGGACAGAAAAACCTATCTATGGTAATTTATGATAATTAATGCTTAAATAGAAAAAAATAAAGGATTAAATTGAGATTTAAGGTGAAATGAATAAAAATAAAATAAAATAAAATAAATGAGAAGAAACCATATGATGATAAGATTTTTTTTTATGTCTCCAGTAAACTGGTATTTGTGGTGCTGTGGCCAGCATTACTAGAACCTCACTATCAGATTGCTTATTAGTCAATAAGGGTCGAGTTATTTTTAAGCATCAAAGATATAAATGGTTCATATCTGGAAACGGTAGGGAACTGGGGGTCCCATAGAGACGGATTTTGAAAACTTGCAGTTGTAGTTAGAATTCGGTCCAAGTGGTTTGTAAAATAATTAGGGTGGTAATTAATTTTATTAATTATTTTATTAATAATTGATTATATTAATTTTTTTATAATTTAATTTAGTGAGGTGGACTAGTAACAAATCTTTGAATATAAGTGTAGTTCCTCGATAAGGTCAAACGCATGCACAGGCAGCGACCAGGTTTAACAGCTCACGTCAAAAAACGTTGGGGAAGACAGGCAATGAATACGAAATAAATCAAGGCTTGTCGACTGGCGTAAGGAAATAAAAGTTAATGACACGTGTTCTAATATGACTTGCTGATGCAATAATTAAGATATTGTATGAGAAAAGATAATTTTAGATTCAAGAGAGAGTTGAATTTTGAAACCCAGAGCTAAACCGGGTGAGACATTGGGTCGATGGGTGCCTCTTTGTAGCTGGAAGCAAGATTAGCTCATAAATCTTTAAAAACCTTTCTCATTCCTTCGTGTTTGCGTCGGACTGCTAGAATTAGGATACAGTCTGAATGAAGACTTTTTCCTATTCTGAATAATAGAGTCGCATTATTATTTTCGAAATTTTAATATGCAACATCGTGTGACAGGCTGTCAATAATCAGACACAAGTTAAACATGGTTGATAGTGGTTAGCGCTTCCTGTATTGGACCTTTAAATAAAACCCAATAAATTCATTTCAGCTTTTTCTTTTTCATTTTTCAGACGATTTCTACGTGTGGAAGAACGGGAATTTTCTTACTATGATCCAAATAACCTTAAGGTAAAATATATTTTTTTTATTTCAAATGTATCGAAAAATTGAATGACAAAGTAATCCTGGCCCAGTCGGCTGGGGCTGCAGAATACACCGACTGCATCTCTGCAGAGGGGTAAGTCTCCCCCACCAACGAGTGTCCTGATATATGACACTAAACAATCTGATGGCGAGGCTACAGTAATGCTGGAGCTTTAGGGAATGCAGGGTATCCCTTTATTGCCATCACCCCCAGGTCCACTCTGGCCCGGAGTGTTAGCTTTTGTTTATTTGGTTGTTTGGGTTTTATGATATATTAACCTTTGTAGGTTATTTAATGCCAAATCTATTTTTATACAAATGAACAAAACTGTTTAAAGCATAAGTAAACAGTTTAAAGGTCAAAAACATTTTTATTTCAAGCTATTAAGTTTAGTCTATCAGTTCTAATTGAAACAATTAAGTTTAGCATAAGTATGCAGTTTTAATATCAAAACAGCTCTATTTCAAGTAATTCAGTTTAGCATAAGTACGTATTTTAATTCTATTTGACCCATAGATAGGACTCTATCAGGTGCTACCACTCTGGGCCTGAGTGGACCTGGAAGCAATGGCAATAAAGGGGTACTCTGCATTCCTCAAAGCTCCAGCATTACTAGAACCTCACTATCAGATTGCTTAGTGTCATATCCAGGACACTAGTCGGGAGAGAGGTTACCCCTCCGGAGAGAAGCAGTCGGTGTATTCTACAGCCCCAACCAACTATGGAGTCCTATTTATGGGTCACATAGAACTAAACTGTGTACTTATGATAAACTGAATTGTTTGAAATAGAAATGTTTTTAAATTCAATTGTGTGTAAACAAAAAAAACTGTTTTCATGCTAAACTGAATTGTTTGAAGAAGAATTGTTTATATGCATAAAAATGAATTTAGCATTAAATAACCTACAATGGTTGATATGCCATAAAACTGACCTAAACAAACCAAGCCAAACTCTCACAAATGACTGATGTTAAATTGTCACTGTTATATAGCAATACTATGTGCAAAAAAAAGCAAAACTCAGGCTCGTTTAACAATGTTATCGACAATGTATTTACAAATTATATATTTTTGATATATATATAGAGACATGATTTGGCATTAAATAACCTACAATGGTTGATATGCCATGAAACCAAACAAACCAAATCAAATATATTTAATATATATGTATAAAGAGGATTTGGCATTAAATAACCTACAATGGTTGATATGTATATACGAGGTGCATACGATAAGTTTCCAGACTTTTTTCGTATGGGCTCTTTTATTGATAGTACACACATGAAACGCGCACGTCCTTCGAAGTAATCTCCTCCAGCTGCAATGCACTTGATGTACCGTTCCAACAACCTCTGGAAGGCCCCATGGAAGTCCTCTTGTGTGAGCATGCCAATGACCTTCGTCACAGCCTCTTTCATCTCCTCAATTGTCTCATAACGATAGCCTCTGAGCATAGGGAATAAGCAAAAGTCACAGGGAGCAAGGTCTGGTCTGTAGGGAGGCTGAGGAACTGTGTTGATGCCCATCTTGGTCAAATAGTCTGTGACAAGGATAGAGTTGTGGACTGGTGTATTGTCCTGGTGGAAATTCCACTGAGCCGATTTGAAGAGTGCTGGCATCTTCCCAAGGAATCTCTCCTGAACTCCCTTAAAACCTCAACATAGTAACCCTAACCCTTTGGCCAATCAACTGTGGTGTATTGACTTCCTTACTCCTCCCACACCTCTCATCATCCCTCACCAACTCGCTGGCTTCCTCGAATCTCTTATGCCACTCAAAAACTGATGCTCGATTTGTGCAAGATGGTCGAAAAGCAGTCTGAAGCATTCCATACGTTTCTATGGCAATTTTTTCAAGTTTAAAACAGAATTTTATTGCATATCGTTCTTCTAAAGTGTCCTCACGTCCAGATTGCATTTTTGAACTTCACCAGCTGTGACAATCAGGCTTTAGTAGGGTGTATTCCAATTGCTGCTGCAGCTGTTCATTTGAAGCTGAAATCATAAAAATTGGTCAGTCATCTCATAAGCTGTATAGCAATAACATAGGACAATTTTACATTCCTGTACGAAAAAAGTCTGGAAACTTATCGTATGCACCTGGCACACACACACACACACACACACACACACACACACATATATATATTACTGGACCATTATCTTAATGTTTAGAGTGTTCACCAATGGCTCAGGAGACCGGGGTTCAATCCCAAGTGTTGTATAGCCATAATCATGATACAGATGCAGATACGAAAACAGGCAAATACAAATGCAGGCCGACACTGTTGTTCAGGTACGAACGGTTTATTAATTCTGACCTCGGTTCGTCAACCCGTGGAGAGAGACACAATTCTTAATAGTCTTTCGTAATCATAGTATGCTAACCCCAACCGCAACGTTCGGCACATCTCGTGGTGTTTAAGATCTTTCTCGGTAGAGATCTGAAAAAACTTAATTACATCTTCAATGACCCATTCTCAATTCTCAACTCAATGGCAGGTACTCAACTCTCTGCCTCCATCATCTAATCTCAGATCCCAACTGACCCTTTTCAAAATCCTCAAATTCTCAGGACCATCTCTCCCCGACATGAAGTCATCCATACTCTAGCCCATTTCCTGTCTGGGGGTTTATTATGACAATCAATATAGTCATATCCTTTGTGAGCGAGCGTAAACTGCACCAATTGACTATACACCTGGGTTCTTAACCCGAATAGTTCAAAGCCCAACCAAACTGAATGATAACATATAATTAACGAAAAATGATTAAAATAAAAAATCATTCCTTAATTATGTAACACCAGGTCGAGTCATCCCAAAGGCTCAAAAAATGGTACTTGATGCCTCCTTGTTTAACACACGGCATTATAAGGTACAGATCAAAGGTAAAGTGGAGAAATCCAGGCAAAGAGGTAGTGCCTCCCCTACCCCTCGGTGTAGTAGCTCTTAAAAAATGAGCTTTCAGATCGCCTTTGACAACGGTCGGCCAACTTACTAACACACACACACACACACACACACACATATATATATATATATATATTTATATGGAGACGCTGTAGTGATTCACTCCTCCTGGCGGGCACATTGAGCCTCCCTCTATATTCCAAACCTGAGAAGAGGAATTGGTTTCCACCTTTTTTGCAATATGGACTTTTCTCTTAGTTCCTGGAACGCCTGTGAGTCTTGTATACCCTAGGGAGGGGACTGACGTCCCTACCCTTCTTGTGTACGATTATATATCTTATTATATCAATTGACTTGTTCCGTTTCCTACCGAATAATCTGTATTAGGTTACTATCTTTGGGATAACCTAATGCGTTATAAGAAACAGGCTGTTATCCACGAATTAACACCTCGTTAAAACTCATCATAGGAAATGGAATTGCCCCCCCCAAGTTCAAGTCCTAGAAGTAATTATAGTTTAGTAGTAAGGGCAAACTGGGTTCTCAAGCCTTGGCAAGGCAACCAGCCTAGGAGAAGGAAAGTGAATTCAAACCGGCAGAATGCATTCACCCAACCCAACCTCACCTTTCCGCCACTGGTGGGATGTTATACAAGGTCAGTTTTTTTTTTAAGCGGGGGAGTTTCCTTTCTCCTTGACTGATTGGTTAACTGAAGGCTGAAGAACCCACCCTGCCCTACTATTTACTCATAGTTAGATGGAACCATGCATTTTCGAAGGACATCAACGCAAAGTGAAACGTACACTACCTCGCCCAGGATTTAAACACGGATCATTGATTCCATTTCCTGCTATGATAAGCTTAAGATTGACTTTGTGCGGACACAGGATGCCGTTTGTAAAACGTGCCGAGAGTGATGGATGATAAGGACACAGAGAGAGAGAGAGAAAGAGAGAGGTAGGGAAATCCGTGCTGTCAGAGCAACTTGATAATATATATATATATATATATATAATGCAAAGCTCTTCAAACGAATTGAGTTCTCCTGTATCTGTTAGCACAAAATGTGAACAAATGAAAGCTAATACCTAATGCGTTAAAATTCCTCTGGAGACGTGGGTCGCCTAATGGCTGAGTGGTAAGATCCTAACGCTAGCGTAAAGTTAGGCGAGGTTCGATCCCATTTTGAAGCGTCCTGCATGTATAGCCACATCGAAGAGTTGTGATACAACGAAACAGTCTGTCTGTGAATGATTATATATATATATATATATATATATTGCGGTCACAAAGTAATCAAGTTCGAACTCCACTTTCGCAATTAAATTCACTTTCAGACTAATATCCTTGGGAAAGGCATGAACTCCTTTATCCCCCAAGCTATTGGTTGAATAGATCCAATGCTGTTCTTCTAAAAGGATGACTTTGGCATTAAATATAAAACCCTACGAAGGTTGATATAATTCGCGACCATAGTTGAGAGCAACCTGAAGTCTCCCTTTCCATTAGCTATGACATCAAGGTGTAGGGAGGGTGCCACTCATTTCGCTGGATTGCTCTATTTTACCCTTGATCCATACCTTATAATGCTAAGTGTTAAGCAAGGAGGCATCAAGAACAATTGTTTGAGTGTTTGGTATGACTCAATCTGAGATTGAACTCCGGTCTCCCGAACCACTGGCGAACACTCAACGCACTATTCCAATGGATAACATTAAAAAAAGAAACCATGAACGCCCATATGTATCTTTTTTCTTTTTTTTCTTTTTTCTTTTTAGGATCCTTTGAATGTTGTTCAGATCAATCCATCAACAGAAATTGAAGCAATCAAATCAGAAAGTAATACTTTTGTCATTACCGTAGTAAAAAGATCTTACTAGTAAGTATAACAATTTTAAATAACTTCCTCAATTGGCGTGCTATAGAATATACTATCTGCAACCCACCCCCTGAAGAAGGATAAAACTTACCCCTAAAGTGTGTCCAGAGTTTGGCACAAAACTACATTTGGAAATGATACATACATACATACATACATACATACATACATACATACATACATACATACAAGTGCTTTTGAGTGCGTATATTTAGTGTAAGACAAATATAGATAAATTATTCATCAAAAGCTTTTATAGATAGATAGATAGATAGATAGATAGATAGATAGATAGATATGAAAAGACTTCCATGCATGCATACATACACACATGTAGACACTATTTAGGATATATATATATATATAGAGAGAGAGAGAGAGTGAGAGAGAGAGAGAGAGAGATACATAGATAGATTGATACGAAAATACTCGGATGTATACATATATTCATACATATGAAAATACTGATATATATATATATATATGTGTGTGTGTGTGTGTGTGCATGTGCGCGTGTGTGCTTCATTCTTTTGAGCCGTGGAGAGTGCGAAATCATTGCTTTATTGCCCTTATTGCCAGCTCCATGACATTATCTCCCTTAGACATAGTTTATTTAATTATTTATTAATGTCTCCCCATTATTCCTTTTTGCCTTTCATTTCTTTCTTTCTTTCTTTCTTTCTTTCTTTCTTTCTTTCTTTCACATCTTTCTTTCTTTCTTTCTTTCTGTTTTTTATTCTTTCATTTTTCTTTCTTTCTTAATATCCATCTTTCTTTCTTTCTTTCTTTTCTTTCTTCCTTTATTTCTTTAACATCTTCTTTCTTTCTTAATGTTTCTGTCTTTTTTCATTCTTTCTTTTCTTTTCTTTCTTTCTTAATGTTTCCTAATTCTTGTCTTCTTTTTCTTTCCTTATATATATCCCCCTTTCTTTCTTTCTTTCTTTCTTTCTTTCTTTCTTTCTTTCTTTCACATCTTTCTTTCTTTCTTTCTTTCTGTTTTTTATTCTTTCATTTTTCTTTCTTTCTTAATATCCATCTTTCTTTCTTTCTTTCTTTTCTTTCTTCCTTTATTTCTTTAACATCTTCTTTCTTTCTTAATGTTTCTGTCTTTTTTCATTCTTTCTTTTCTTTTCTTTCTTTCTTAATGTTTCCTAATTCTTGTCTTCTTTTTTTTCCTTTCTTAATATCCCCTTTTCTTTCTTTCTTTCTTTCTTTCTTTATTTATTTATTTATTTATTTATTTAACATCTTCTTTCTTTCCTAATGATTCCTAATTCTTGTTTTCTTTTGATAACTCCTTCGATAAAATTCGCCTTTTTTTTATTGAATGATCCTCGCTCATTAAACCTCAATGTACATATTTAAAAACCCTCCACACTGGCAGGATGTGACACAAGGTCAGTTTTTAAGTGGAGTTATGCTGGTCTGAATTCAGAGTTTTTCTTCTAGACTAGCAGCATAATCAAGGTTAAAGAACCTAGTCTGCCCTACTATTTACCCATAGCTGGAAGGAAGATAATTGGATTCATGCCTTTCCCAAGTGTATTAGTGCAATGCGATCAACCTTGACCAAGATTTGAACCTGTGTCGCCATGTCCATTTCCTACATCGTTAATGATTACACCACAGTGATTTGAGTGATTTGGTTGTTTAATGGCACATCAATCTTCTTCGGTTATTTAATGCCAAATCTATCCCCCTAGAAGGACAGTAAGTAGTACTATTTAACCAATAGTTGCAGGGATAAGGGTTTAGCCTGAGTTTTTGTAGGATGATTTTAGCTAGAGAAGTTGGTTTGTTAGTAATGAGGGAAAGTTTGTTAGCGAGGAAGATGGTGTAACGTATGTGTATTTACGTTGTGTTGTTTCCTCGCTTAGTGTTGTTAGTCCCCTCGCTAAGTTTGTAAGAAATAAAAGGAGGATGATGATGAAGAAGTAAGATGGCGAGAGTCGAAATGTGTTTAAGGATAAGGTTTTTATTTGCAGCATGGAATATTGGGTTTGCTTTTGGTGCTGCAAGATTCGTGAAGGGTTGTGAGTATTGAGATGAAATTGAGTTATGAGAAGTTGAGATGGTTGAGATGGTAGCGTATGTCGTCGGACGTGTGAGGGATTGTGTTCGTTGCATTTTGACGAAAGACATTGCAGTTATAGGAATTGAACTTTGGATGTCACTGTGTAGTTTTGTGTGTCTGGTATTTGGGGAGAGTATGCGTTATCTCCATTAAGGTGAACCAGAGGTGAATTGAGAGTTAGCGTGTCGAGAGCGGGATCACGCTCAGATCGACATAGCCAATTTTGGGGTGACATAAAGTTGTGCCTGTGCGAGGCATGTTGAATGCATCTAATTTATATTCAACTGGGATTCCTCGTAAGGAATCCATTAATTAGATGGGTTCCCTCGTGTATCCATGTTGCTGCTGCTGCTATTTTAGAGCCGCAGTGAGATGTCTGCACAGGGCGGCGTTGTCCAGCTAAAAAGCATCGCTATTGAAGAACGGCCAGTGGGACGTCTGCACTGATCGGCGTTCCTCAGCCAAAGAGAGTGTGTTTGGCAGCTCACCCAATCTTGTTGGCCGGAAATGAAGGTCCGGGATGAATAGGATAAGTCATTCCAATTGGGTGAAATTAAGTGTCGAATTAAATTGCGCGCCAAATTAAAATACGAAATTTTTCCTTTCTCTACAAGGGCGTTCATACCTTTCCCAGGCGTATTTGTCTGAAAGTGAATTTAATAATGTGACTGGATTTCGAACTCACTTACTAGGATTACACTGTCCAGAGCTTTCACCATTACACCTCGAGGTGACACCCTCCTTTATATCACAAGCACCCCCATAATGACAATACATGCATGTAACCCAAATGTGAATAAACTTGGTAAAATATTTAGTAGTATTCAGTGAAACCCGTCGTAATGATACAGACAAAACAAAAATTTAACTGGTGTTTATGTGGTATATTCATTTATTTTCATCTATTCCAACTATGAAGCAACAATTGCTGTGCTCTGAGATAGCTTTATTCAGTCGGCTGGGGGTATAGAATACACTGACTGCATCTCTGCAGAGAGGTTAGACCACCCCCAACGAGTGTCCTAGATATGACACTAAACAATCTGATCACGAGGTTCCAGTAAGAGGCTTGGGACCAGTAATGCTGGAGGCTTGGGGATGCGAAACATCCCTTCATTGCCATCACTTTCAGATCCACTCTGGCCCAGAGTGGTACCACTTGATAAGGTCCTATCTATAGGTAAAAACGAATTAAACAGTTTCCTTATGCTAAACTGAATTGCTTGAAATAGGAGTTTTGATATTTAAATTATGTCCTTATGTTAAACTGAATTGCTTGAAATAGAATGTTTTGGACAAAAAACTGCATACTTATGCTGAACTGAATAGTTCAAAATGGAACTTTTTTGTATGCTAAACCGAATTGTTTGAAATAGAACTGTATATACGTTTAAAATGGATTTAGCATTAATAATCTACAATTGTTGATATGCCATAAAACGAAACTAAACCAAATCATATATATCTATATATGTATAAAGAGGATTTGGCATTAAATAACCTACAATAGTTGATATGCCATAAAACCCAACCAAACCAAATCATATATATTTATATATATGTATAAAGAGGATTTGGCATCAAAGAACCAACAATGGTTGATATGCCATAGAACCAAACCAAACCAAATCAAACGTGAGATAGCAAAAAAGAAAAAAAAATGATATTCCCTGTGAACACTGTAGTGGACTATTATTGGCTATTTCAGGAATATTTGGATTACATATTGCAAATTTATCAAAAAAAAAAATATTGTTGTATACCGTGACGAGGGAAGAAAGAAGAAGAACACTTCTTTATAAGAATATATACGTCTTTTTATTCTTTCGAAAGGGGTTGAAGCTTCTGTGTTGTGTGAGACAGACGGACGGGGGGAGGTAAGACAGACTGCTATATTGATCGTTAACCCCTTTTGATAATAGCACGTTGTATTATCTTCAAGAACCCACTTAGCGCTTCTTCCATATCTCAGCTAGGGTGGTTCAACAGGAGGTCGCTGAGGGCAACATCCTCAGCGGGGCGTTCTCACTGATTGCAAGCTGGCTCTCACTCTGGCCATCACTGACTCCAACTGACTCAACTGCCGCAGGCATCTGCATATATTATTTCATAACGCCCACTTACTTCCAATTAGATCATTTGATCTTCTTCCGCTTATTTACACAGGTGCACATCTGATTGACGGCTCCGTCAAGGGTCAATATGTAACAATATGATAAAGCATACAATGTGTATTTAGTTATAGGCCAGAATTTCACTAGGAATCCATTTTTGACCACTAAATAGCCCTAAGTTGGGAAGTGTATTCATGTGTAAAATGATCAACACCACTTTGTGGATGGAGAAAACACCAAAGCAGTCAGCTAAGAACCTGGCTAACCACAGTGAAATTGGCTAACACTCTACCCACTAGACAATGGAGAGTTCGCCAATGGCCTGGTTCAATTCCAGGTCGAGTCTCACCAAAGACTCAAAATATGATACTTGATATCTCCTTGTTTAATACTCAGCATTATAAGGTACAGATCAAGGGCAAGTGGAGCAATCATAGAAAAGAAGTAGAGTTGTAGTTGCTATTGAAAATGGAGCCTTTGAGTCTCTCTTGACTATGGTCGCCAATTTCACTTTTAAGTTTGATATATACCACCCCAATTAAAAGTTTGATATATACTTCCCCAATGAAAAGTTTAGTTGCCTGTTGTCCAAATACAGATATATAAAAGTCAATTGAATATACCTAGATACCAGAAAATAATTTTCATTCAATGAATGATTATGCGATGTCTCTAGTTCATTTTCCATCGGTTCTCATATAGCATATCAACTCTTTCAAAAAATTTTCTCGCAAATTTTTTTTCGACAAAAACTTTTTCTCCTGATAATGACATAGGCTTGAAATTAGTTGAGAACTGTTCTGTCTTAATAATATGATTAAAGTTGCCTATGAAATAATAAGAATTTATTCTTGGAATAAGTGAGGATATACAGTAAACAGTATAAAACAGTAAGTATCCTGTATTCCCTCACTTATTCCTTTGTGGCTTTGGCTTGGTTTCTTTATGGGGTTGGATCAGTCCATTTTTTATGGGGGTTGGATCAGTCCATTTTTTATGGGGTTGGATCAGTCCATTTTTTATGGGGTTGGATCAGTCCATTCTTTATGGGGGTTGGATCAGTCCATTCCTTATGGGGGGTTGGATCAGTCCATTTTTTATGGGGGATGGATCAGTCCATTCTCGTGGGGATAGTTCCACACACAAACAACATGAACAATCAAAAATAAATTGCACAAAAGAAATATTCCTATTTGTCAAATCACACACACACACACACACACATATATATATATATATATACATGCACATACACATATATATGCATACACACATACACATTCATATATATACACATGCACACACACACATATATACACACACATACATACACACACGCCTATATATAAACACACATGCACACACACATATATACACACATATATACACACATTCACTCACATATATACACACACATATATATGCACATACACACATATATATACACATACATACACACACATACATATATACACGAACACACACATATATATACACATACATACACACACATACATACTCACATATATATACACACACATGCATACACACATATATACACACATATATAAACACATACACACACACACGCATATATATATATATATATATAAATATATATGCATACAGAAACACATATATACACACATTCACACACATACACATATATATATACACTAACATACACGTGCACACACACACATGCATATATATAAAATGCAATTTGCTAAATCTATTAAAAAAGAGAGTTAAATATCGGTGATCCTATTTACCCCCCCCCCCTCCGCTCGGGCAGGATATGACACAAGGTCAATTTTTAAGCGAAGTTTAACAGGTTTGAATTCAGAGTTTTCCTTCTCCTAGACTAGTTGCCTCACCAAGGCTGAAGAACACAGTCTGTCCTACTATTTACCCATAGCTGGAGGGAGAATAATTGGATTCATACCTTTCCCAAGGGTATTAGTGCTATGTGAAATGCAATCAGTCTTGTCGAGCATTTGAACTCGTGTCACCGTGTTCATTTCCTACGACGATAACCATTACACCACGGGCATCTGAAAGTGAATGTAATAGCCCAACTGGAGTTTGAACTCACTCACTATGATGTTGCAGTCCAACATAGAGGGATAAGAGGGTTCATGCCTTTTCCAAGGGTATTAGTCTGAAAGTGAATGTAATCATATTTACCAACCCCTCTGCTCGGGCAGGATATGACATAAGGTCAATTTCTAAGCGGAGTTTAACAGGTTTGAATTCAGAGTTTTCCTTCTCCTAGACTAGTTGCCTCACCAAGGCTGAAGAACCTAGTCTGTCCTACTATTTGCCCATAGCTGGAGGGAGAATAATTGGATTCATACTTTTCCCATCGGTATTAGTGCTATGTGAAATGCAATCAGTCAGGTCCAGGATTTGAACTCGTGTCGCCGTGTCCATATCCTGCGACGATAACCATTACACCACGGGCACCTCCAATTAAATATCAGTGATAGAACATATATATATATACATATATATATATATAAATTTGGATGGTTACAAAGCTTAGATGTGGCACAAGGCCAGAATATGGGGAACCCAGTGAGAATTGAATTCACTAACAATGGTCCATCAATCTAGCTTGTTAACCATAATGACACATTAGGTCAGAAGTTTGGTCTAATGAATGTATAGGTGAGAAACTAACAGTCACCAATAGACACTGACTGTGTCTATGCTATCCTAACACTCACACACACATATATATATATATATATATATATATATATAAATATATATACATATACATTTGTTTAAATAAAAGGGAATCCTTGTTATTTTGATTTTTTTTTCTTTTTTCTTTTAAGAGTCCTAATGTTTTTTTGTTTGTTTTTTTTTTTGTTTTTTGAGTTTTTTTTATGTTATGATCTTGAAATTCATTAAGGATTTCTCCACAGGAGCTATTTGTGGTGAGCCGAATACTTTATATATATATATATATATATATATATATATATATATATATATATATATATATATGTATATTGTGGGATTACTTCTCTTATCAGGCAAAAACTTCAACTAATGACTGCTTCATAGCATAATGTGGTATCATATCCCTTATTTGCAAAATAACTTAGTTGTTTTAGAACATTTTCATCCCTAAAAAAAATTCATGTTGCATTGAACATGATACCAGAGAACAATACACTTCTTAAATTTGTAAGTGTTCACCCAGAACTTCCATCTCTCTTACACATACATTCACTAAGGACATTTCTTCACAAACACTCTTTGTGTATTCTTTTTGTATCTCATCTTTTTTTTTTGTATTCATTCTATTTAATTTGCATAAGCAATAAAATATGTTGTAAATCCAACATGATTATTCTTGCATTTTCTCAGTACGAAGAAGCAATATTTAACCTAACCACATTCCTGTACAATATATATATATATATATATATATATATATATATATATATATATATATATATATATATATATATATATATATATATATATATTAAAAAGATCAAATACTCCAAAGTCTTTCGACAGTAGATGCAATCTGTGTTTAGAAGAAAAAATGCACATTTTGCTTTTTCCAGAGCCGAAAAAATTATTAGATAAGAGAAGTGAATTCATAGCTAGGTGTAGACATAGGGCTAAATTTAAAATATAGATAATTAACTTGAAAAACTTTTTAAAAAAAGCATAGAGTTAAACTGAGAATTAATGTAAATGAATAAATAAAATAAAATGTTAGAAAATTGTGAAAAACATATCATATATAAGTACTAATCATAAAAAGTGTAACTGATTAATAGGTTCTAAATAGTTTTGAAATTTAAAAAAAATCTAAAATTAATTAAATCTTGAGTTTAATTTAATATAATTATTACTGTATCATTACGTAAAGTAATTGAATAAAGTTAAAAATCTAATTTAATATTAGATCTGTAGTTTAAGTCAAAATGTAATTAGAATTTAAAAATTAAAATAAAAATTTAAAAAATTTCTTAAATAGATTTACTACCTTTCTAACCGAAATTAAAATAAAAACGGAAGTGGGCTAAATGAGGAGATAACTCTTGACCCCTCTTCTATCCCACCTTTTTCTGCGTCTCTTCTAGTTTTTTTATCCATAGGATCTGAAAAAGTCCTGTTAAATTTTTTCGTGTTTTCTAAATTTTCAAAAACGGGTTACAGGATGGAAATAAATTTATAATCCTAATGTGACCGGTTTGTTGTTTTTCTTAAAGAATTTATTACTCTGTATTGTCTGTTACATTGAGCTCTTTACCAGGAAAATTTAAATATTCACTCTTGAATAGTTTTCTTGTCCTGATGGAATTGATCCCAACTCCGGTTTAACTGGACCAAATAATATATATATATATATATATATATATATATATATATATATATATATATATATATATATATATATATAATGTTTTGTTTTGTTTTGTTTTATCTTTTTTCTTTTTAGAATCCATTATCTGTTGTTCAGATTAATATATCAACACAGCAATTGAAGCGATACAATCAGAAAAGGATACTTATTTTGGAGAAGAAAATTAATTAAGATTTCTTTTTAAATTTTAGTTTTCGTGTTAAGAAATATGAAACTCCAGAACGAACAGAAGGTGAAAGAAATGCCTGGCTTCTTGTGAGTGAAATAATTTTTGTTGCTATGTTTATTCAGATTTCATTATCTAATCTTTAGTCAGTGGTGTACTAATCAGCTAGGCACTTGGATTGTGCCCAACGACCAAAATTGCCAAGAGGTCCGAGTAACAAAAGCCTCAAATAAATCAAGGTTAATAATCAAAATGTTTTAATATGATGAGACGCTAGAAAATTGACTTACCATAGCCAGAAAATTCGGTGAATATTTGCCTGTGACATACGGAACTGTCGTGGGGGTTGTATGTTATTTGGTTATTTCAGTAGATGTGCATTCGTATTTTACGGGTATCGCTCTAAATTATTTCCACCACAAATACAACATAAAACTTTACAATTGCGCAAAAGAAATGGAATAGAACACAACAAACATTAAACAACAAACAATTTAATAAGCATATAACAGAATATGAAAACAAATAAAATACATGATGTGTAAATGGCCTTTTGGAAAAAAAGTTTGGCAAGAAGAAAGTAAATTTGTTTAAAGATGTGTTTATGTTAACGGATTCCATAAATAAGTCGTTCTTACTTACATTAAGTTCATAGCGGGTTTTATGATTGTGGCGACAGCGTGTCGCGTTGATGAAAGAAAGTTTGTCGGGTTTTTCTTTTGAATGTGATTCGCGGCCATCTGTAACTAGGTCATGAACTTTAGTTGAGGAAGGAAAGGAATTTGCCGGACAGAGTATCGGCTACTGCTTTACTGGCATAGTGGCTTGTCTTAGTTTGTGTGTAAGTTTGTGTGTGTCTGGCTCCCTAACTGTGTGTTATTTATACCGTAATAGTGGATCAAAGAATCGTCCTAAAATTTTGCCGCGTAGACATTTATTGACCAATCAGATTTGTATTTTACTATTTTATTTTAAAGCCTAAATATTTTCTGTTAGTTGACTTCCGATCCTATTTTTCTAGAATGTTGTATTCTATGTTTTTAGCTGATTGGGTGAAAAATATAAAAATGTAACTTAAATGTTAATGCAGTTTTGATCCTAAATTTCAAAAATGTTCTTAAGTATGTTTTTATTGCCTATTTTAAGACTAGAAAAAATGTGTATCCTATACTATAAAGCAAGATTAAAATCGCTGAGAGTGTTCTCAGTTCCCATTGGAAAGTTGACAACTTAATCCTTTTACACAACAAAGTAATGTTTGGACGAGTTTCTACTGATCTCTGTTGGTATTCCGTGAGGTGTCCCTTTAGCGAGTACAAAAGTTGGTACTACGAAGTGCATACGATAAGTTTCCAGACATTTTTTGTATGGGCACTTTTATTGTTAGTACATACATGAAACTCTAGTCCCCTTCGAAATAATCTCCTCCAGCTGCAATGCACTTGTTGTTCCGTTCCAATAACTTCTGGAAGGCCCCATAGAAGTCTTCTTGTGTGAGCGTGTCAATGACCTTCGTCACAGCCTCTTTCATCTCCTCAATTGTCTCATAACGACAGCCTCTGAGCTTGGGGATTAAAAAAAAACACAGGGAGCAAGGTCTGAACTATAGGGAGAGTGAGGAACTGTCTTGATGCCCATCTTGGTCAAATAGTCTGTGACAAGGATGGAGTTGTGGACTGGTGTATTGTCCTGGTGGGAATGCCACTGAGCTGATTTAAAGAGTGCTGGCCTCTTCCCTAGGAATCTCTTCCTGAACTCCCTTAAAACCTCATAGTAACCCTAACTCTAACCGTTTGGCCAATCAACTCTGGTGTTTTGACTTCCTTACTCCTCCCACACGTCTCATCATCCCTCACAGACTCCCTGCCTTCCTTGAATCTCTTATGCCACTCAAAAACTGATGCTTCTATTTTAATGGACTAGTCTGTTTTAATGTATTGATCCATTTTAATGGACTGATTTATTCTAATGGACTGATCTATTTTAATGGACTGATCGGTTTTAATATATTGAACTATTTTAACAGATTGATCAATTTCAATGGACTAATCTGTTTTAATGTATCAATCTATTCAAATGTATTTATCTGTTTTGATAAATTGATCTATTTTTATGGATTGATCTGTTTTATGGTTTATTTATTTATCAGGCGTTTCGAGAAGCTTGCAGTCGGCAATCATTAATACACTATTGGATAGAGAATCGGAATTGTTTATTCCAGAAGGTGAGTGATGATTTTATTGCCGTTTTCATTTTTTTGAGAATGATTGTTATGGTTGGGTTTTATGGCATATCAACCATTGTAGGTTATTTAATGCCAAATCCTCTTTATACATATATATTAAATATATAGGATTTGGTTTGGTTGGGTTTTATGGCATATCAACCATTGTAGGTTATTTAATGCCAAATCCTCTTTATACATATATATTAAATATATATGATTTGGTTTGGTTGGGTTTGATGGCATATCAACCATTGTAGGTTATTTAATGCCAAATCCTCTTTATACATATATATTAAATATATATGATTTGGTTTGGTTTGGTTTGATGGCATATCAACCATTGTAGGTATTTTATGCCAAATCCTCTTTATACATATATATTAAATATATATGATTTGGTTTGGTTGGGTTTGATGGCATATCAACCATTGTAAGTTATTTTATGCCAAATCCTCTTTATACATATAAATTAAATATATAGGATTTGGTTTGGTTGGGTTTGATGGCATATCAACCATTGTAGGTTATTTAATGCCAAATCATCTTCATACATATATATTAAATATATATGATTTGGTTTGGTTGGGTTTTATGGCATATCAACCATTGTAGGTTATTTAATGCCAAATCCTCTTTATACATATATATTAAATATATATGATTTGATTTGGTTGGGTTTTATGGCATATCAACCATTGTAGGTTATTTAATGCCAAATCCTCTTTATACATATATATTAAATATATATGATTTGATTTGGTTGGGTTTTATGGCATATCAACCATTGTAGGTTATTTAATGCCAAATCCTCTTTATACATATATATTAAATATATGATTTGGTTTGGTTGGGTTTTATGGCATATCAACCATTGTTGGTTATTTAATGCCAAATCCTCTTTATACATATATATTAAATATATGATTTGGTTTGGTTGGGTTTGATGGCATATCAACCATTGTAGGTTATTTAATGCCAAATTCTCTTTATACATATATATTAAATATATATGATTTGGTTTGGTTTGGTTTGATGGCATATCAACCATTGTAAGTTATTTTATGCCAAATCCTCTTTATACATATATATTAAATATATATGATTTGGTTTGTTTGGGTTTGATGGCATATCAACCATTGTAGGTTATTTAATGACAAATCTTCTTTATACATATATATTAAATATATAGGATTTGGTAGAGTTGGATTTTATGGCATATCAACCATTGTATGTTTTTAATGCCAAATCTTCTTCATAAATATATATCGAATATATAGGATTTGGTTTGTTTGACTTTTATGGCATTGGTTTTTCCTTTGTTCAGTGAGTAATAATAGAAGAAGGACAGTTGTAAATTGTTGAGCAGGAATTTAGCATTCAGCCAGAAGTTGGTGGTTTAGTTGATTTTAGGAGAAAGGAGTAAAAGGTGAAAGAGTGGTCTCCTAAAGAAACAGTGGTCAAATATTGAGTCTGCTCTCTCGTGTTAAAATATCCATCTGTCTGCTGCTGGAATTGAACCAGGTAACGTTACATCACCTTTTATATTGCTGGGAAAAGTCACCCGGACAGAATGGCATTATTCATTCTCATTGGACGAAATATAGTACTCGAACTTCAACGGCCAAATAATTCCTGCACTAGACAATGAATTTAAAAATATAAATCACCACGTGATTTAATGGTGGTCTGACACACAATAAAAATTAGTTCTTTCTGCTTTCAAGTATTGCTATCTAACACTAATAATTCTATTCAATACTAATCATTAGTTTGCAGACATCGTAGTGGTTACAAGTATTTTTGTTTGACACAATTAATTCATTTAGACTCAGTCACATCATTCCAATTATTCCTATATGATATCAATCATTCAATTTAGTTCCATAGTTAAAGAGTTTCAAGTATTGTTATTCAACACTAATAATTCTATTCAACGTTAATCGTTCATTTAGATTTTTCAGAATGAGTAACAGGTATGCAGTATTACCTCCAAATAAGTACATGCCTTTTAAAGAAAGATAGTGAGAGTTTAAAGTCAACAATATAAGAGGGGCATAAATTTGAATGTTAAAACTAGCAGTCGAAAAACTTCAATCTGTAAAGGGTCTAATAGCTACAGATATTGAGATATACAACCAACATTCCGTCTTTAAAATGCATTGGTTCATCAATAGATCTGTCAACACTGAATGTTTTGTAAAGAAAGAAAAATAAATCATATGAATATTAAACATGTAAATATTTAATACACTGAGAACAGTGTTGGGATTTTCAAGCCTTGCCTGGCGGGAGACTTTGGCAAATAGAGATCTTCATGGTCAATAAACTTCGACAGAACATTCACAGATACAAATCCTGGAATTAAACAAAATTTAACAAAATCTGCCCATAGTATATATACATGAATGGTGCCCGTGGTGTATATATACATGGAGGTGCCTGTGGTATAATGGTTATCGTCGTAGGAAATGAACAGGGCGACACGAGTTCAAATCCTGGACGAGACTGATTGCATTTCACATAGCACTAATACCCTTGGGAAAGGTATGAATCCAATTATTCTCCCTCTAGCTATGGGTAAATAGTAGGGCAGACTAGGTTCTTCAGCCTTGTTAAGGCAACTAGTCTAGGAGAAGGAAAACTCTGAATTCAAACCTGTTAAACTCCGCTTAAAAAATTGACCTTGTGTCATATCCTGCCCGAGCGGAGGGGTTGGGTAAATATGGTATATATACATGACTGTACTTACATGTTCACACACACACACACACACACACAGAGACAGGCAGAATACATACAAGATACTAAGAACATTTACGTGTATATACAGACAACCTCTACAGAGACCAGAGGTCTTCACAGACAATTAATTCCAATAGGACATTCACAGACACAAATCCTGGAATTAAAACAGATCGCTTCCAATCAAAACAATCTTTACTATTATTGGGATTTTCCAAACTTTTTATGGTAACAAAATATTGTGATGTCAACAAGAAGAAAGGAACACAACACAGATGAAAATGTTATCAAAAAAACTTGTATTTACAAGAAAAGTGAGGAAGGAAACGAATAGTTCTTGCAAACAGTCGGTTTGCAGAAAACTTATCTGAAAGAAGTGTCTTTTTAACGGGTTTATATTTCCTGTTTCTTTTTGGCTGGGTAGAAGAAAATACAGCCTTGGTTTCTGCGCTGCAGATGCTGAATAAAATCCTCACACGTGTCTTGGTGTTTAGATAACTGAGAGAACAGGCGAACACATGTTGACTCTGAGGAATCACTCAAGCAAAAGAGAAAGGGAGTTCGTAAAAACCACCCTTGTAAGGGTTTGGTGAAAATCTAAAAAGGTAGCCTGTGATTGGCTGTTTTTCATCCAATCACATGGCATCTAGTTAGCGACTCTGTAAATAATTTCAATAACAGTTAAATCATACATCGAGGTGCATATGATAAGTTTCCAGCCTTTTTTCGTATGGGCATTTAAAATTATCATAGACTCTTGAAAATTCAGTATGTTATTGCGATACATCTTATGAGATGACGGACCAATTTTTATGATTTCAGTTTCAAATGAACAGCTACAGTAGCAATTGGAATACATCTTACTAAAGCCTGATTGTCACAGCTGGTGAATTTCAAAAATGCAATCTTTAGAAGAACGATATGCAATAAAATTCTGTTTTAAACTTGGAAAAAATGCCACAGAAACGTATGGAATGCTTCAGACTTCTTTTTGACCATCTTGCATGAATCGAGTATCAGTTTATGAGTGGCATTGTGTCCCAAGGCTGAAGGCCATCGTAGGCCGAGGGACGAGCCACCATTCGTCGTTGAGTGCCGCGGGGCCCTTCAAAATCTTCCTCGGTCCAGTGACCTCTCATGAACTCGTAAGGAGCTATATAGAGGGTTAGGGGTGGGTTCCGCCTCGGATCCTCTAGTAGAGCGGCTCGGCTGGTCGGCGGAGGAGATTCGCTCCCAGTGGAATTGGGTGCCAGGTTCGGGCTTCTTGAACAACTCTGAGTTCTCGCTCACCTGGCGGCTAGCTCGAAACGCATCGGCCTTCAACAACTGGGCTTACAGAGCGTGCATAGCAGATATGCCTGACTGCCCCCGCTGCGACAGTGGCCTAGAGGAAACGGCTTTGCACGCCTTCTACTACTGCGAGCGGGTTCGCCCGTTCTGGAGCCACGCCCTAGAGAGCTTGTGCTGCTTGACGTTGGTTACGTCGTGGACAACCTTAACCCTACGTTTCAGGGTGAGAAGCGTGTGGTGTTTCTCGTGATCCTAGCCGTGGCTAGAATGGTGATTTGGGAGACGCGAAACAAGGGATTGTATGAGGGTGCAAACTTTTCTTATCGTGATCTGATCTTGTTCTTTAGGCATCAGCTTAGGGTCAGGATTAGATGCGATAGAAGACGCTTGGACCGCATAACATTCAGCAAAAGGTGGGTGCATGCAGCAAGCCTGGTCGTATGTAAGTGGGCAACGTTGGAGTCATACTTCCTTCCTCTGCCTGTGCATGGCGACGATGGTCCGGGTCATTCGGGACCCCACCCCGGGTAAGTTGGAACTTTACGAATTCTTTAGGATCTCTTGACCCCCTAGCTAGTGGAGTGAGATGTGCCATTGTCCTCACCCATTTAAATGTTAGTTCCTCTCAAGATCCTCCCCACTCCCAGTTTCTTTTCTCACCCTTCTACCACTTTGGAGTCCCAGCCCCCTTTTGAGGATCTTGGTCACATATTCCTGTATTTCATATTCATTTCCCTTTCCCGACCGACGCCCTTTCCCGTTTCTTCTTTTATCCCGTTTAGCCTTAGGTTCGTCCCCTATAGGGAAAGCTTCAGCTTGTTTTTGGGCCCTATCCAGGTACTAGAAAACAGTCGACTCTCCATAACATAGAAGGGGAGATGGGAGGGAAACCAACCGGGTTTATGTTTTGTTTACTCTGGGGCTTTTTTCTCCAATTCCCCATCATCCTTTCACTCGCTGTACATACGCCGTTACATTTTGTCGGGTTTTAAGTAGGGTTTTCATGGAGCGAATGAGGCATTTTGGTGGTTGTGGCGTGGTTGGTGGATGAAGAAATTTACTGTATGGAATGAATGGAGAAAAGAATGATTGATATTAAGAGTGTCTAGCTAGGGTTACATAGAAAAAAATACTGTTTTCGCCCCCTTCCCTTCACCCCCCCCAAAAAAAAAATTCTTTGGGCCTTGTGCCCACTGAAAAGTAACGGCTGTATACTTTCTCTGAAATAAAGGCATAAAAGATTCAAGGAAGGCGGGGGGGAGTCTGTGAGGGATGGTGAGAGGTGTGGAAGGAGTAAGGAAGTCAATACACCAGAGTTGATTGGCCAAAGAGTTCGGGTTAGGGTTACTATGTTGATGTTTTAAGGGAGATCAGGAAGAGATTCCTAGGGAAGAGGCCAGCACTCTTCAAATTGGGTCAGTGGCATTTCCACCAGGACAATACACCAGTCCACAACTCCATCCTTGTCACAGACTATTTAAGCAAGATGGGCATCAAGACAGTTCGTCATCATCCCCATAGTTCAGACTTTGCTCTCTGTGACTTTTGCTTATTCTCTAGGCTCAGAGGCTGTCAGTATGAGACAATTGAGGAGATGAAAGAGGCTTTGACGAAGGTTATTGACATGCTCACACAAGAGGACTTCTATGGGGCCTTTCAGAAGTTATTGGAACGGTACAACAAGTGTATTGCAGCCGGAGGAGATTACTTCGAAGGGGACTAGAGTTTCATGTGTGTACTATCAATAAAAGTGCCCATAAGAAAAAAGTCTGCAAACTTATTTAATGATCCTTGTATATATATATATATATATATATATATATATATATATGTTTTTTATATATAAGTGCCCATACGAAAAAAAGTCTTATGTTGCTCCTGAAAGGAAATCTTTTCTACTCAGAGTTTCTGATATTTAGGATCAATTAGACTCGTTGACTTCGCTCTCATTCTTTCATTTTTTCTTTTAATTTTGTGTCTTCAGATCCACAATGATAGAGTCACTTAATTTGTAAAAGTTCTTAATGGTTCTGTGATCGCAAGGATGTTGATTTTTGCCTCTTCATTTTTTGCGATTAAGTCATAATATCATTTGTTTTTTTTTTTTCTTAAAAATGAAAATAAAAATATCATAGAATATCTCTGACTATATATTTTAATTTTTTTTTCATTTCAGAGTGGTAAATGCTCTCCAAAGTAAGTTTCAATTTCATTTTACATACAGTTTTCATTACAGTAAATTCTCAATTGACACAGCTTTGAATAGCAAGAATCTCAATAATATTAGCTTTGTGTTCCGGTCTATAATTTGTGATCTAATGAAGAAGAAAAACAGATAAAAGTAAATTAACGCAGACAATGCAATGAAAATTGTTTGGACTGGCCAATGGTTTTTGCTATAAAAATGCATTAGAAATGATTTTTACTAGAAAAATGCATCAAAAATGATTTTTGCTATAAAAATGCATTGGAAATGATTTTTACTATAAAAATACATTGGAAATGACTTTTACTATAAAAATGCATTGGAAATGATTTTTACTATAAAAATACATTGGAAATGATTTTTACTATAAAAATGCATTGGAAATGACTTTTACTATAAAAATGCATTGGAAATGATTTTTATTATAAAAATGCATTGGAAATGATTTCTACAGTAAAAATGCATTTGAAATGACTTTTACGATAAATATTTATTGGTTGTCTAAATTTCTGAGACAAAGATTGATGATTTTTTTTTATCATTAAGGATTTTTAGACGATTGTCTTCATTGTTATTTACACAACATTTTGGTCAATATGTCCTCCAGTCTTCTTCAGGTGTTTGTCAAACTCGGGAACCTTCAATCGAGATTGAACCTGCAACCTCCAGATGATTGTCTCCTTAGGGAACCAATGACTATGACCATTAAGCTATGTGTCCTGCTGGAGATTTTAGTGTGAATTTTTGGGACTTATAAACTCAATGTTCTTACTTGACTAGGATTACTACTAATATGTATGATTTTTTTACCTGTGCTCATATTCAGATTTTTTTTTCATCTAGCCTTTTTAATTATCGGTTCTCATCTTGTATTCAACTCTATACTTGGTCTAGTCAGCAGGTCAGTGTAGCCCAACATATGTACTGATTACTTAAGGTGTCTAATCCTCCAATGTTCATCCCTATCTGTTATTTCAACTTCATCCTATAAGGAAGCGGCTCAATGGGTGACATGCTGAACCTTGGTTGCTGACCATGGGTCTCAAGGAAATATCATCCTTATGAATTTTTGGAAGGCCATATATGTGTGGTAGATTACTGTAATATTGAATTAGCTGTCTGTATTTTGTTTGTGGTATGAGATCTTGATTTTTACCAAGGATCTGTGACAGCTTCCTTTCCGTCTTCAGGGTCAAGTCCTTCTTTACTTTACAGTAGCCACCATTGCTAATCAAGTCTGCCAGTTTGTTGGAGTATTCCATCCTATCCATTACCACGGTAGCATCGCCATTGTCAGCTGGGAATATTATGATACTGTTATCATCCTCTTGTGATTTGAGAGCCTGTCTCTCTGTTTTTGAGATGTTAGGCTTCGGAGGCTTTGATTTCTCAAGTGCTTGTCTCACTCTCCATTTTAGTTCATCAGCTCTTGCCTTGGGTATTTTTAAAGCTGTATCCTCGATTGATGCTAAGTAAGGAATTCGCTTGATGGTAGTGGTGAAGTTGAGACCTTTGTTTAGCACTAATTTTTCTGGAGTTGTTAACTGTCGTTTACTGATGTTGACAATGGCTTCCACTGGTGAGTAATGGGATTGGATTTTCATATTGATGGTTTTCATCTTCTCCAACTTTGTAATTTGAAGCGCCTTGACCACATGGAATTCCTGTTCGTACGATTTATCCTGATATTGTTGGATTCGGATTCTGTCATCTACCATAGATATTTTTTCCAGGAATGTGGAGAGTTCACTCGAGATTTCTAACCAGAGTTGATGTTTTTTCCAACGGTTGTTATGAATTCGATCTCGGATTAATCCTTGCTCTAATCTTTCTGTTACTTTTCTCGCCCTCCTGGAATAAACTCGAATTCTTATAGTTAAGCCTGGTGGAACTAGCTCGAGGTCTCGGCATCTGCATGGGAATGTAAGATGGTTTGTCATTCGTGGCAATTTTTGATTCAATTTTTCTAATTGTTTCCATTCATATATTGTATCGGGTCCCTACCGATTGGATATTACTTGTCTAAATTTCCGAGACAAAGCTTGACGATTCATATCATTAAGTGTTTTTGGACTATTGTCTTCATTTTTATTGTTATTTCCACAATGTTTTGGCCGATATGTTCTCCGGCCTTCTTCAGGTGTTTGTCAAATTTGGGAACCTTCACAGAATTTCGAACTTTATTGAAGCTTTCTTTCTTTCTTTCTTTTTTCTTTTACTACTTTCTTTCTTTCTTTTACATATCCTTTTCTTTCTTTCTTTCTTTCTTTAACAAATCATTTTCTTTCTTTCTTTCACAAACCATTTTCTTTCTTTCACAAATCATTTTCTTTCTTTTTTCTTTCCTTCTTTTCTTTTCTTTTCTTTTCTTTCTTTCTTTCTTTCTTTCTTTTAAAAATCATTTTCTTTCTTTCGTTCTGATTTTATGTTTGTATTCATTGTTTTTAGAAGCCCATCTCCTCCCATAGATTATGACTTTCCCGACAAGAAAAGCAGTCTCGAATTTAAACGTCCCGAATATTTGGAAATGGAAAGTTTTACAGGTAAGTAGTTCCTGTTTTAATTTTTGGGATTACCTCTTTTGTCTGCCTTAAAATTTCTTGACCGCAAGAAGAAGAGTTGGGCAAGAAGTCTCATTTTCTTCTTAGTTGCAACATACATGGAAAAAGACAAATCTAGTCCTCCATGACAAGGAAATTTTCACCCCCAATAAACATTGAAGATGACACCCTAGAATAGATTGGCTTGATTTCTATGGCATATCAACCATAGTTGGTTATTTAATGCCAAATCCTTTTTATACTTATATATCAAATACATATGATTTGGTTTGGTTGGGTTTTATGGCATATCAACCATTGTAGGTTATTTAATGCCAAATCCTCTTTATACATATATATTGAATATATATGATTTGGTTTGGTTGGGTTTTATGGCATATCAACCATTGTAGGTTATTTAATGCCAAATCCTCTTTATACATATATATTGAATATATATGATTTGGTTTGGTTGGGTTTTATGGCATATCAACCATTGTAGGTTATTTAATGCCAAATCCTCTTTATACATATATATTAAATATATATGATTTGGTTGGGTTGGGTTTTACGGCATATCAACCTTTGTGGGTTATTTAATGTGGAATCCTCTTTATACATATATATTAAATATATATGATTTGGTTGGGTTGGGTTTTACGGCATATCAACCTTTGTGGGTTATTTAATGTGGAATCCTCTTTATACATATATATTAAATATATATGATTTGGTTTGGTTGGGTTTTACGGCATATCAACCTTTGTAGGTTATTTAATGTGGAATCCTCTTTATACATATATATTAAATATATATGATATGTTAACACATTTTGTTGATAACATTATTTAACAAGACCAAACTTTTTTGCCCACAATTCAATGGTTTCAAGTATTTCTATCTAATACTAATAATATTACGGATTATTAATACTTTGTTTGCTATCCAAAAGTGACAATTTAACATGAATCATTTGTTTGCACATAGTTAAATTGATATATATATTTGATACATAAGTGAATAGTTTTTTGGTAATTTTTTTTTCTAAATGAGTTAGAACTAATTCTTTAGCACACTAGTATTCCTATTGTTTGTACACAGTTAAATGGTTTCAAGTATTGCTATCAAACAATAATAATTCTATTTAAAATTAATCATTTATTTGCACACAGCTGAATGGTTTCAACTATTGCTATCAAACACTAATAATTCTATTTAATATTAATCATTTATTTGCACACAGTTAAATGGTTTCAAATATTGCTATCTAACACTAATAATTCTATTTAATATTAATCATTTGTTTGCACACAGTTAAATGGTTTCAACTATTGCTATGAAAAACTAATAATTCTATTTAATGATAATCATTTTTTTGCACACAGTTAAATGTTCAAATAAACTGTGTATTCATGCTAAACCTAATTGTTTGAAGTTGAAGAGTTTTGACATTCAAATTGTGTACTTATGTTAAACTGAATCGTTTGAAATAGAACTGTTTTGACACATGTAAACTTTGTATTTATGCTAAGCTGAATTATTTGAAATAGAACTGTTTGTTCATCTAACTGTGTGTAAACAAAAAACTGTGTACTTATGCTAAACTGAATTGTTAGAAATAGAACTGTTTGATTATTTTACTGTATGTAAATAAATGACTAATATTTAATTGAATTGTTAGTGATACATAGCAATACTTGAAAACATTAAACTGTGTGCAAACAAATGATTAATAGTAAATAGAATTATTTCTATTGAATATAAGTGATTTTAAATAGAACTGTTTTGACATTTAACTATGTGTAAACAAAAACTATACTGATACTAAACTGAATTGTTGGATATAGAATTATTGTTTATATGTTTAAAGAGGATTTGGCTTTGAACAACCATGAATGTTTAATATATCAAAAACCAAGAGAAAAGGAAATAGCATCAACTAAGATTTGAACCCAGGTTGCCAATTCCACTTCTTATTGCAATAATCAGTACACTAAGCAAGCCTCCATCGACCAGGTGTAATATTAGATTACATCGAGTTGTAAGGTGTTAAGGAAATTAATTACAGTGTATCACAAAAGTGAGTACACCCGTCTCAAATTTCTGCAGATATTTAAGTATATCTCTTTATGGGACAACACTGACAAAATGCCACTTTGACACAATGAAAAGTAGTCTGTGTGCAGCTTATATAACAGAGTTAATTTATTTTCCCCTCAAAATATTATAATTAATTTCCTAAATAGGAAACAAAATAGAGATACAATATATATTTGTTTCACTATTACATGAGACCCTTACAGGTACTACCACTCTGGGGCAATGTGGACCCAGAAGAAATAATGATGAAGGTGATGGATATTCCATACACCATGGGGCTCCAGAACTGGAGTCTCACTATCTATCAATCTATCTATCTATCTATCTATGTCTCTTCATAATCTATCTATCTATCTATCTATCTATCTATCTCAAACTGCTCATATCTGTCTTTACATCTATCCTAGTTCATATTAATTTACTTCATTCTGTGGATATCTATCTATCTTAGGGAGTGTCTAGCTATAAATATTATCATTAAATAGAAGGAGTTACTTGAAACCATATAATTGTGTATGAATTGTTTATGTTATATAGGAATACTTGAAACCACACTACTGCGAGCAAATTATTTATATTTGTTAGGGATACTTAATACCATATAACTGTGTGCAAATTATTTGTATTAAGAATTGTTACTTGAAGCTAGAATTGTTTTCTAAGGATTATTATTATTATTAGTTACTTGAAACCATTTAACTGTATGCAAATTATTTGTATTAAGAATTGTTACTTGAAGCTAGAATTGTTTACTAAGGATTATTATTATTGTTAGTTACTTGAAACCATATAACTGTGTGCAAATTATTTGTATTAAGAATTGTTACTTGAAGCTAGAATTGTTTACTAAGGATTATCATTGTTAGTTACTTGAAACCATATAACTGTGTGCAAGCAAATAACTTGTATTAAAGAGAAATATTTACTTAATACTGCAAATTATTTGTATTAGATACGAATAATTGAAACCATACAACAGTATACAAATTATTTGTATTAGATAGGAATTTAATCCGTCTCATTGGCCTAGTGGGTAGTGTGTTCATAGTCCAGGATACCAGGGTTCAATCCCAGGTCAAGTCATACCAAAGACTTAAAAAATGGTACTTGATAACTCCTTGCTTACCACTTAGCATTATAAAGTAAGTATCAAGGGTAAAGTGGAGCAATCCAGGGGAAGCAGAATTCTACACCTCCTCTACAACTTTGTGCAGTAGCTACTGAATAAGGAGCCTTCAGTTGCCCTCGACAACAGTCGCTAACTTAACTCAGGACCACTTGAAACCATACGACAGTGTGCAAATTGTTTGTATTAGATAGGAATACTTGAAACCCTAGACTCTCTAAATTATTTGTATTAGATAGGAATACTTGAAACCATACAACTGTGAGCAAATTATTTGTATTAGATAAGAATACTTGAAACCATACAACTGTGTGCAAATTATTTGTATTAGATAAGAATACTTGAAACCATACAACTGTGTGCAAATTATTTGTATTAGATAAGAATACTTGATACCATACAACTGTGTGCAAATTATTTGTATTAGATAAGAATACTTGATACCATACAACTGTGTGCAAATTGATTGTATTAGATAGGAATACATGAAACCATACAACTGTGTATGAATTATTTATTTCATTTCAGATTCACCCAAAAAACCTAGTCTTCCTGTACCAACAAAGAAACCACAAAAAGAAATTTTAACTGATCTCACAACTGATGGGCCTTCATCACTATCATTCCCTTCTCCTAAGCCTCTAGGTCATCGTCCTCCACCACCTCCACCTCCACCTCTACCACCAATGTTAGAACACAATAGAAAATCAACAGATAAATTAAAGGCGCATTGTGAGACGAAACTAAAGCATTTCTTTGTACCAAAAGTTTTTGAAAAAGAAGTGAGTAAATATATTCTTAATTTTTTGAATTTTTTGATTCTTCGTTTTAATTTTACTTGCTTTGTCAATCATTGTTATCATTAATTCTGACTTATTATAAAACATCCATTGTTGATTTAACAATACTCGATATCATCTTTAAGTCCTGATGATGGTTTATTAAAACCGAAACGTTATAGCTGACTTTCTTTCACAAAAAATTGTTCACTTTGGATTATTTTCTTTTTCAAATTTTCTCCATATATATATATATATATATATATATATACGAGGTGCATACAATAAGTTTCCAGACTTTTTTCGTATGGGCTCTTTTATTGATAGTGTACAGATGAAATTCTACTCCCCTTTGAAATAATCTCCTCCGGCTGCAATGTACTTGTTGTACTGTTTCAACAACTTCTGGAAGGCCCCATAGAGGTCCTCTTGTGTGAGCGTGTCAATGACCTTCGTCACAGACTCTTTCATCTCCTCAATTGTCTTATAATGACAGCTTCTGAGCCTAGAGAATAACCAAAAGTCACATGGAGCAATGTCTGGATTATTGGGAGGCTGGGGAACTGTCTTGATGCCCATCTTGGTCAAATAGTCTGTGACAAGGATGGAGTTGTGGACTGGTGCCTTGTCCTGCTGGAAATGCCACTGACTCGATTTGAAGAGTGCTGGCCTCTTCCGACGGAATCTCTTCCTGAACTCCCTTAAAACCTCAACATAGTAAGCCTAAGCCTAACCGTTTGGTCAATCAACTCTGGTGTATTGACTTCCTTACTCCTCCCACACCTCTCATCATCCTTCACAGACTCTCTGCCTTCCTTGAATCTCTTATACCACTCAAAAACTGATGCTCAATTCATGCAAGATGGTCAAAAAGAAGTCTGAAGCATTCCATACATTTCTGTGGCATCCTTTTTTCCAAGTTTAAAACAGAATTTTATTGCATATCATTCTTCTAAAGTGTCGGATTGCATTTTTGAAATTCACTAGCTGTGACAATCAGGCTTTAGTAGGGTGTATTCCAATTCCTTCTGTATGTGTTCATTTGAATCTGAAATCCTAAAAATTGGCCAGTCATCTCATAAGATGTATAGCAATAACATAGTGAATTTTCAAGAGTCTACGACAATTTTAAATGCCTGTACAAAAAAAGTCTCAAAACTTATCGAATACATCTCGTACGTCATCGTCATTATCAAGTGCTGATAGCATGGAATACCTTCACTTTATCTCCCACCATCTATCCCTATCATCTATTACTCTGGGTAGGTCCTCTAGACTACATCTTGTGTCCGCACAGAGTTGACATAAATCTTTGCTACTCAGCCAATACTGGCATGTCCATGAGTAAGAATCTATAAGAGAACATTGCTTATGAGTTTGTCCGTGCTTCTCCAGCAGTGCCCCCAAGTCTTACTTGAATGATTTGTGAGATGGGAGGTAGATGGCCGGACAGCAGCTGTTTTGTGGGGTCTTGCTTCCAGGATTTGTTTAAGACAGCATGAAGCATTCTTATGTAGTTCCCATCTAGCCTTTACCCCATGCATTTTCCTTAGAGTCCGTGTAGTGCATAAATTTGGTAGTACTAATACAGTCAAAGATTGAAAGAAATCTTGTATTATTTTATCTGAGAGATCAGTGTTGCCTCGAGGTTTTTTGTAGATACTCCTTCGATGATTTAGTGAATTGTGTGAATCTGTGAAGTTGTGGATTGATTTCACCAAATGTCGTTCAAATTTATTTTCAAGAATTTTCTTGACTTCAGGTAGGACATTTTAAACTATAGCAGTATAATTTGAATTACAATGACCAGAAAACCCAGCAAACACTGCGTGCGATAAATGGACATCCGTTTTGACCTTATTAGGTCGCATCAGCAGTGTATACCGTGATCTCTCCTGCCGGAGATCGAACCAGCAACCACAGAATGCAGAGCCAAAACTCTCAACTGAGCCAGCAGTCCACATTGCACACAAGCAATGCCAAATTAACAAGTCATAGTAATTCCGTGACAATTAACCTGATGTATCTAGTAAGTTGCCGACCGTAGTCGAGGGCAACCGGAAGGCTCCCTTTTCAATAGCTACTACTACAGTAGGGGAGGGTGCTATTCCTTTCCCTGGATAAATACTGACCGATAAAATGGAACGCAGTTTCTTCCAAGCCGCGGTTGTGTCGATACTGCTATATGAATGCACTACATGGACGCTAACTAAATGGATGGAGAAAAAGCTTGACGGCAACTACACAATAATGCTGCGAGCAATATTAAATAAGTCCTGGAGGCAATACCCCACTAAGCAGCAGCACTATGGCCACCTATCACCCATCACGAAAATTATCAAAATTAGATGAACCAGAGCAAAAGCAGGGCGACCAGCTCAAATCTACATACAGAAGCGCTGTGTGGATACAGGGAGTAACCCTGAGGACCTGCCGGAAGCGATGGACAATAGGGAGGGATGGCGGGAGAGGGTCAGGGATATCCGTACTGATGGCGCGACATGATGATGATGATGATGATCTTGTAAGTTACATCTGTACTCTTACAGAGGACACGGTCACCCTCACGGCTACATCTTCCCAAGAGGATTGTAGATAGGCATCCGTGTAATCCAAAACCTATAGGCATGAAAAAAGATGTACATTTTCTTTTTCTAGGTAAAGGAATTATATAATAACTTGAATTACCATGACCAGAAAATCCAGCAAAACCTGCACGTGACACTGTTAACTGGATTTTTTTTAATGTTAATTCAATTTATAATATTGTAGCAGAAAGAATTTCCTATTTTTATTTGGCGCGTAAATTAATTTGACCGTTATGGTCGTCGCATATTTTCACCCAATGAGGACGACTTATCCTATTCTGCCCAGACCATTTCTCCAGGGCAACATAAAAATGGTGAAAGCCCACCAAACTCTCTCTTCCTCAGGATCTTTCGAGCAGGACGGACGTACTTTCTGTCCGCTCCCTTTATAGCAGCAGATCCCAACACCATGAGGAGAGCCATCTAATTCATGGGCCTTTGAGTCTACCCTTCAGGACCAAAGGTTCCCAATTGAATATGAATTAGATGCATTTATTCTGCCATTTACAGGAACACTTTTATGTCGCCTCTAACTTTTGCTATGTCTACAGCGACACTTAATTCCGCTCAGACATTCAGCTACTTCATTCCTGGACAACCTTTTAGGAGACCATTATGCCTCTCTCCTACAGCTAACAGGACCACGCATTTATGGCTGAACATTCATTCCTGTTTTAAAATCAGTGACTCAATATTTTCCTTGGCTCTAGAGACGCATATTTCGCTCAGACATTTAACTGCTGTAATTCTTTCTCAATTCAATAACTATATTCTTCTACCCATTACGACGACCAGCACAAAGGTTTCCTTTCTAACAAGCCTTTATTAAACTTCTAAAATGAAAACCTTTTGGTATGTTCGTTTCGACTCATTTATTTTCCTTTTAATATAACGGAGAGGCTAACCTAAACCACCTTCACCGTTATAATATAATTCCTCTTGGAGGTGCCCGCGGTGTAATGGTTATCATCGTAGGGAATGGACACGGCGATACGAGTTCAAAATCCTGGTCGAGACTGATTGCATTTCACATAGTACTAATACCCTTGAGAAAGGTATGAATCCAATTATTCTCCCTCCAGCTATGGGCAAATAGTAGGACAGACTAGGTTCTTCAGCCTTGGTGGGGCAACTAGTCTAGAAGGAAAACTCTGAATTCAAACCTGTTAAACTCCGCTTAAAAATGACCTTGTGTCATATCCTGCCCGAGCGGAGGGGTTGGGTAAATATGATAATATCATTCCTCTACTTAAAAAAAGTGAACTTTTGCAGCTGTTGCAGTAAGATTTATGCCTTTATAATTTTTGTGCTTCCAAGGTCACCTTTTGAGGAGAAGTGGAGGATGCAGGCTTTTGTTCATTTCTCTATCGTGTTTTGCTTATACACAGAATTGCATTTTGAAACAGAAACCACAACCACAGTGTTCAACCTGCCAGACAACTTGCACGGTTAAACACATTCTTATAGAATGCAGAACTTTCACTGTTATCAGAAAGCGATTTGTCAAAGTAAATAATTTAACCGATCTGTTCGAGAACGTCAAAATAGATGACATTCTGTCCTTCTTGAGAGAGACAGAGTTGTACCAAAAATATGAAAACTTAAAACTGGTTAATCTTGTGCAAACAAATGAAATCCTGCTAATAGAAAATTCTACCTACCTTAATATTCGTTTTGAAATCTTTGGTTGAATATGTATGTATGTATATATAGACAGAATTTGGCATTAAATGGCCTATAGGAGTTTGATATGCCATAAAACCCAAACAACCAGCCAGGAGGTATTTCATCAAAGACTTTTAATCTTTTTAAACTACCTCAAGTTCTTCAATAAACTGTCCAAGTTTGATGTCTTGTTGGCTATTCATAATTTTTGGTAGGTTTATCAGTGATTTTAACATCGGTAGAGCGTTCGCCAATGGTCTGGGAGATCTGGGGGTTTTATGGTTTTTAAGGTGGGAGTTCTATGAATATTCCCGTAAAAATGACACAAGAACCAAGTGGAACGTTTCACTGATTTATTTAATAAGTTACGTTTAGAGATGATAATGAATGAACCACTGAATGCGCGATGATCAGTCTCCCGTTCTACCTCTCCGTGATCTTCATCCAATGTCTGATGGCCGACCTCCTGAACCCAAGGGCGATCACTCCCTAGTCAGTCAAAAGGGAAGTAATTATTTTCTTAGGATTGATCCCAACAGGGTTCAATCCCAGTTCGCGTCATATCAAAGACTTTAAAAATGGTTCTTGATACCTCCTTGCTTAACACTCAGCAATATAAGGTAGGTATCGAGGGTAAAGTAGAGTAATCCAGGGAGTAACAACATTTAACTGTAACAAGATTTAACTGTAACAAGATTTAATTGTAACAAGGTTTAACTGTAACAAGATTTAATTGTAACGAGATTTGACTGTAACAAGATTTAATTGTAACAAGATTTAACTTAAAGTGTAACTCAAGCTATGTGTTACCTTTGTTTAATTGCTACTTAATTTATTTTCTGATCTTTGCATGACATTTTAGTGAAGACAATTAAATTTGAATCAGTTTTACATCTGGCCAACAGATGAAAGACTCTGTTTGGACTTTTTTAACAGATGTCAGCCCAAAATTGGATATGAAACTTTTGGAGCAACATTTCACAGAAGAAAAGCGACATTTGGCACCGTTACAACAAGAAAGTGAGTTATCTGTGTGTTTTTAATTTCTATTTTTTTTATCTTAAGTTTCCTTAATTTTATTTTTTACAATTTGACTGGTCTAAACTGAATCTCAATCCTTTTTCCCATATAAGTAAGTTGGTCGACCATAGTTGAAAGCATCTCGAAGGCTCCCTTTTCAATAGGTGTATGGAAGGCTGCTATTCATTTCCTTGGATTGTTCCATTTACCCTTGATCCATACTTATAATACTGAATGTTAAGCAAGAGGGCAACAAGTACTATTTTTTGAGTGTTTGGTATGACTTGACCTGACACTGAACCTTGGACTCCCAAGCCATTGGCAAATACATTGGGCCAATGGGCTGATTGCCAATAAAATCTCTTAAATTTTAAACATTACAAGGAAACGCTTATAGTGTAACGGTTATCATCTTAGGAAATGAACACAGTGACTCGAGTTCAAATCCTTGATGAGGCTATTTGCATTTCACATTATGCTAATACCCTTGGGAAAGGTATGAATCCAAGTATTCTCCCTCCAGCTAAATAGTAAGGTATAAAAGTAAGAATGTTAAATGACCCAAAAAGTGTTGATATGCCGTAAAACAAAACAACCAACCAATCCGCTAAAAAATTGATATTGTATTATATTCTGCTGGTATGGATGGTTTGGTTTGGTTTGTTTGGTTTTATGGCATATCAACCCTTGTAGGTTATTTAACGCCAAATCCATTTTTATGTAAATAATCTGTTCTATTAAAAACAATTCAATTTAGCATAAGTACAGTTTGATTGTCAAAAACATTTCCATTTCAAACTATTCAAGCAGTTATATGTGATAATTCAGTTTAGTGTAAATACAGTTTTAATGTCGAAAAACAGTTCTATTTCAAATAATTCAGTTAAGCATAAGCACGCAGTTTAAGTGTAAGTACGGTTTAATTGCCAAAAACGTTTCTATTTCAAGCTATTCAGTTTACTCAATTTATTTTAGCATAAGCATGCTGTTAGTTCTATTTAACCCATAGATAGGGCCCTATCAGGTGCTACCACTCCGGGCCAGAGTGGACCTGGGAGCGATGGCAATGAAGGGGTACTCCGCATTCCCCAAAGCTCCAGCACTGCTGGAACCTCACTATCAGATTGTTTAGTGTCATATCCAGGACACTCGTTGGGGGGGTCTTACCCCTCTGCAGAGGTGCAGTCAGTGTATTCTACAGCCCCAGCTGACTGGGCAATGCTGTTATGGAGACATTGAATAATAAACACATATATTTGCAAACAATTTATTATTGAATTATTATTGAATTACGTTGTGTATTCAATAAGTTTCCAGATTTTTTTGTTTAGGCATTTAGAATTGTCGTAGACTCTTGAAAATTCAGTATGTTATTGCTATACATCTTATGAGATGACTGACTAATTTTTAGGATTTCAGATTGAAATGAACAGCTACATCAGCAATTGGAATATACCCTACTAAATCCTGATTGTCACAGCTGATGAATTTCAAAAATGCAATCTGGACGTGAGGACACTTTAGAAGAATGATATGTAATAAAATTCAGTTTTAAACTTGGAAAAAATGCCACAGAAACATATGGAATGCTTCAGACTTCTTTTTGACCATCTGGCATGAATCGAGCATTACTTTTTGAGTGGCATAAGAGATTCAAGGAAGGCAGGGAGTCTGTGATGGATGATGAGAGGTGTGGGAGGAGTAAGGAAGTCAATACACCAGAGTTGATTGGCCAAACGGTTAGGCTTAGGGTTACTATGAGGTTTTAAGGGAGTTCAGTAAGAGATTCTTAGGGAAGAGGCCAGCACTCTTCCAATCGGGTCAGTGGCATATCCACCAGGACAACACACCAGTCCACAACTCCATCTTTGTCACAGACTATTTGACCAAGATGGGCATCAAGACAATTCCCCAGCCTCCCTATAGTCCAGACCTTGCTCCCTGTGACTTTTGTTTAATCCCCAAGCTCAGAGGCTGTCGTTATGAGACAATTGAGGAGATGAAAGAGGCTGTGACGAAGTTCATTGACACACTCACACAAGAGGACTTCTATGGGGCCTTCCAGAAGTTATTGGAGCGGAACAACAAGTGCATTGCAGCCGGAGGAGATTACTTCGAAGGGGACTAGAGTTTCATGTGTGTACTAACAATAAAAGTGCCTATACGAAAAAAAGTCTGGAAACTTATTTAATGAGCCCCGTAAAACATTTATGGGAACAGAAAGAACATAATAGAAAAAAGAATAGTGATGACTTGAAGAAGACCTCCCTCCAGATTGACATACACCAAGATTTAGCAAGACCAACACTCAAGAAAGTACCAAATTTGAAACTATCAGATCATGATAGTATCCATGGATTCTAGTTTTAAAAATTCATGTTCATCTTTGACAGAAAAAAATGAAAGAAAGAATGAAAAAAAAATGAAAGAAAGAAAGAAAGAAAGAAAGAGGAGACATTAGTAAATTTCATGCTTTTCTTAAAAAGTGCATTTGTTATATAATGACTGTTGACATGGATTTTGGGTTCGTTCCTGGTGACCCCGTGTGCTTTGACAAGCTGTCACGTTGTGATTAGTAAACAGGGGAATAAAAGTTCGTCGGGGTTAGCCGGTCGAGCAGGTGCGTCACCGGAAGGAGACCACGTGATATGAGAATCACACGATCAGATTTAAAGTCAGGCCAGTCAGAATCGATTGTCGAGACAGGGATAGGCAGCCGATCAAAGACGTTAGTGTCACCTCTGACGATACGGCTTGTAAAGGAGTGCAAGCGTTGGCGCCCCCTGACTCCTGGAAGAAGATAAGGGACAAGAAGAAATACCCTCTCTAAGTATACGGCTCTCCATCTATCTCTCAAACTTACAACAAACTGGGTGCCCCTTGCGAAAATAAAATGAGAGAGAGAGATGTTTTTTTATAAAGAAGTGTGTTTCGTTTCGTTCATTGAAGTGAGTTTATTATCACATCATATATTTAACAACCCCTCTGCTCGGGCAGGATATGACACAAGGTCAATTTTTTAACTAGTTGCCTCACCAAGGCTGAAGAACCTAGTCTGTCCTACTATTTACCCATAGCTGGAGGGAGAATAATTGGATTCATACCTTTCCCAAGGGTATTAGTGCTATGTGAAATGCAATCAGTCTCGTCTTGGATTTGAACTAGTATCGCCGTGTCCATTTCCTACGACGATAACCATTACACCACGGGCACCTCCATAAGTGCGTTCATTATTGTTACATAACCATACATGAATATGTGAAATAGACATATTCATACCAGTACGCAAAACGTTCATAATGTGCCCGTGGTGTAATGGTTATTGTCGTAGGAAATGGACACGGTGACACGAGTTCAAAACCTGAATGTGACTGATTGCATTTCACATAGCACTAATACCCTTGGGAAAGGTATGAATCTAATTATTCTCCCTCCAGCTATGGGTAAATAGTAGGGCAGACTGTGTTCCTCAGCCTTGGTGAGGCAACTAGTCTAGGAGAAGGACAACTCTGAATTCAAACCTGTTAAACTGCGCTTAAAAATTGACCTTGTGTCATATCCTGCCCGAGCGGAGGGGTTGGGTAAATATGATAATGTCCATAACGCACATAGATAAATAACATCGGAATCCTGAAACACGAAAAACACTTGACGACTTCTTAGTTCAGGTACGAAACTTCTTATTACCTTTGAGTTAAAAGGTTTTTCGATATAAGGAAGAGAGAGGCACAATCTTTCTATGACGACTTTTCCATCTGCCCCAATCCACGCTCGGCACCTGCCGCAAGGCCTCGGCGAGCTCCGAAAGTCAACCGTCTTCTTCGGACACTAGAACTCAACTAACTGAATTTTCTGAAATCTCAGCCCATGCTTCCGGTCATGACGTCATTCACATCCCCCAGTCATATTTTCTATCTGGGGTTTCTATTTTGACATCTCTGAATGACATGTCCGCTCTGCGCGCGCGTGAACACCTGCGCTCATGTTGCACCTAACTAACCCATGCGCTAAGCGAAAGGTTCTCAGCCTAACTAAACCAAAAGGCAAGATATATAAAACGAAATCCCTCGGCCATTATATTACAGTATCTTTGATTATGTTCTTGGTTGGATCTATGAGGCGGATACAGCACATTAACTCCAAGAGAAGAGTAAACTCACCCAAAGTTTGAACTTGGTTTAATAAAACAATTTCTTGCTTTGGTAAATCATTACATCACGTTTTTTATTTTATCTTTACAGACAAAAGCAAAACCTACATGGATCCCAAAAAGGCCCAGAATATTTTGATTCTGATGAAATCAAACAATTTTCTTCAAACAGTTCGCAATTTGTCCGATTTTATTAATTCAATTCAACCACCAGATGAGACTGAAATGGAAATTATACAAATATTACAAAAGTAAGTATACACCCCACCTATCAAGCTTAACATATATATATATCCCAAATGCAAGGTGTCATGACTGCAGATATATAAAAGTCAGTTGAAAGCACATTAGTTTACCAAAAATAATTTTCAGTCAATGAATGGATATGCTATGTCAACTATTCATTTTTTTATTACTTCTCTTATAGCATATCAGCAAACAAACACACACACACACATACAAACACATGGTGATTGTTCCTTCTTATGGTGACATAACTGAACAGAAAGCACCAAACTGAATTAATGTTTTATACTGGGATAAAGACAACAATTCTTATCTATTAAAGTACAACCCGCTTCTTTTCTTTTCTTTTCTTTTTATTACGAAATGTACTAAATAGTCGAGTGAAGGAGAGAGTTGAGGAACAGCTAAGATATATATACACACAGACGGAGATACGCAATCTTCTGTGAACCGCTTCTTCTTTGTTCTGCTCTCACGAGACTGGCACAGGGTCAACTCAAAACATCTAATCATCTCAGCTTCTATATGTTTTTCAACTTCTGGGCCTTCGAAAGGCAACCCTTCTTCTGCCTTCTGCTTTTGACTTTATCAAGTCAGTTTCTTCACATTTCTGTTACTTTCGCGAACCTGTTTCTTTTCATTTCTCTGTATTATCTCAAGGTATTAAACCATCTTAGTTTCCTCATTTTCACGAGTTTCAGACCTCTCTCTACCTCTCAACCCATATTTACCAACCCCTCCACTCAGGCAGGATATGACATAAGGTAGATTTTTAAGCGGAGTTTAACAGGTTTGAATTCAGAGTTTTCCTTCTCCTAGACTAGTTGCCTTACCAAGGCTGAAGAACCCAGTCTGCCCAGATCTCTATACCTGTAAACTCAGGGCCGTCTGGCACAAGGTCAGCGCCCAGAGCGGCATGACTCTGGTAACTCTTCTGGCGGCTTCTTTTTTTCTCCTTTGTTCTTCCAACAAATCGAAAATCTACCGTGGTTATACAATTTTCCGGAAGCCCACGCAATCCTTGTGGTCATACGTCTTTCTAGCACGCCACCCATGCAATTCATGCAGCATTTCCACCATTTTTTTTGTTTAACCATAAATTAAAAAAAAGGCATGAATCCAACTATTCTCTCTCCAGCTCTGCGTAAATAGTAGGGCAGACTGGAGTCTTTAGCCTTGGTATGGCAACCAGTCTAGGGGAAGGAAAACTCTGAATTCAAATCTTTTAATCTCGGCTTAAAGAACTGACTTCGTGTTGCATTCTAATGTTTAAAAACCTTTTTTTCTTCTTTCAGATACCAACCAACAGAAGATGAGATTGAACAATATCAGAAGATGATGAAGGATAATGTTTCGTTAGGTCAAGCTGACAAGATTATGGCAACAATGTCTTTAATTCCAGTTCTACGAAAAAGGCTGGAACTCAGTCTTAACCTATGGACATACGAAAGTCAATACACAGAATTTACTGAGGTTAAAATTATTTTCTTGATTATGATGATCTGTCTTTATCTATTTTGTGAAGCCATTTTACTATGTGGCTTGTCTGGTAATAATTCCTATATTAACAACATAGTATAAATATATATCTGTGTGTGTGTGTGAATACACAAATATGAAAAGAAAAACAAGCTATTGAGAAGATGGTTTTATTTATGGTTGAATTTTTTTCCTATATTAAACGTTTCAGTTTTTACATTAAACCATCATCAGGGCATTGACATAATGGTTAGAGTGTTCGCCAAAGGCCCGGGAGACCTGGGTTCAATCCCAGGTCCACTCATACCAAAGACTCAAAAAATGGTACTTAATGCCTCCTTGCTTAACACTCAGCATTATAATGTACGGATCAAGAGTAAAGTGGGTCAGTCCTGGGAAAGGAGTAGCTCCCTCCCCTACACCTTGGTGTAGCACCTATCGAAAAGGGAGCCTTATATATATATATATATATATATATATATATATATATATATATATATATATATATTCGTTGTTGGTCCACAGAGAGAAAAAAGTAAATATTTCAACACGAATTGGTCCACTAAGAGAATTGTATTTTTAAAGAATTATCTATTTTCTTCTTATATACGTGTATTTTTCCAGCTGTTGCTTTCGTCAGAGAACATATGTGGCACAAGGCTATTTGAATGGGGTACCCAATGAGACTCGAACTTACTCATGTTACCTAGGCTAAAGCGCTGAACACTGACATTGTTGTATGTGAGTTCAAACTCTAGTCGTGCTATTATGGCGGAAGACATGAACCCTCTTATGCCTACCACAGTAATAAGTTACATAGTACCACTATTGTCCCCCTTCCAGGATGGCTTTGACATTAAATAACCCATGAAATTTGATATGCCATTAAAGAAAAAAAAACCTTAAATAGTACCACTACTGCTCTTCTAAAAGAATGGCTTTGGCATTAAATAAGCCATGAAGGTTGATATGCCATAAAACAAAGAAACCTTAGATAGTACCCATACTGTTCTTCTACAAGGATGGTTTTAGCTTTAAATAATCCATGAAGTTTGATATACCATTAAACAAAGAAACCCGACAAAAACCAATGCTGTTCTTCTATAAGGAAAGATTTGGCATTAAATAACCCATGAAGGTTGATGTGCCATTAAACAAAGAAACCAAACGAATATTGTTAAAAACACCTCATTCATAAATAAACGGTACAAATAAGTTATTGCGCGTAAAATCGTGGATCAAATCCAAATCACTCAGCCGGAGATTTAATTTATCTCAAATTGATAGATTTTTCCCAAAACACTGATGTTGTATGTCATATGATGACGTATGTCATATAATGACGTATGTATATGATGTCATATGTCATATGATATCGTGTGTCATATGATGTATGTCATATTATGTAAGTCATATGATGTCGTATGTCATATGATGACGTATGTCATATGATGTCATATTCATATGACGTATGTCATATGATGTCGTATGTCATATGATGACGACTTCATATTTGACATTTTTTTTACGCAAAATTAATGAATACAATGTTTTAACACAAAAGATGAAAATTTATGAAGTGGGGAAAAAAAATTTGAAAACGATCTTATTTATTCAAATTGATAATTTGCTTATATTTATTTTCTTATTGTTTTTTTTTTTTTTTTTTTTTTTTACAGTACCTTGACCAGTTGAGAAAGGCGTGCGATGAGATTTTGAATTCAAAGAAGTTTGCCCGAGTTTTAGAGTATCTGTTAGCAATTTTGAACTTAATGAACACATCAGGCCGTTCCAACGACGAATCTGTAATGAAGGCATTTCATTTGAAATTTCTCTCACAAGTAAGAAAATTCATTTACTTCTATTTTTCTTAACTCTGTGTAAATAAAGACTGTACTTATACTAACCTGATTTGTTTGAAATAGAACCGTTTTATTTGTTTAAAAATAGTATAACATGATGGTAGATAACATTACCAATTAAACATAAATGGCAGTTGACCTTGAAAAGTTCTGTTGCCTCTTGTTATATTAAAAGAAAGAAAATAAAATAATGAAGGCGTCGATATTGATGGTTTTCAATCTAATGGTTTAATGACAGCGAAAATAAAAGGCACCTTTATGCTGAAAGTCTCTTAGGAAGGAAAGAAGGAAATAGTTATGGAGTTGAGAAGGAATTTTAGCTGCTGAATGTCTGAGCGGAATTATACGTCGCCATTGGTGTTGCAAAAGGTTGTGTTTGCGGTTTACGGACAGGAATGATGTAGTCAGCCATAAATGTGTGGTCCTGGTTGTTGTCGGAGAGTGGCATGAAAGTCTCCAGATAATGTTGCCCAGGAATGAGGTAGCAGGATGTCTGAGCGAATTTGCACATCGCTGTAGACATAGCGAAAGTTAGAGGCGACATAAAGGTGTTCCTGTAAGTGGCAGATTACATGCATCTAATTCATGTTTAACTGGGAACCCTTGGTCTAAGAGAGTAGACTCAAAAGGTCCATAAATTAGATGGCTTTCCTCATGGTGTTGTGCTTCTGCTGCTATGCAGGGAGCAGACAGAAAGTTCGTCCATCCTGTTCTAAAGGTTCTGCGGAAGGGAGTGTTTGGCAGGCTTTCACCATTTTTATGTTGTCCGGAAAAATGGTCCTGAAGAATAGGATAATTCATCCTGATTAGGTGAAAATATGTGACGACCACAACGGTCAAATTAATTTACGTGCCAAACAAAAATACGAAGTTCTTTCTGATATATATATATATATATATATATATATACTAATCTAATATTAGTATATATATTCACGGTACCAGAGAAAAACAAAAAAAAACCTGCCAGGAACAAGAGATAAAAGTATCTCGAATCACCGCCCAGGGGAAAAAGAAAAAATTATAGGTCAAAAAGAAAGAAAAGGCCAACCTCCTCCGTCCCCTTGAAAAAAATCAAGGGATACGCAGTCAGTTGGTCAAAAGAAAACTAAAAACCTTCTGCGAATCCTGCAATGCTACAATTACAAAAGTGCTCAACACAAGTGGAGCCAATTATAAAATTAACTTAAATCCCGAGTCGGAAATCTTCTACTAAAGTTTCACCTTATCAGATCATCAGGAAGCCTAACTTCGACTTATTTTATATATATATATATATATATATATTAGAAGAGTATATGGTTTTCATTATCTAACTTGGTGGGTTTTTGTCTGACCAAATGCAGTATAATATGGAGAGTGCTCAATATCTGTCATAAAGCTGTTAGATAATAATAGATATATATTAATTCTTATGATAATAATAATAATGATAATATATATATATATATATATATATATATATATATATATATATACATATACATATATCTAATCCATGGAAAATATTATTCTGCAACCTAAGGTTTAATGAACTTTATAACAATATTCAACTGGCAGTTGTTATAAACTTCATGAAACCTGAGGTTGCAGAATAATATTTTTTATGGATTAAATATGAATATAATATATATTTATTTATTATCATTATCATAATAGCTCTATCCTAGATATTGAGCACTCTCCATATTATATTGCACTTGGTTCGACACATAACCACATTGTGATTTACTGACGACCAACACTGTTATAATATAATATTAATTTTTATATATATTTAATAGCATGGATGCTTATCTGCAACCGTCTTATTACAGCAATCATCAGACAGAGTTAGGAAGACATTAGGGAAATAAAAAAAAATTTTCAAATTTACGTGGATTGATTGATAAGGAAGTTTTCCTGTCTTTTGAAAAAAGGTTTTATATTAGATAAAATAATGAAATTGATATCAAAACTAATAAAATTTATTTCTCTCTACGAAACCATGGGATAATTAATAATTAAGGTCTCCAAATCTATATAACTACTTCAGACTGGTTAAAATAATGAAACTGGTATCAAAATTTCTGAACATTATTACCAAAGAAATAAAACGATGACCCAAGTAAGTGGCAATAAAAAGGTCAATAGAATTAGGAAGTTGAAGGATAATACGAGTGAAAATTATTAATAAAAAGGAAATAGAATAAGGAAGATGAAGGATAATACAAGTGAAAATTATTAATAAAAAGGAAATAGAATTAGGAAGATGAAGGATAATAAAAGTGAAAATTATTAATAAAAAGGAAATAGAATTAGGAAGATGAAGGATAATAAAAGTGAAAATTATTAATAAAAAGGAAATAGAATAAGGAAGATGAAGGATAATAAAAGTGAAAATTATCAATAAAAAGGAAATGGAATTAGGAAGATGAAGGATAATAAAAGTGAAAATTATTAATAAAAAGGAAATAGAATTAGGAAGATGAAGGATAATAAAAGTGAAAATTATTAATAAAAAGGAAATAGAATTAGGAAGATGAAGGATAATACAAGTGAAAATTATTAATAAAAAGGAAATAGAATTAGGAAGATGAAGGATAATACTAGTGAAAATTATTAATAAAAAGGAAATAGAATTAGTGCCTGTTTGAACTGTTAAGATTAACTGGGAAATCTTTGTAGAATAGCCAAAAAATTTGTCAGAAAAACATAAATTGGTTCCAAAAGAAATAAGTAATTTCTGCGAATCTGATAAGTTAAGACAGGTCATGGGTTGCGTTTTCGCCGCCGTCTTAGCATTTGAATTTTATTTGACCTGTAATAAACATTTTAGCAGTTTAATATGATTTGTCCATACATCAAATGGACATTAAAAAAAATGCCCGTTTGAACTTTAAGATTAACTGTGAAATCTTTGTAGAATAGCCAAAAGATTTTTTACTAAAAATGTAAAACTTTTATGCGATTAAAAAAAATCTTTATGCGGTTTAAAACAAAATGGTTATGATTGGAATAGGCTGTTGCACGCCCACCTAACTCCGAAAATTTTCAAACAATCTCCAGCGGTTTCCTGTATATATACAAAACATACGGTTTCGAAAATAATAAAGTTATTTGGGTAATGATATAAATAATGATAGTCAGGGGCGCACGTGACTTACGGAAGCTCTTAATAGCTCTTTCGATCTTATTAGGCCTCATCAGCAGCATATATCATGATCTCCTCCACTGGAGATCGAACCAGCGACCACAGAATGCAGAGCCGAAACTCTACCACTCAGCCCTCAATCCACATCGCACACAAGTGATGCCAAATCAATTAATCATGCTAATTGCGCGGCCAATTAACTTGAATATGTCTTGCAAGTTACATCTGTACTCTTTACAGAAGACACGGTCACCTCCTGGGCCACGTCCTCCCAGGAGGATTGGAAATTCGCATTCGCATCTTTGTGGTTTAAAAAAAAAGTAATAAATATTTGACTCTGTTTATTTGTCGCTGCCTCCCACCAGACACGACTTGACACATGGTCAAAAGTCCGAAGGCTGATTAAAGTGGAGATAAAGGGGAGGGGGAAGGTCGGGAACGAGCCGAGACTCGAACCCTGCTGGTCTACGCTGCTCATCGGCTCACTTGGTACAATGTGAGCCTGATGAGGCAAGCAGTTTCACGAACCCAAACGTGGGTCCGGGCACGTATGCCGAGTTATGGCTTGAACTAGACAGCAAGGTCTAGTGCCATACATAGGTTTCGAGAACCCGAAAGTATAAATAGCGAATTTTTTTTTTTTTTCTCCAAAAAGAGAGACAGACAGATCTGCAGACCGGCATATCGGCACAATAGATTGACGCTAGATGACCCGCTAATAAACACAACAGTTAGGAGGGTAGGCTGAAAAACGCATAGATACCAAGACACACGCATATACACATGCATGTAAGTACAAGCCTATCTTCTCTCTTTGGTTCGGACATACACATATACACACATTCAATTTTGTAATATCCTAACAAACAAAAGGGAAATAACCTCTGATGCCACAGGGGTTACGGCCCTACCACATCCGGGGGATTTGGTCAATAAAGGAATGTACCAGGCATAGCAGCAGATGTTCGTTCTCGCTCTGTCTTTAATCATTATCCATCCTACCGATTCATATTGGTAATAGTCCATACCTAGCAAGTATCTATTACCTCAGATATAAAGACTTTACAAATTTGACTGACAATATTCGTGTTTTACACACACATACACACATATAAACACCTTTTGTATAATCATTGACATTGTCGAGTTGATATAATATATAAAAATGTTCCTGTTTTTATCAAAATTCTAGTGTCTACGTTGCTTGTACAAATTTGTGTTGCATTATTGTGGAACTAACACCGGAAATTTTACTTTTCGCGGAACCTTGGGAAATAAAATACAATTCTTCCACTTATGTATATGTTTTCATTTATTAAGAACTCAAGTAAGACTTTTTACCGTTTTTGTATCCCTGACCATATACTGCTTGTGATTTCAAATATTGTTTTGTATCTTTCAGTTAAAACTCATACAAAATGCAAATGGCTTCACTCTATTAAAAATGTTGGTCAGTCAACTTAAGAAAAGCGAACCAGAGCTTCTTGACTTCCACAAGGAACTAAATCACGTCAAATTTTGTGAAAATATGTCCATCAAAGCCATTCATGCTAGTATTGAAGGTAAGGTGGTCAAAGAGAGACCTGTCTTTAGAAGTTATTCTTTTCTTTCTCTTTTTGTTGTGTATATCGTTCGTCATTCTTTCCATAGTCATCTTCTCGTCACTATTCTTTAAACTCTTAAGACACGCCTTTTTTTTATCTCTGTTCCTTGAAGGTATTGAAGGTAAGATGGTCAAAGAGAGACCTGTCTTTAGAAGTTATTCTTTTCTTTCTCTTTTTGTTGTGTATATCGTTCGTCATTCTTTCAATAGTCATCTTCTCGTCACTATTTTTTAAACTCTCAAGACGTGTCCTTTTTATTCATCTCTGTTCCTTGAATAGACTTGGTTTCATCATTCAGTGAATTACGTTTTGTCTCGCTATTGAAATATCAAACCCCAAAGTCTGTGCAACCAAAGAACTCAAGTAAGACTTTTTACCGTTTTTGTATCCCTGACCATATACTGCTTGTTCATGAAACGATATTTGCACATTTGTCCCCCAGTCAACTTACTAGCTCACCGACGGGTCACTGCCCCAATGAAGGATTGAATCAAGGCTTGTTCATTCATCCGCCCACGTTGTGTTTGTAGATCTAGATAACGGAAGTCACAACTCACCAATCGCCAAATAAATCAGATTGGGTTGATCATTAAAAAAAAAAAATAATAATAAATAAATAAATTGAAGTCGAAGGCCAGAGACAAAACAAACACGAGGTGTTCAACAATTAATAAAAAGTTTAATTAACAAAAAAGAAAAAAAAATAACAAAGTCCGTTTTTGAAAAAAATAATTAAGTCAGTTCTCCTTTAAAAAAAATGAACAAGTCCGATCATACAAATCCCTTCTCCGTCGAGTGACGGGATGCGATTCAGAGACCTGGTCTCTTTTATCTCAGCGGTCAGTCTAGTTGTAGTAGTAGGCAGGGCTTTTCGAAAAGCTAAGTCGTAGCGGTTCTTAATTCAACAATAAATTCTGTTTCGTCAGGTTTCCGTCACTAACTCGTGATTCTCACTTCTCTGATTCAGAAGGTCTGGCTCAAGGCTTCAAATTCGGAGCAATTACTGTTGACTGCTTCCTACGGCTTGTGTCTCCAGACTGTCTTAATTTCGGCAAAAACTAAGTTTGTATAATTATTTTTCTTATTTCCAAGTGGGCGTTCCATCCATACTTGGTTACCTCCATCTCCAATGGTGAATCACTATGACCGTTACTCAAAAGGGGGAGAGGTTTCCTCTTACTTCATGTGTCGGCTGCTGCATCCTCTCTCTCTAGAGTTGGCAGCCCTCTCACTCACGTGATGTCATGCAAATTACACAGTCCTCCGAAGGAAAAAAGCAAATCAAAATTTTCAATTTCTCAAGGTTTGATATTTCTTATACAATCAGATCTGCACCTGGGTTGCGATTGACCCTCCTGTGACCCCAGCTCCAACTTTACCTTTGTTTTGGCTAGTTGTCTTCCGATGACACTGTCAGTACATTCAAAATAAATATTCTAGCATTTTCTCTTTTCCATTCTTTTTCTGGTTAAAAAAACATTTCGTTTTTTGGGGGTGAGGGGTGCCCTGCCAAAAATTGGACATTATTTCTTGCTGCTTTTCCATTTTGTCAATGTATATATCATACCCCCCCCCAAAAAAAAAACAAAACAACAATGTACTGATTTTCTTCCTCTAAAATCCTCGCTGATCATTTTTTTCTACGATTAAAATCATTCTCAGATTTCTCTCACTTCAGGGTTCCGTAACCAGTTAACTATGTTAAAATCTTATCTATTGGAACATATTCATGTATTCTTGTTAAGACTTCTTCACTGTTTATTATGTACATATTAAATGTTTCTTATGTGTAAAAGAACTTGTCTTTCCTTGTGTTTATTCAGTGTTAGTGTATCATTGGATACATTCTAATACTAAAATTGGACTTTGGTGTGTGGGGATTCGACTAGAGATCCTCCTAACTACCAAACAACTCAATTGTTGCATTTTATCAATAATTTTCACTCGTATTATCCTTCATCTTCCTAATTCTATTTCCTTTTTATTAATAATTTTCACTCGTATTATCCTTCATCTTTTTAATTCTATTTCCTTTTTATTAATAATTTTCACTTTTATTATCCTTCATCTTCCTAATTCCATTTCCTTTTTATTAATAATTTCCACTTGTATTATCCTTCATCTTCCTAATTCTATTTCCTTTTTATTAATAATTTTCACTTTTATTATCCTTCATCTTCCTAATTCCATTTCCTTTTTATTAATAATTTTCACTCGTATTATCCTTCATCTTCCTAATTCTATTTCCTTTTTATTAATAATTTTCACTTTTATTATCCTTCATCTTCCTAATTCTATTTCCTTTTTATTAATAATTTTCACTTTTATTATCCTTCATCTTCCTAATTCTATTTCCTTTTTATTAATAATTTTCACTTTTATTATCCTTCATCTTCCTAATTCTATTTCCTTTTTATTAATAATTTTTACACATATTATCCTTCATTTTCCTAATTCTGTTTCCTTTTTATTAATAATTTTCACTCGTATTATCTTTCATCTTCCTAATTCTTTGAAATAGGACTGTTTTGAAATTTAAACTGCGTACTTATGCTAAACTGGATTGTTTGAAATAGAACTGCTTATATGTATAATTTGGATTTGGCATTAGATTACCTACTGGTGTCCTCGTGGTGTAAGTGTTAAAGCGATGAACTGCGGAATCGTAGTATGCAAGTTCGTACTCCAGTCGCGCTATTACGTTCACTTTCGGGCAAATACCCTTGGGCAAGGTATGAACCCCCTTATTCTCCCTCCAACTATGGGTAAATAGTAGGACGGACTAGGTTCTTCAGCCTTGGTGAGGCAACTAGTCTACGAGAAGGAAAACTCTGAATTCAAAACCTGTTAAACTCTGCTTGAAAATTGACCTTGTGTCATATCCTGCCCGAGCGGAGGGGTTGGTAAATAGTACCTTTCCCAAGGGTATTAGTGCTATGTGAAATGCAATCAGTCAGGTCCAGGATTTGAACTCGTGTCGCCGTGTCCATTTCCCTCCGACGATAACCATTACACCACGGGCACCTCCATATGTGCTTCTCACAGTTACACTTATCCAAGCTTAATTCCTATTATATAGTCTGGTACAAGCAGTTAGAAGAACTGGACCCTCTATATGGATACAGATAAAATTCATGTGTTTTAAACCAGGAGGTGTCATACCCACATTAAATGGGAAGCATCAGAAAATGATAGATACACCATATCTCATCTACTGAAAGTGATGCTAACATAGGAAAAGCATGGACTGCTATTGACAAAAAGCATGGACTGCTCTGATAAAATAAAAAAGGATTTCTTCCAATCTGTTATTGTGTCAGTACTACTGTATTGCTGCACCTCCTGTGCTCTAATGAAATTCTTCGAGACAAAGCTAGATGGGAAATGCACAAGGATGCTATGTGCCAATTTTTACAAATCCTAGGAGTAGCACCCCTCAAAACAGAAGCTGTACGGCCACTTACCTCCCATTTCACAAACAATCCTAATAAGACAAGCAAGACATGCGGGTTCATGGCTGGAGAAGTAAGGATAAACTTCTAAGTGATGTTCTGTTATGGAATCCTACTGCTGGACACACCAGTGTTGGCTGACCAGCAAGAACTTACATACATAAGCTCTGTATGGACACTGGATGCTGTCTAGAGGACCTGCCAAGAGTGATGAATGATAGGGATGTAAGGAGAGAGAAAGAGAGTGAAGAGACTCTGTACTCTTGGTATGATTTGATGATAATGATGATGATGATGCGTGTAAATCAGCTAATCTTGTCTTTACTTCCGTTTATTCAGCGTTAGTTGATCAGTGGATATACTAATATTATACCTTGGTGAGTAGAAACTCAAGTAAATATCCTCCCTAGTATTCATTAAGAATAGTTTCAGTGAATATTTTAAAGAAAGAAGACGAGTCAAAAGAATTCATTCAACCCATAAAGTTAATGGTTTGATGTTTGTATGATGGCTGCATGAATCTGGGGTTGATATGCTATTAAATAAAGAAAGCAAAACGAAACCCAAACCCAAAATTCAAAGTCAAACCCAAAACCAAAAATTAAACCAAACCTCAAACCCAAAATCAAAACCAAACCTCAAACCTAACCCAAAAACCAAACCTCAAACCCAACCCCCAAAACAAACCTCAAACCCAAACCCAAAACCAAAAATAAAACCAAACCTCAAACTCAAACCCAAAACCAAACCTCAAACCCAACCCCAAAACCAAAACCAAACCTCAAACCCAAAACCAAAACCAACCCTCAAACCCAAAACCAAAACCAAAAATAAAACCAAACCTCAAACCCAAACCCCAAAACCAAAAATAAAACCAAACCCCAAACCCAAAACAAAAAATAAAACCAAACTTCGAACCCAAACCCAAAACCAAAAATAAAACCAAACCTCAAACCCAAACCCAAAACAAAAATTTAAACCAAACCTCGAACCCAAACCCAAAACCAAAATAAAACCAAACCTGAAACCCAAACCCCAAAACAAAACCCAAACCCAAACCCAAACCCAAACCCAAAAACCAAACCCAAAACCAAAGCTGAAAACAAACCTAAAACCAAACCAAAACTGAAACCAAAACCATTAAGTTCTATATGTAAAAAGATGGATTAGAGGGAAGATAAGGGTGTTTAATTAGAAGACACTTCAACAACTTCAATAAATTTACTTCATTTTAATTTCAATTTCACAATTCTATTTAAAACTTTCTTTAATGATGACCATCAAGCTTTACTGACAGTATAAATTTCTGGCCTAATCAGTGGGTGGGGTGCAGAATACACTGAGGAGTAAGACTCCGACCCTAACGAGTGTCCCAGATATGACACTAAACAATCTGATGGTAAAGTTCCGGTAATGCTGGAACTTTAGAGAATGCAGAGTACTCCTTCATTGCCATCGCTCTCAGGTCCACTCTGGCCCGGAGTGGTAGCACCCGTCCTTGCTTCTCCAGCAGTGTCCCACATATCTTGTTTGTATTACTTGGATGAATTTTGAGATGGGAGGTAAGTGGCCATGCTTTTTGTGGTGCATTTATATTGTAGTATTGACTCAGCTTGGAAAAAAAATTCCGTTTTATCTTATCAGATCAGTTTTCCATATGATTGATAACCAATCGATAACAGTCCACACCTTGACTAAAAAGATTATTAAGCTTATTTATCAATTAACCCCAGTACAATGCCTTACCGTATTTCATAATTTGATACACATTTTAATGATTTTATTAAGCTTATTTAATTGGAATCATTTTTCTTTTATTTATCTGTTTTTTGCAGTTCTTAAAAAGGATTTAAAATCAATTGGAAATAATTCCAAAAAAATTCCAGGTCTGATAAAGAATCCAACAGACAGTGAAAATGAATTTTTTCAAACTGTCACGGTAAGTTATGCTATGCAGGAGGGGGTCCCCAACTCGCAGCCGGTGGGTCATATGCAGCTTGCAGGTCACTTGCAGCTCCTCTTCCTACTTTCAAAGTTTTCTCATTGCCTTTTGATGTTGATTGTTTAAAAAGGGAACCATTACAAATGCAGAAAAAACCGGCTCATTGGCCTAGTGGGTAGAGTGTTAGCCAATGGTCCGGGAGACTGGGGTTCAATCTCAGGTCACATCATACCAAAGACTTTAAAAATGGTACTTGATACCTCCTGGCTTAACACTCAGCAATATAAGGTACGTATCAAGGGTAAAGTGAAGCAATCCAGGGAAAGGAGTAGCGCCCTTCCCTACACATTGATGTAGTAGCTATTGAAAAAAGAGCCTTCTGGTCGCTCTTGACTACAGTCGCTAATTTTACTTGCTTACTTATGCACTATTCACTCAAGGAACAATGCGCATTTCATCTGTTTGGGACACATTTATCCATAGTTATAACATCTATGTTATATATATATATATATATATATATATATGAGGTGCATTCAATAGGTTTCCAGACATTTTTGTACAGGCATTTAGAATTGTCATAGACTCTTGAAAATTCAGTATGTCATTGCTATACATCTTATGAGACGACTGACCAATTCTTATGATTTCAAGTTCAAATCAACAGCTACAGCAGGAATTAGAATACACCTTGCTAAAGCCTGATTGTCACAGTTGGTAAATTTCAAAAATGCAATCTGGACGTGAGGACACTTTAGAAGAACGATATGCAATAAAATTCTGTTTTAAACTTGGAAAAAATGATGCCATAGAAACGTATGGAATACTTCACACTGCTTTTCAACCATCTTGCATGAATCGAGCATCAGTTTTTGAGTGGCATAAGAGATTCAAGGAAGGCAAGGAGTCTGTGAGGGATGATGAGAGGTGTGGGAGGAGTAAGAAATTCAGAACATCAGAGTTGATTGGCCAAATAAAGAATTTCATGGATAAGGACCGTTGTGTGTCTATAGAGACAATAAGTTCTCAGTTTGATGTCAGTGTGGGAACTGTACACACAATTATTCGCGAGGAACTGAAGATGCGGATTGTCCCAATGGTTCTCAGAGAAGAACAGAAAGAAAGACGTTATCATGACAGCAGAGAGATGGTCGAGCTGATCAATTCAGATCGCGCAGTTCTTGGTACTCTGGTGACCTGCGATGAAAGCTGGATCTACTGCTATGACCCAGAGAACAAGAGACACAAGTTCCCAGTTGCTGGCTCTCCCAGACCCTAGAAGGCCAGACAGAGCAAATCCACCCACAAACTTTTGATGATCCCTTTTTTTGACAGCACTGGCATGATCTACATGCTCTGGGTTCCCACTGGACAAACAATCACCAAGGGATACTATGTTGAGGTTTTAAGGGAGTTTAGGAAGAGATTCCGTCGGAAGAGGCCAGCCCTCTTCAAATCGGGTCAATGGCATTTCCACCAGGACAATACACCAGTCCACAACTCCATCCTTGTCACAGACTATTTGACCAAGATGGGCATCAAGACAGTTCCTCACTCTCCCTATAGTCCAGACCTTGCTCCCTGTAACTTTTGGTTATACCCTAAGCTCAGAGGCTGCCGTTATGAGATAATTGAGGAGATGAAAGAGGCTGTGACGAAGGTCATTGACACACTCACACAAGAGTACTTCCATGGGGCCCTGCAGAAGTTATTGGGACGGTACAACGAGTGCATTGCAGTCGGGGGAGATTACTTCGAAGGGGACTAGAGTTTCATGTGTGTACTCTCAATAAAAGTGCCCATACGAAAAAAAGTCTGGAAACTTTTTTAATGAGCCTTGTATATATATATATATATATATCATGTCACGTTATCAGCACGGATATCCCTAACCCTCTCTCGCCACCCCTCCCTATCGTCTATTGCTTTCGGTCGGTCTTCAGGACACATCCCGTATCGGCACAGATCTGCTGTATGTAGGTTCGAGCTGGTCGTCCTTCCTTTGCTCGTCCATAGGAAAGGGGTCCATAGGAGTAAATCACTTATGAGCTCGTCCCTATTTCTCCAGCAGTATCCCGCATGTTTGGTTCGTCTAATTTTGATATTTTTCGTGATGGGTGGTAGGTGGCCGTACAGATGCTGTTTTTTGGGGTGCTGCTTCCAGGACTTGTTCAATATTGCTCACAGTATTCTTATGTAGTTGCCTTCAAACTTTTTCTCCATCCGTTTAGTTAGCGTCCATATAGTGCATCCATATAGCAGTATCGACACGACCGCAGCTTGGAAGAAGCTGCACTTCATTTTATCGGTCAGGTCTGACTTCCATATGACCGATAGCCTATCGAAAGCTGTCCATGCTTTTGCTAGTCGCCGTTCGGTTGACTAGACACTGCTTCCTAGGTAGGTGAACTTGTCTACTAGTTTCAGAGAGCTACCACCTAGCGTGGAGATGTTGCTTGTTTGATTTAAGCACATGTATTCCATTTTGTGTGCATTGACATGAAGCTTTTCTGTTCATCTATTGTTAATCTACCAATGATATTGGGGCGAAATTTCCACCTTAGCACCAAACACCAGTAACGTCTCCAATAACTAGTTACTGTCCAAAAATTTGTTGGCAACTCATGGATACCACTAGTGCCAAATTAGCACTCTTGAACAACATCGGTTGAAGGAAAGACCTGCTGCATGGGCGACTAGTCTTTCACACAATCATGTCCCCAGACATTCATCCAAACCAAAATGCTGGTTCATGGTCTTCTGAGAATGATGCCACCCTAGGAAGACTTTTATTTTTGTCTTCTCTTGAATTGAGTGTGGCTTTTTGGAGATCATTTATTCTAGAGGCTTCAGCTGTTTCTCTCCTTCTTTTGATTCCAGGTCCTTGTACCTCCGTTATTTGCTACTCTGTTCATTGAACACTTCTGGTCTCACCACATTTAGTCAATGTATTTAGTGTTTGTCTTGCCTCAACATTGATTCATTAGGCCTACATGAACAAGGTGCACAATTCATCTATTGAGACAAGTTTATCTGGGATGATAATAATTCTTGCATATTGTTTCATGGATGGATTAAATATCTTATATGAGGGTCGTTTAATAAATAAGCTGAAATATTGCCTAAGAAGTTGGCAATAGGAAGTCCTGTTTATAGTTGAACTTTTTCAAAGAAATCAATAGTGCCTCAGAAGACTGTCATCATAACCTCCTTTATTGACTGCTGCGCCTGGAACTTTATTTTACTGGAAAACCAGTTTATTTCTACTCCGTCGACTGTCTTTTTGATTCAGGCTTGTTGTGGCAAACCCATGTTTAGCCTATTTGTAAAGATTTATTTATACTAAAATATGCTTCTCTGTTGAAAGAAGAGGGGTGTGTGGATAGTATGTCTCGTCAGTAATAGAAAAAGTCTCTTGTAACTGAACACGAGGAATCAATTTAAAATGCTGTTGCTGTGTTGTCTTCTTCTTAATAAAAGGTGGACAGCCGAATTTCTACGCTGAAAATGACAGTTCTCATAGCCTCTTCCTGTGAATTCCTTTTTGCCTGCAACAATCTTCTTTAGCAGTCCTACACCCAAGCTCGTCTCTTGTGCATCATCAAGATTCAAAACGCCTCAGTATTTATCATACGCCCCACCAGCGCACAAATGTGGCACAAGGCCGTTTTTAAGGTGGGTCCGATCGCAGGGCTGAAACCCACACGCGTCCGGCATGGCCAAAAATATCTTCGGCCCAGACAGCATTCCCTTTATTAGGGGCGTCTCAGGCGCCAGGCAATTAACCTAATCCCCGAAGAGGGTAAAAGCCTGAGGCTGGAAGAAAATCTCCAGTGCTGAGGCACACCCGATAAGATCCGTGCTGAGGCTGAGGCAACCCAAACATATGGAGAAATGAGGCGAAAAACACCTCCCCGCCCCGGTGCATTCAGGCAGGACTTAAATAATCGTGCCAAAATGCCACATCTGGGTCAATCACATAATGTGGTAATTTACAAGCACGCCAGCGTGTAGGTAGTCCTGACGTCAAACACGATTCACGATCGGGAGGATGAGAGTTCGATCTCCCCACTCGCCCGCTTCTCTCTCTCTGTCTCTGATCTCATTTTACACGCCAGACATAATCGTGCACGCTTTGAGCTGCCGCATGTGCGTGATTTCTCTTGCCACATCTGTACACGCCATACATTTTGCTGTAATTTTCATATGGTTTGCACTTCTCAGCCACCAAAAATTTGATGACTGACCTCTGTTCCTGCCTGAAACACTCCGTTTGGTTTGACTCATTTTGAATAACCTCAAAAGAAATATTTTTTTGAGATTAAAGTATTTTTTGCGATAAACTGATTCCAAACAATGCAGAATTTATGTTTATGGAAAAAATTCTGTTAGGAAAAAATTATTCTACATTTTTCTAAAGAAATTCCTGTATTGAATAATCCTTGTATGTTCACGAGTTTGTCATGTCTTTCCTTCTGTTTATTCAGTGTTAGTGTATCAATAGATACAATAGATACAATACTGGAACTTGGAGAACAGGCACATTTATGGCCTTGTTGGTTGGGTGTGAAGTGTTACAACATACAATGAGAAAAACTTCATTTAAAACAAGACAAACAAGGAACATCTAGAATTTAAACGATTTTTATAAAACAATAAAGCGTCAACTTGGATTTGAATGTTCAGAAGTTCCCTTTTACTAATAGTAAATTTTCGAAGTGGTGGAAAGTCAGATATTAGGAAAAAAAGGGGAAAGGAGGAGAATGTTTTTAAAGAGTATTTATTCCTTTTTCTTTTCTTTTCTTTTATTCTCTTTTCTTTCTTTTATGGTCAGGTAGTGGAAATAGCAGAAAAGTAGTTTCAGCTCTTAACTCGAGGGCGGACGTTACTTCTCGACTGATCACCGTATCTAAGTGCTTCCTTGGGTCTCTTTTGTCCTCACTGACCCGGTTCACAGAAAACCCGAGTATTTATCTCTTCCCACCGGCTCCACATTCGTCACTCCAAAATCCTTCTCATTTTGGAGCGACCGCTTCCCATTGGCTACTTTAATGCGTGGCGACGCGTTTATACATTTTGTATGTGGCAGCCGACGAGTCAACATCCGGTTGGGAGTTTTATTGTTAATTCCTAAATCCACACACATTATTAAATATCACCCTTTCCCAACAAGCACTGAATTGCTGGTATCATTTCAATATTGGTAAGATATTCACAATTCTATAAATATTCCATTTGATTTCATTTTTCATTTCTTTTTAAACTTTTAGGAATTTTGCAAGATACAGCAGAAAAAATTGGTCTCAACTGAAAAAGTAATCGATGGCATTCAAAAAACTTATGGAAATATATTGGTACGTTGGTTTATTATTATATTTATTGTTATCTGTCTAAAACTCTTAATCAGTCTTCTTAACCCTTTTCTTTCACGGCGACTCTTAAGATTTAACAAATCCCAACCCACAGCTCTGAGCTTTGTACATCATAAGACAAAAGAAATTGAATTTTTAGGTTAAATTATTGTCTAAATAGCAGCTGCTATTTGATTATTTACTAAATAAGTTGGTTGGTTGTTTTGTTTTATGGTATATCAACCCTTTTTGGGTCATTTCACACCGAATTGTCGATGTTTGTCGATGTCGCGACTGACAAGGGCATGGACAGCTATCGATAGGCTATCGGTCATATGGAAGTCTGACCTGACCGATAAAATGAAACGCAGTTTCTTCCAAGCAGCGATCGTGTTGATACTGCTATATGGATGCACTACATGGACGCTAACTAAACGTATGGAGAAAAGGCTTGACGGCAACGACGCAAGAATGCTGCGAGCAATATTGAACAAGTCTTGGAAGCAGCACCCCACAAAGCAGCAGCTGTACGGCCACCTACCACACATCACGAAAACTATTCAAATTAGACGAACTAGACATGCAGGACACTGCTGGAGAAGTAGGGACGATCTCATTAGTGATGCACTCCTAGACATTGGCCCAGCGGTTAGAGTGTTCGCCAATGGCCCGGGAGACCTAGGTTCAATCCCAGGTCGAGTCATACCAAAGACTTTAAAAATGGAACTTGATACCACCTTGCTTAACACTCAGCATTATAAGGTACGGTTCAAGGGTAAAGTGGAGCAATCCAGGGAATGGAGTAGCGCCCTCCCCTACACCTTGGTGTAGTAGCTATCGAAAAGGGAGCCTTCGGGTCACCCTCGACTATGGTCGCTAACTTTACTTTACTTTATGGACCCCTACACATGGCCGATCAAACGTAGGACGACCAGCTCGAACCTACTGACAGCAGCTCTGTGAGGATACGTGATGTAGCCCTGAGGACCTGCCGAAAGCGATGAACGATAGGGAGAGGTGGCGAGAGAGGGTTAGGGATATCCGTGCTGATGGCTCGACAAGATGATGATGATGAACACCGAATTAAATTTCAAACAATCAGCTTAGTATAAATGTAGTTTTTTTTATTTATTTAAAAACAGTTAAATGTCAAAAGAGTTCTATTTCAAATAATTCAGTTTAACAGAAGTACACATTTTCAATGTAAAAACAGTTCTATTTCAAACAATTCAGTTTAACATAAGTACACAGTTTAGGTCTTTTTTACCTATAGATGACACCCTATCAGATGCTAACACTCCAGGCCAGAGTGCACCTGGGAGTGATGGCATTTCCCAAATATACTCAGTGGTCAATGAAAAATTTTGCTTTGGACATATTTATGGAAAGAAATTACACTTATGCTAAACTGAATTGTTTGAAATAGAACTGTTTGATCAGTGGTTCTCGACCTTTTATACCTATGGCCCCCTTTGATTACTCTTTAAGAAGGCCATAAGTATAAAAATTTGAGAACCACAGGTGACTTAGATTTCCTTTGATAGATATTGTAGGGATACAATAAATATCACAGGACAATCACAGAAACTCTTTTTTGATTTCGGGGGTAACTATAGTGTGATGGTTAAAGTGCTGGAGTGTGGGATCATAGTACGCGAGTTCAACTTCCAGTCATGCTATTACGTTCACTTTCAGACCAATACCCTTGGGAAAGGCATGAACCTCCTTATCCCTCCAGCTATAGGTGAATAGTACCACTACTGTCGAAAAAAAAAGGATGGATTTAGCATTAAACAACCCAAGAAGGTTTATATGCTATTTGTGGAGGTGCCCGTTGTGTAATGGTTATCATCGTAGGAAATGGACCCAGCGACACGAGTTCAAATCCTGGACCAGGCTAATTGCATTTCACATAGCACTAATACCCTTGGGAAAGGTATGAATCCAATTATTCTCCCTCCAGCTATGGGTAAATAGTAGGACAGACTGGTTTCTTCAGCCTTGGTGAGGCAACTAGTCTAGGAGAAGGAAAACTCATGTAATATAGTGGCCGAGGGATTTCGTTTTATATATCTTGCCTTTGTGTTTAGTTAGGCTGAGAACCTTTCGGCTCAGCACATGGGTTAGTTAGGTGCAAACTTGAGCGCAGGTGTTAACGCGTGCGCGGGGAGGATGTGTAGTTCACAGATGTCAAAATAAAAATCCCAGATAGAAAATTATGACTTGGGGATGTGAATGACGTCATGCACCGGAAGCGCGCGCGGAGGATTTGGGGGATTTTTAAGAAAGTCAGTTAGTTGAGACTTGCGGTCCGAAGAAGAAGGGTGACTTTCGCTAGCTTGCGGAGGCCTTGTGACGGGTGCGCACGTGCTGGGGGGGGGGGGGGCAGATGGAAAAGCCAGAATAGAAAGAATGTGTATCTCTCTCCCTATGTCGAAGAACCTTTAAACTCAAAGGTAATAAAAAAGTTTCGTACCAGAACTAAGAAGTCGTCAAGTGTTTTTCGTGTTTCGTGATTCCTCTGTTCTATGTATATATGTTATGAACATTCTATGTACGTTTCAACATATTCGTATCTGCTATGTAACACTCTGAATTCAAACCTGTTAAACTCCTCTTAAAAATTGACCTTGTGTCGTACCTGCCTGCGTACAGGGAGGGGGTAAATATGGATATGCTATTAAATAATAAACAAACAAATCCTTGATTTCAATTTTTTCCTCTTCAAACAAATAATTTTTAAACAGATCTATTTGACTCATAGATGAGATCCTAACAGGTATTCCCAACTCCAGGTTTGAGTAGACCTGGGAGTAATGGTAAGGAAAGACTTCTCTACACTTTCCAGAACTCCAGAAGCGGAGACTCACCATTAGATATAGTTTAATCCTATTTACCCAACCCCTCCGCTCGGGCAGAATATGACACAAGGTCAATTTTTAAGCGGAGTTTAACAGGTTTGAATTCAGAGTTTTCCTTCTCCTAGACTAGTTGCCTCACTAAGGCTGAAGAACCCAGTCTGTCCTACTATTTAACCATAGCTGGAGGGAGAATAATTGGATTCATACCTTTCCCAAGGGTATTAGTGCTATGTGAAAATGTAATCATTCTCATTCAGGATTTGAACTCGAGTCGCCGTGTCCATTTCCTACTAGTCCTGGCGGCAACACTCCTGAAGGTACCAACTATTCGACCACCTGCCACCCATCACGAAAACTATCCAAGTTAGACGAACCAGACATGCAGGACACTGCTGGAGAAGCAGGGACGAGATCATCAGTGATGTACTCCTATGGATCCCCACATATGGTCGGTCAAAAGCAGGACGACCAGCACGAACATACATCCAGCAGCTATGTGAGGATACAGGGTGTCGCCCTGAAGACCTACCGGAGGCGATGAACGATAGGGAGAAGTGACGAGAGAGGGTCAGGGATATCCGTACCTACGGCACGACATGATGATGATGATGATGATGCTCTACTACCCAAGCTTGCTGACACCATGCAGGACAAGTAGGGGGTAAAAAAGTAGGAGATCAATTGTGTATTTTCTAAAAGAAATTATACCATTTAGATAATTTAATCTAGTTTAAGATATTTTGGGATGAGGTCTTACCTCTTTGTAGGGGATAGAATCAGCATATTCTAAGCATCCCAGAGAAGGTTACGATAACACATAGAACTAAAGGATAGTAGAATGGTGCTCAAGGAATAACAAGCACAGTTGGAGAAACCTGTTAAAAAATTGAAAGATTGATTTGTTATCAATTCAAATCAGTTGTAAATTAATGCTTTCTTTCTTTTTTCAGAATTGGTTCAGTTTATCGAATGATACATCATCTGAAGATATCTTCCATTACCTGATCTCATTTTTAGAAGATTTTGTTGCTGCTTTATGATCTAATAATGGAAACAAAAATATTTTTCTTTTTTAACTTGTACCAAATATTCAGAGAGAGAACATACTTTTTTACTGGATTTTAAGATTCTAAAAATGCATTTTTTTACTAAAGCTTTAATTATATTTTTATAGTTGAAAGAAAAAAACTCCTCTCGTGTATCTACCATAGGATTACCTCCCTTATCTGTCAAGATTTCAGCTGGTGACTGCTGGACAGCTTTGTCAAAGCAATATGCAAATACACTTGCACAGGTCTCTTTCTCTTTATGGATGGCATGCTTTGACATCAGACCAGTTTCTCTGAGGCAAAGGGATTTTTGTCCCCAACCATCCTTATGTCACATTGAACATGAAGCCATAGAACCATACACTTCCTAAAATATATAAGACTTAACCCAAAACTTTCATTTCTCTAACATGTACGTACACTAACAACTTTTCAACCCACACAAGCACATTCCTTCATACACCTCTTTATGCATTGTTTTATTCACTCATTCCATTTTGTATTCATTCTTTTATGTTTGCCCTGGCAATAAACTATATTCTTATTAAATTGCTGTGAATTGTTCTTGCATTCATTCTGTATGAGGAAATAATATTCAAACTAATCAAATTCCTCAACATAACTTTTTCTCCATTCATATTATAATAATTTATGAAAACTATCAAAGTTAGACGAACCAGACATGCAGGGCACTGCTGGAGAAGCGGTGACAAGCTCATAAGTGATGTCCTCCCATGGACCCCCTCACATGGCCAAGCAAAAGCAGAGAGACCATCTCGAACCTACATACAGCAGCTCTGTGATGATACGGAATGTAGACCTGAGGACCAGCCAGAATCGATGAACAATAAGGAGGAGTGGCGAGAGAGGGTCAGGGATATCCGTGCTGGTGGCATGACAAGATGATGATGATTATAATCATTTACTTGAAATCTCTAAATTGTGGAAAAAAATCATCCCCATTCATATTATAAAATTTGTTCTCATTTTGTTCATAAATACTATGATTATTGATATAAAAGATGTTCTAATCCTGGAAGCAATATCCCACAAAACAGCTGTACGGCCACTTACCTCCCATCTCACAAACCATCCTAGTAAGACAAACTAAACATGTGGGACATTGCTGATGAAGCAAGCACAAACTCGTGAGTGATGTTCTTCTATGGACCCTTACACATGGACGTGCCAGTGTTGGCCGACCAACAACAACTTATGTACCACAGCTTCGTGTGGATGTGAGAATACCCACCTCTGCAGCTCGTTGCATAAGTTACTAACCCCACGTCGAGAACTTATGTTTGGCCGGATCGAGCGAGAGGCAGGTTCACAGGAAAAAGAACAAAAACTCAACAACAACTTTTGTTATATTTTGACCTTCGACCCGGCCCAAAAATGCTATTCCAAAGTGATGCACCAGAAGGAAGTGACACATTCCAATGGCCAGTAATCGAAAGAGATCGCGTGGGCGGATTAAGGCTGATAATATGGGACAAGGTTAAGGTCCCATTGTGCCACTACAGAGTGATGCACCGGAAGAGAGTGACCTGTGAACTGCATGACAGTTATTTCCGCTTGATGACGATTAAACATTCGATTTCAAAGATCGAGTGGGCATCGAACGATTATATAACTCAGTTGAGTTCGACGAGGCAGTTGGGTTGAAGATCGGACAGAGTTATAGACGAGATGTGGTAGGGAAAGCCACATCAGGCCGAAGGGGCCTTTGGGCCCTGATGAGTTGAAGTCCGGAGAAGATGCTGATAAGATGCCGTAAAGAAAGCCATCACCCAGCAGAGTGGCCTCTGGACCTCCGGTTGAGCATCAAAGAACGAGAAAGACACAACGCCGACGGCCATAACTTTGGGATCAAAATATTTCAGTTATGTTCGGTCTCCAGCTCCCTCTCACAGTAAAACCCCACACAACCTTTTCGAACCCTTGCAATAAAGTGAGAGGTAAATATTTTGTTAAAGAAGTCTTCCTGCGTCGATTATTACTGCGTCTGATTAATTTATTGCGTCAGTATGTATCCTGCATAAACATGTATATGTGTATATAAGCATATTTATTATGTGAGTATATAACACTTTGTGGTTAGAACGCCAATGGAGGATGGAGAGCGTGTGACACTTTGTGGATAATTAGTTCTAGGCTGATTTCTGTCGGCAAAAGATTATCTTAACTAACTGGGTCCGCCTGGTAATGTCGCTGTTCGTTGTTTCTTTGTTCCGGCCAAATCAACTTTCCTCGAACCCAAACTAAGTCTAACTGCTAGGACCCAAAACGCACCTGTATATATACAGAATGTTTCATTATTATTTCCGGCCAAGGGACACCCACGAATAAACCCATAACTTTTGGGGGGGCCATTTCTCTCTTTAAAAAACTGGACATAAAAATATTTCCTAGCCTGGCCGTCTCCGATAGAGGGACATTAAATTCAGACCCTTTTAAGTTTTTGCCCTGTACCCGACAAGTACTTAACACTTACCCACGTCCGTGGCCATATATATAAACATTTTCTTATCTAGATTTCCTTCATCTAGTTCATGGGTTTTCCTAACATTTGAAATTTGATACCTAGGCCGATCTAACTCATCTTGTCACATATATATGTGTGTATATATGTGCGTGTGTGTGTAGGTGTGCGTGTGTGTGCACACACACGTGCGTGGGTGCATATATATATACACACACACGCACACATGTATGGGTGCACACACACGTGTGTATACATGTATGTGCATATATCCAACTCATAGTGTCACATGGACACTGGATGTCATCTGGAGGACCTGCCAAGAGTGATGGATGATAGGGACGGATGGAGAGAGAGATTCTTGTAAATCCCTGCTGGCAGTACAATTTGATGAGGTTGATGATGAAGATGCACTATGTTTTCCAGATTTTACAACCTAAAGTTAATGGTGCGTATTATACATGATAACTATATATCATAATTATTTGTGTATAAGGCACTGTTTTTCAAGATTTACCAGCCCAAAAGTTAGACTTTAGATGCCCTTAAGAAAGGCATGAGTCCCCACCCCAGCTAGAATTAAAATAGTACCCCGAAGAATGGCCGAGGGACATTTTACTAATGGATGTTTCATGTATTTATAAACAAACTTTTTTCTTTTTTGTAATTTCAGAAAATAAGTAAGTTAAGTTGGCGACCGTAGTCGAGGGTGACCCAAAGGCTCCCTTTTTAATAGCTACTATACCGGACATTGGCCTAGGGGTTAGAGTGTTCGCCAATGGCCCGGGAGACCTGGGTTCAATCCCAGGTCGAGTCATACCAAAGACTCAAAAAATGGTACTTGATGCCTCCTTGCTTAACACTCAGCATTATAAGGTACGGATCAAGGGTAAAGTAGAGCAATCCAGGGAAGGAGTAGCGCCCTCCCCTACACATTGGTGTAGTAGCTATCGAAAAGGGAGCCCTCGGGTTACCCTCGACTATGGTCGCCAACTTTACTTTTTACACCGTAGGGGAGGGGAGGGCGCGACTCCTTTCTCCGGATTGCTCCACTTTACCCTTGATATGTACCTAATATTGCTGAGTGTTAAGCAAGGAGGTATCAAGTACCATTTTTAAGGTCTTTGGTATGACGCGACCTGGAATTGAACCCAGGTCTGCCAGACCATTGGCGAACACTCTACCCACTTGGCCAATGAGCCGGTTTTCAGAAAATAATTCACATTTATTATACCTATTTGCATGCTTAGATATATTTTATCATTATCTTATTATTTTTTTTTATAAATACTGCTGTATGGATGCACTACTTGGACACTAACTAAACGGCTGGAGAAGAAGCTAGACGGCAATTACACAAGAATGTTGCAAGCAATATTGAACAAGTCCTGGCCGCAACACCCGACAAGGCACCAACTATACGGCCACCTGCCTCCTATCACGAAAACTATCCAAGTTAGACGAACAAGACATGCAGGTCACTGCTGGAGAAGCAGGAACGAGTGATGTACTCCTATGGACCCCCACATATGACCGGGCAAAAGCAGGACGACCAGCTCGAACATACATTGAGCAGCTATGTGAGGATACTGGATGTGGCCCTGACGACCTACCAGAGGCGATGTACGATAAGGAGAAGTGGCGAGAGAAGCTCAGGGATGTCCATGCTAGCGGCACGACATGATGATGATGTTGATTGTATATTAATAAAGTCATAGTTTTCAGGGGGGGGCTTAATTCATGTTAGTTTAGAAGTATTAGTATAGGACAGATTTGGCGGGAGAATCGTGTAAGTCTAGTGAAGTGTAAATCATGGACACGGACGAGTATTAAAATAACATCTTACCTCGGTACCGATTCCGAAAGTAGCCGGGCGAAACCGGATGAGGTAAAGATGGTATTATACTGCAGAGGAGTGTGGAATGCCCTGTTTTCATTGGTTGTTTACTAAAAGACAGATGTCTATAAGAACGGCCGAAGTCCGACCTTTTTATTTTTTTAAATTTTTCTTTGCTTTGGTAGAGGCACGAGTGTAACACGTCGCGATCATGGAGGCGGCTTGGCTCTTTTAGAGTCAAGCCGGGGTTACTGTCGGAGCTGATATGATGCAGAAATAACCCGAAATCGGCAATGAAGACAGCGCATCACTGAAGACCTCCCTGATGCATCTAAGATGTATGATTGAAAAGTGTACATTTTGCCTGGGGGTTATTAATAAACAATCAATTTGTAAAAAATATATATCAAAGCAAGTAAATACTGAAATGCATACATTTAAAAAAGTTTTTTCTTCCCAAGAATTTCATCGTCTAAAGTTAGGGGTTGCATGTTATACACAAATAATCATGTTATTCTCACATCTATTCAAGTAAGCATTATAAATATTGCCTGATGATTGTAAAAGAGTTGCCATATGGGGTTTTAATCGCAGTTTGATTTTAATCTAGAGAAAGAGATATGATAAAAAAAAATATAGAGACTAAAGCTTGAAAATTTAAATTTAAATGAAAGCCAACATAGTTGAACATTTTTTAAAAAATAACATCTAGATGGGTTGCATCCTGGACAATTGACCAACGGACATTTTATATAAAAATAGACTTTAATAGACTCTCAGAGAATAATTCAAATTGTAATATATTAACATGACCTGCAGGGTTGAACATAGCAGATGTTGTCGACAGATATATTAATAGAATCGGAGTGATTACCGGAATGTCACCATGCTTTGTAGGTGTTATATCGGCAGATGTTGTTGACAGCTTCATCCGGCCGAAGATAATATCAACAAAGTGATTACCGGAATGACACCCTGACCTATGGACGTGGTTAAACTCGGTGACTTGTGGCAGATACGTCTGCTCATAGAAGTGGGCTTGGGCAAGTAGCCAATGGGGAACAAGCAATATATGGATGTGTCCTGTAACCAATGGAAAATAAAGAAGTGAGACGTGGGCGTAACCATAGATAATGAAAAAGAGGAATTGCTGCAGGTCACGTGGGAGTTATAGACTATATAAGTTCCCGAATTTTGGCTAAAGCCAGTTGATCACTGGTTCTTCGGTCTCCTGACACCCTCTTCAGGTGTGCAAACTCTCGGCAATTGCTTTTCTGCTCCACGCAAGTATCATCGTCAAGAATAAAAATATAATCTTATATTCTTTTTTTATCTTTTCATCATGCAACGTGTGAAAGCACGTGCTATATCCAGCCCTCATCAGCCGCCAACCAGGAGTGATAACACAGTTTCGGTAGCTCAAGGCGGTACTGCCACACCTGACGCTACCAAGCAGCATTTGCCACCGGACACAGTGTATTAAGAGTATTATTAAGGACACAGTATATTAAGAGAATTATATATATATATACATATATATATATATATACGCCAGATCAGTTAAGAGCAGAGACTACTTTGGACGTTAATCTTCATTTTTAGTGAGCAGTTTGGGATTAAAAAACCCAAAAAAAACGTGTTTACTTTCGGCCGTTGATGTTATTACGCGTTTACAGTAACCGTTTCTTACGTAATCACTTTTTTTATCTGACCGATAAAATGAAACATAGTTTCTTCCAAGCAGCGATCGTATCGATACTGCTGTATGGATGCACTACATGGTTGCTAACTAAACGTATGGAGAAAGGGCTTGACGGCAACTACACAAGAAAGCTGGAAGTAATATTGAACAAGTCCTGGTGGCAGCACCCAACAAAGAAGCAGCTCTACGGCCAATTACCACCTACCACCAAAACTCTCCCAGCTAGATGAACCGGACATGTGGGACACTGCTGGAGAAGTAGGGACGAACTCATAAGTGACATACTATTGTGGACCCCTTCACATGGTCGATCACAGGCAGGATGACCAGCTAGAACTTACATACAACAGCTCTGTACCAATATAAGACGTAGCCTTGAAGAACTACTGGAAGCGATGGATAATAGAGAACGGTGGCGTAAGAGGGTAAGGGATATCCACACTAGTAGCACGACATAATGGTGATGATTTGTTTCCACAGTTTAAAGATTTCAAGTAAATGATTAAACAATTTTGCTTGACCCATAGATAGGACCCTAACAGCTATTACCACTCCAGGTCAGAGTGGACCTGGTGTAACATCGGGCCAAAAATACGACCACGGTATCAATATGTGAAATAGACAGAGGGAATCCGAAAACACTCGAAACACTGACGACTCTCTTAGTTCAGGTACGAAACTTTTTATTAGCTTTTTGAGTTTAAGGTTTTTCGACATGAGGAGAGAGAGACAATTTCTTTCTATGCTGACTTTTCCATCTGACCCCACCACGTGCGGCACCCCGCCGCAAACTACTGGTCTGGCCGCGGCGAGCTCCGAAAATCGACTACCTTCCTCTTGCGTCGAATCTCAACTAACTGTTTTTTTTCAAATTCCAAAATCCTCAGCCCATCGCTTCCGAGCATGACGTCATTCACATCCCCAGTCCATATCAATCTGGGGTTTTTATTGTGACATCTGTGATTGTCACATCCTCCCCCCGCGCGCGTGAACACCTGCACTCAATGTGTACCTAACTAACCCATGCACTAAGCCGAAAGGTTCTCAGCCTAACTAAACCGAAAGGCAAGATATATAAAACGAAAAATGATAATTTAAAAAAAAATCCCTCCGCAATTATATAACACTCGGAGTAATGGCAATGAACAGGTACTATTTACCCAACCCCTCCGCTCGGGCAGGATATGACACTAGGTCAATTTTTAAGCGGAGTTTAACAGGTTTGAATTCAGAGTTTTCCTTCTCCTAGACTAGTTGCCTAACCATGGCTGAAGAACCTAGTCTGTCCTACTATTTACCCATAGCTGGAGGGAGAATTATTGGATTCATACCTTTCCCAAGGGTATTAGTGCTATGTGAAATGCAATCATTCTCGTCCAGGATTTGAACTCGTATCGCCGTGTTCATTTCCTACGGCGATAACGACTACACCACGGGCACCTCCACATGGCAATGAACAGGTACTCCACATTCTCTAAAGCCCACACGCGTCCGGTATTGCCCAAAATACCTTCGGCTCCGTCGGCATTCCCCTTATTAGGGGCGCCTCAGGGGCCAGGCAATAAACCTTTTTTTATTCTATTTTATTCTATTTCGTTAGTGAGCCATTATCATGAGAGTTGGTGAGCCTTACACAACTAACTCTTTTAATAGCTGTTTCCAGAAAATAGATCAGGTAAGGCGGATTTTATCATAGCCAACAAAGATGCCTTTTTCACAACAAGGATCATATTTTGTTTTATTTTGTTTACAACAAAAACAAGTTGTCCCCAAAATATGCATCTTGGTTTTGAACCGGTAAAACTTTCATACCGGGTAGAGTGGATAGAGTGTTCGACAATGGTCCGGGAGACCGGAGTTCAATCCCAGTTCGGGTCTTACCAAAGACTTTAAAAATGGTACTTGATACCTACTTGCTTAACAGCATTACAAGGTACGTATCAAGGGTAAAGTGGAGTAATCCAGGAAAAGGAGTTGCGCCCTCCCCTACACCTCGGTGTAGTAGCTATTGAAAAGGGAGACTTCGGGTCGCCCTCGACTACGGTCACCAAAAAGAAAAAAAAACTTTCATATGAGGTTTTTCCTGTTTTTATTATAACAATAGCTTCTAATATATATGCTGAAGCCATCAATGTGTAAACCCACAAGTTTTGGGGCAATTTTGACTCAATAAGACACACCTTGTCGTAGAAAATAAAGTTCGTCATGACCGTTCAGCAGTTTTATTTTGATGTGAAGAATAAGGAACTGACTGGTCGTGTTTGATTCTATTAAGTACAAGTAACTGTTGAAAAAGTTCAGAAGTGAACGCATTTCCATTGTCTGTCTGTAAACATTTTACATGGCCGTAAGGGAAGATGTTAGCTAGATAGTTTGTTGTAGCGAGCGAATTGTCGGACTTGTGTTTTAAGAAATATAACATTGTAAGGCCAGAATAGTCATCAATAAAATTAATTACATATTTATAACCATCTTTTGCTAAGGGTTGAATGGGGCCTGCTAAATCACTGTGTACAAATGCAAGAATTTGTTGCCTTACGATCCAATGTTTTATTTCTGTCATTAGACATCTTCCTTTGAATGCATATATCACAGTTAAAATCTATACCAAATTATGCTCTTATCTTCATTCCTTTTAGTAAGTTGGGTAACTTTTTAATATCAGATTCATTAGTGGCCTAAGATTTTATGCCAAGTATGTAAGTCATAAGTGGCATTTCTGGCAGAAACAATATTTTTCATATAATACAAACATCCTCTCTGTGTTATGTTAAAAACTGCTCCATTCGGGTAAATTAATTGGCAGTTGTCACGCTCAAAACCTATGTACGCACCATTTTTTGTTGCCGCTTGTACTGAAAATATTTTGTTTAATAAGTTGGTATATATAAAGCATTTTTTAAAATACACCAACACATGTATCCATATTTACCCAACCCCTCAGCTCGGGCAGGATATGACACAAGGTCAATTTTTAAGCGAAGTTTAACAGGTTTGAATTCAGAATTTTCCTTCTCCTAGACTAGTCTGCCCTACTATTTACCCATAGCTGGAGGGAGAATAATTGGATTCATACCTTCCCCAAGGGTATTAGTGTTATGTGAAATGCAATCAGTCTCGTCCAGGATTTGAACTCGTGTCGCCGTGTCCATTTCCTACGACGATAACCATTACACCACGGGCACCTCCATCTACACATGTATCTTTTGCTATTGTGTAAATGAAGGCATTACCTCTTTTCAGCATTATGTTATTTACTAGGTCCCCATCAGCTAATTCAACAAAATGGTTTCCTGGATCAAAATTAATAAATTTTGATTTATCAGTTATTACATGTTCGGTAGCACAGAAGTCGACCAATAAATTACTTTTGTCCGAAACAATATCATATACTTTAGAATCGGTTCGTATATTCCGACAAAAATCTTTTTGCCTTCGGTTTCGACATGGAAAAGCTTTGTGGCCTTTTCTCTTACAAATGTAACAAATAATCTTTGTATTCTCAAGAGGGAGGGAAGTTTTGTAGTCTTCTCTACTACGCTGAGGTTTCTCGTGTTTTTTTTTTTAATTTGTTGATTTATAATCATAGCGAAAATGGGTACTTACCTCAAGTTTATTCCTTGGGTTAATCTTTTAAAATGTGGTCTTCATTTGTAATAGATTGTTAGATTCATCGGGGTGGGGGTAACACATACGAGGATAATTAAATAAGCTTCCAGACTTTTTTCGTATGTGCGCTTTTATTGATAGTACACACATGAAACTCTAGTCCCCTTCGAAGTAATCTCCTCCGGCTGCAATGCACTTGTTGTACCGTTCCAACAACTTCTGGAAGGCCCTATGAAAGTCATCTTGTGTGAACGTGTCAATGACTTTTGTCACAGCCTCTTTCATCTCCTCAATTGTCTCATAACGATAGCTTCTGAGCTTAGGAAATAACCAAAAGTCGCAGGGAGCAAGGTCTGGACTATGGGGAGGATGACGAACTGTTTTGGTGCCCATCTTGGTCAAATAGTCTGTGACAAGGATGGAGTTGTGGACTGGTGCATTGTCCTGCTGGAAATGCCACTGACCCCATTTGAAGAGTGCTGGCCTCTTCCCTAGGAATCTCTTCCTGAACCCCCTTAAAACCTCAACATAGTAACCCTAACCCTAATCCTTTGGCCAATCAACTCTGGTGTATTGACTTCCTTACTCCTCCAACACCTCTCATCATCCTCACAGACTCCCTGCCTTCCTTGAATCTCTTATGCCACTCAAAAAATTATGCTCGATTAATGCAAGATGGTTGAAAAGCAGTCTGAAGCATTCCATACGTTTCTGTGGCATTTTTTCCAAGTTTAAAACACAATTTTATTGCATATCGTTCTTCTAAAGTGTCAGATTGCATTTTTGAAATTCACCAGCTGTGACAATCAAGCTTTAGTAGGGTGTATTCCAATTGCTGCTGTAGGTGTTCATTTGAAGCTGAAATCATAAAAATTGGTCAGTCATCTCATAAGATGTATAGCAATAACACTGAATTTTTAAGAATCTATGTCTGGAAAGTCTGGAAACTTATTGAATGCACCACGTATGCTTTGTTTCTTCCTAACTTCTTAAACATACCTTAAATTCAGAAAAAGTTAAGGTTTTCTTCTGGGTTATGACCGTTGTAAAAGATTTAAAATTAAGAGGTAATCCTTTTAGAACCATGGCAATCAAAAGTCCATTGCTTATATCTTCCTCAGCTTCTTTCAGAGCATTAGAAATATTCTCTGCCCTTTTTATAGAGTCTGTAAAAGACTGACGCCAATTTTCTCAAAGATGTTAGCTCTTTATAGAGGAAAATAACTTTCGGCTTTCCTTTTGATAAAGAATGTTCCCTTAATATTGTAAAGACCTTTCTTCTATTGTCTCTTGCATCTCTTATTACTAATGACAAACTTTTATCGTCTAAATACAGAATGAGATTGGCGAAGACAACAGCATTCTTTTCTACAAAGTCAATATTATCACTCTGGTCTGTTGGTGACAGTATAATTTGATGTAAATGTTGAATTCTAAGATATCCAAGGAACTTCACTTCCCACAATTCATACTTGGAATCATTGCCATCAAAAAAGAGTTTTGCTGCCCTGGACCCACAACCTGTTGGAATTCAGGGAGCCATTTTGTTTTCAGTTGTACAATACAAAAAGTACACCTTCTAAGTAACAAGACTGTAACACGTACTGGTATTTGTGTGACAATATTAGTCTATGGCGTTGGTATATGAAGGGTTAAAAGTAAAATAATGGCATTGGTACATGAAGGGTTAAAAGTAAAAAAAATGGCGTGGGTACATGAAGGGTTAAAAGTAAAAAAATGGCATTGGTACATGAAGGGTTAAAAGTAAAAAAAATGGCGTGGGTACATGAAGGGTTAAAAGCAAAAAAATGACGTTGTTACATGAAGGGTTAAAAGTAAAAAAAAATGGCGTGGGTACATGAAGGGTTAAAAGCAAAAAAATGACGTTGGTACATGAAGGGTTAAAAGTTAAAAAAATGGCGTGGGTACATGAAGGGTTAAAAGTAAAAAAAATAGCGTGGGTACATGAAGGGTTAAAAGTAAAAAAAATAGCGTGGGTACATGAAGGGTTAAAAGTAAAAAAAATAGCGTGGGTACATGAAGGGTTAAAAGCAAAAAAATGACGTTGGTACATGAAGAGTTAAAAGTAAAAAAAATAGCGTGGGTACATGAAGGGTTAAAAGCAAAAAAAAGTTGAGCGGCTAAAGATATTTGCCAAGAAGTGTAAAATTGAAAATTCTGGGAAAAAGAACTTTTGATAAAAACCTGAAATGGGAATTGGAAGATGTTTAAAGGTTAAGAAGATTAAGTTGTTGACAAGTTCAGGCGGAAATTTACGGAAGAAAAGTTATTACTTGAAAAATGAGTAATATTGTTAAAATGATTTTCCCAAACCAGGGAAAAGTAAAAATAAGAAAACGGACAATGAGATGATAAGAGGAGTCGTTTGGTACATTTGGTCACATAGAGGAAGTAACTCACAAAGGGGCCTTTGTTGACAGTGAAAAGGCTATCTGGTATCTGATTACAAACACACCTTAGCTAATAAGTGTGAAGAAATTGTCCGGAAATGACTGTCGGAGCTGATTAGTAATTGTTAATCAGTCTGGGACGAAGGGCTGCCCTTCCGCCCACTGAGTTTTGGAATCAGCCCTATCAAATTGGCAGTCCAGCATATTTAGGCATAAGGGGAGGAGTCTCCAGTCTGACATCATAAGTTAGAATATGAGAAAGACTGTGCTGGTAGGAGGAAAGCTATCCCCTCATTGTCCTCATCACGAGTGGTGGTGAGGGGAAGGACTTTGTGAAAGTAGAGTAAAAAGGGCTGGACCCTTTGAGATGACGAAAATTGAAACTAAGACATAACGGATGTCTGATGAGTTGAAAATGACCCCAGCCACAATCAGAACCTACCCCAGAATCTTGGCAAATATTATATAAACGAGCTGATTTTTGAGCTCATTGCAATCGTGCCATCGAGCAATGGTGCACATTGCAAACACATGGCCAGCCTGCCGCCAGGACGCACCAATGAAGTTGCCGCTGAGAAAAACTCAACCCTCGCCAACGTCCTTAGACCATTCTTGAAGTCACACCCGCAGAATTATTATCATCTGTAGAACTTGAGAATTTATAAAACTTTTTGTTATATTTACAAAAAGCAGTGAGTTTTTTTTTTCTGCAATATACCCTTCCGGTTTCCAGTCGTTGGCTACCAGCAACCCTCTTCTTTTCAGACGTGTATCTTCGCTGCCTTTGCTACTTAAAAGGAATCATGTGGGGTGGGGCAGTGTATGGTCACTTTCCCTGAAGAGAACTTTCTGTCTGTTTTTGTCCCCACGCTATAGCAGGGGATTGGAGGGAGGTAGATGAGGCTGGGGGCATGAGGGCCGTTATATTTGTAGTTGCTCATACACGCTTCAGTCATCTTTGATTGGCCAATCTACTGCTGCTACTGATGGACAAGTCTATAAATATTTGTTAGCAATTTGTAGACAGCTGATACACATTAACGACCCTCCCCCCAAACAATCCAACAGCATATCATCTGAGGTTCATGCCTTTTTCAAGGGTATGTGTTCAGAAGTGTATATAATAGCACGAATGGAGGTCAAATTCCTTTACTTTGAGTCTGCAGTCGAGTACTTCAGTCATTACACTATAGCGACTCTTCCCAAAAGAACATTAGTGGTACTAATGGGGGAGGGGCTTATCAAAAGGTTCATACCTTCCTCAAGGGCATTAGTCCAAAAGTGAACGTATTAGAATAACTGGAGTTCAAACTCACTCACTTTCGAGGCTGAAGTCCAACACTTTAAGCATTACACCACAGGGACTCTTCTTAAAGAATACAAGTGATGCTATCTAACCCACAGCTGGCAGGGATAAGAAGGTTCATGCCTTCACCAAGGGTTAGGGACTGGAGTTCAAACTCACTATGATGTCATAGTCTAACATGTTAACCACTACACCCGTGGTGTAATGGTCATCATCGTAGGAAATGGACACGGCGACACGAGTTCAAATCCTGGACGAAACTGATTGCATTTCACATAGCACTAATACCCTTAGGAAAGGTATGAATCCAATTATTCTCCCTCCAGCTATGGGTAAATAGTAGGGTGGACTGAGTTCTTCAGCCTTGGTGAGGCAACTAGTCTAGGAGAAGGAAAAGTTTGAATTCAAACCAGTTAAACTCCACTTAAAAATTGACCTTGTGTCATATCCTGCCCGAGCGGAGGGGTTGGGTAACTATCCATGATGCCTGGAAAACTTACAGATGAAAAGATGAACCGCACTCAAAATTTAATTGTTACAAAATTAAAAATAAAAAAATAGAAGACGAGCCAAGAAGATTTTTTTTGACTGACTGGATTTTGTATTTATGAATTGATAAATGTTTATTAGGAAAAAGCTACAGAAATGAGGAAAAAAAAAAAAAAAGAAATGATGAAATTTTTCAAGGATGAAAATCCAGAAATTTTACAAAACGATGATGGTGTGGTCGCAGTCAGTATCGTCTGGTTTACTTTTTTTGCCTCGAGCTTCAGAATCAGGGTGTTGGCCCGATGCTTTCCTTTTTCGTTTCATCGGACTCAGATCAAGGACATCATCTTGTTCTGGTTCCATTATCACCAGATCATCATCATCATCATCATCATCCTCAACTGGAATGATAAACAAAAAAAAAAAAAAAAAGAGTCAAACAGGAATTTATTCACTTAAAATACTGGGGCGAGTCAAAAGTTT